>JARHVA010010001.1:45000-82500 GCA_037957365.1 Torreya grandis
TTTTCTTCAAGGATGGGATGCTCAAGCTCATGAATAAGCTTTGGAATTTTTAGATCAATGGGATTATAATTATTATCTTTATATTTATCAATCAGTCTATCATATAGTGATGTAATTTTGTCCTCAATCCTCTCAATAAGGACTTATTTATTATTCTGGATGATTTCTTGGATTGAACTCCATAATGGGAAGGTTTGAGGTTCTTGAGGAGGGATGGGTTGGGTTTTGATAGGAAAATGTTATTATTTGGCCTCAATTTCCCACTCGAAGATTTTTCCATTCTAATTATCCAATTAATCGACTACTTGATTCCAACCTATAATTTTTTTATGATCTTTTGGGGACATCTTGGGGAAGGAGAAGATATTTTTATGACAATAATTACTTATTATTTTCCCTCTATGCAACAATAAAACTATTCAATTCTAATTTATTTTGGTATTCATTGAAATATCCAAGATGAACAAGGGGTACAAATTGTATAGACATAAGCTTTTATTGATGGTATAGTTTAGACTAGGGTAGATTAGGATAAAATTAAGTCTAATGCATAGTAGGAGAAGGCACATGAGACTGATGGTGTTGAAATTATTTCCTCTCATGAACCACTAACCTATTTTGTATGCACTAAATTAATCCATCTATATCCAACATGTCATTGGTTAGTCTTTGATAATTCTCTCTTTCAATAGGTGACCACTTACCCTTAACCATCTATAATGATTCAATTACATTATAAATAAGATGAATAGGCATAATTAGAACATATTCCTTTTTTCTATCAAGTTCTCTCATATGCCTTTCATAGCCTAATAGAGATTGTTTGAATCTTGAGATATACTGTATAAAAATGTTACTATGTTGGTTATGGGAATTATATTGTTAAGAAGGCTGATTAGAGGGAGGAATAGACTACTAAATAGGTTGATTTGGGTTGAGAATGGGTCATTTAGGACTAATAGAGAGATTGGTAAGCTAGTATGTTAGTTTTTGAGGCAGAGAGGAAGTATAATACTCTTGATAATAAGTTTGTTCATATTGATAAATAGAGCCATATGGAGGGTAATTATAGTTATTATAGGATTATTATAGATCAAGATAGGGTTGATAAAGATCATAATAGTAATAATAAGGAGGTTTTGAATAGGTAATCCGTCTATATCTAGCCATCACACTTAATGAATCCAACAAAATAAGAAAAACTATTAATTAATTCTTCAAATAACTACTTGGGCTTCTTAAACTAGTTGATAGGAACTCAGAGTAACCATTGCTGATTGTTTTCATACCTCAAAAAGTTGGTGTATTAAATATCAGTGACAAAAACTCTTAAATGGATAAAATCCTTATTCTACTAGGCATGTCAAAACTATTATATCATATATTTTAACCGTTTGAGAGGGTGTTTCAAGTCCTCTCAAGCTAAGCTACACATGGGTAAAATATTAGGTTGGTGATGACCTGATGAATGAATTAAACCTCTAGATAAGGGCTAGATATATTGATATATCACTTAGGATCAATCACTAATATACAAGTTTGGAAGTAAAAGGTAGAAATAAACTATGAACTAAATGGGGTGATACACTAAATATTATGACCACAACCACTAATTTGCATATGCACTATGACTTATATGACACTAATAAACATATATTTATTCTAAAATAACATATCACATAATTGGTTTTTAAGGAGGTAAGGTAATATGAATGTATAAAATAAGATGTTTAAAACTTGGAACCCACACAGAACCCTTGATGACACTCTTATTAACCTATAATACATAAATGAACTACAAGAAGGCAAAGAGAATAGGACAAAAAAATAATGTGACTAAGTATACACATGCTTAGATCAAACATTCAAAGTTTCACACTATATAAAACCATAAAATGAGGTAAAAAGGTTATTTATTAATCAATAGGCATACACAATATTATGGGTACACCATATGCCTAGTGGAAGAATCCTTTACAATGCCAAACAAAGAAGCAAACATAAGAGATAATGAGAAGGAGAGAGAAAGACATTGGAGAAGCCTATGAAATGTGTCACATAATGATTAAGTAATTTAAAACCAATAAATCCTTCAAAAAAGTACTCTTGAACTCCCTATTTAATGTGTGTACACTTGGTTTGATGATTATCTTCTCAAGGTGGAGTAAGATATTTGTCTTACTTGGTGATTCATATTTAAGCTCTTAAAATTGTCCTTTATGATTAATTATGAAGTGACAAGTCATCTTACTTGGATATAAATAATTATTATTGTCTTATACACTCCTTTAATACCTATAACCAATGACGTTTCCTCCTCAAACCTATAATTTCATTCATAATGTCCACAATTGATCCCTTTAAGGCTTATTCCTTGTAACCCTATTTTGACACAAATATCCAAGGTTTTAATTTTATACAAATATTATATTAAATCCAAAGGAGTATTTAATTACACTTTATCCCATTTCATATTCACCCATAATTTTATTACCCAATGCCCAACACATACCCATTAGCTCAACACCCTCTACCACAGTAAGGGCTAATTAGGACTAAAGTAAGAATTCAATACTTGAGACCATATAAAACCATATAATATTTATAAAAGACCCAAAAAACTTTTATCATGCATAAAATAAAATCATGTTACAAAGTTTCATGAAATCTTATGGCTTAAAACTCTAGTTACGCAAAATGCAAGTTTTTATCCCTAGGTTTGCCATGTCACATGTCTGTATAGGATCAGGGTGAATTAAAAATGATTAAAAGAGTTTAATTACATTTTAAATCCTTATGATACTTGTGTGAGGTCTATCCCAAGTCATATCAACATCTCTAATAGTCATTTTCCCTTAAACACTCTTTATACTTATCCTTTTTGTCAAGTTTTCTAGAAATTTATATGCATTTAGGATTATCAAGGGGGATTTGAGTTTTATTTTCATTTTGTTTTTTTTTCTAAATATAAAAAAATTACATATTCAATAATTACTTAGACACACCTCTTTTATCTATCCAAACTACAATCCTAATATAACTATTTCATATTTTCTTGAATTCTTAGAGGTGAAATTATGTTTCTCTAGTAGGTAGGTAAGTGATCTTTGGGATTGATACTTATTAGGGTTAAACATAAATAAATTTTATTGAATTATAATACTTATTATAACCTAAATATACCCTTTTAAAAAATTTATCATGTATTTCACACTTCTTCTACTCTTCACCTCATCTTTGATGCAAAATTTACCTCTTGATTGAGAATGTGGACCTACACATCTTCAAACTTGTATGTCTACATTCACCCTGATTTAATATATTTATGACATTTTTTTTGGTTCTATAAACCCTTTTATTTTCTTATTTCCATTAAAAATAAATTTTCAAGGCAAAAAGTCTTCCTTAAAACATATCAAATGTCTCAACACACCTAGTTTTGTTTACAAACATTAGATTGATGTTCCTAGGTCTCTATCCTATAAGTTCACCTCAAGGATTATATTAAGATTTTTTTTCATTTATGGATACTATATGATAATTTTGTATCACCACCTTGAATCAATCCAATGCATATCTCCCCTATATTACATTTCAAAACCTTAATAGAGTTTGCTAATAATATTATCTTTCTTGTCCTTGAAGACTATAGGTGTAAATTTTGGCCTGTACATGAAATTAATTTATTATTTATATTAGGTTATGGGTTATTGAATTTAAAATTGTCTTTTTATAGTTAAACACTACCACTCTTTCTTTTTTCTTGTCCTATTAGGTACTTGCTTATGCTTGAATCCCTACAAGAGTATTGAAATAAATGTTTTTGATGGACTACCACCTACAATCCTCTATTAGAGATATATATGGAGTGAATTAATCAAAATTATATATTATTATTTAATTTATATACTTCAATCATATCAAAAATAAACCAATTCTCTTACTCAATTCTTAAGGAACAAAACTCATAAGCAAACTCACTCTTTTCTAAATCCAATAGGCCTACAACTTCTTACAGGAAAAACCTTGATCAAAACACAATTTATATGGGTTGGATATCATATTTTGTGAAATAAAAACTCTTGTAAAATTAAAATGGACTCCCATTAAACTAATTTCTCTAATATTTAGGCTAACAACATGGTTTTTCCTCTTCCATGCACTTTTTGATAAACACCTATAGGTAACTTTATGCAAAATCAACATACCTTGTGAATATGTTTTATATTATACCCTATTGGTACTTTTAGTATGTATAAATAATATTTATATAGGTAATCAGAATTTTTTTTCATTGTATACACAACTATGTCCATGCTTAGTAACATCATAGATTTAAAAACCCTGCCTATGACCTTTAAAAAGAACAAAACATGACATTTTGTATATATTGGCTACTAAAAAATTCTAAATGATAGTGGAATATAATGTAATATTAATATTAATATCACTTAAGATCTCACAAACAATTAATTTTCATATGTTAAATTTCAACCTCACTGAGATAAGAAAAACTTTGCCTATGGGGTTGTATGAAGGTTTTGGGTTACTTACATTTTAACAATACTTCATAAATCATAGACATTCAAACCAAAAATAAGGATATAAGGTTCCCTATCTATTCCAAATAACACTAGATATAAATCTTCTTCTTCATGAACTGAGCATTTGAAAATGACCTTCACTAGCTTTCAAGGAGATTGATTGAGGATATGAAATGTTTTTTATCTTTAATAGACATGCCAATGCTACCACAAGCATGATTTGACCCTAAAAACACTAGAGGGATATGAAACCATCCATTTATGACCTAAACTAAGCATCTCCACATTGAAATGTTTCTTTATAATCCCTTAGTAAGTGTATTGATACATTATATCTCACTTTGTTGTCCTTTATAAGGTCCTAGCATTTATTTTACATTGAAATTAACCTAGACTAACATGTTTAAGGAATAAAACACATTATCATAGTTTATAAACATATTATAGACCTCAAAATTCACTTTATCCTTCTAATTTGTAAAGGATACCATTACCTCATTTTCTCCAAAACTACCTTAGCCTTTGCTAAACATGGAATATCGATGTTTCCATCTTACCATGTCATATCTATAGAAGGTCACATTAACCATAGGACATTATGTCACCTTGGAAAGTTATTAAAGTATTAGTTTTACCATGAACTAGCATATCTTAACCTTAGTAAAATAACCTTAAACTCTGCTATGATACATTAACTTTTCCTGAACGCTATGTATGACAATGATGATTGAAGATGCTTTTAGTTTAAGAGAAACCATGGATAAGGATTTTTAATCACCTAGCTAATGAAAACCTATCTAGTAATTCATGGACACATGAAACATGTATTAGAACTAATCATAATCATAAAATGGATATTAACAAAGTTAAGGGGGCTTATAATAAATTCTTTGAAATGCATTGACCCATGGTGGCCAATTTTGGCTAACAGGGTCTAAAGATATATCCATAAATGGATTAAAATAAACAAACCTATAACTAGTCTTAAGATGATTTGTGGTATTAAAACAAATGAAGGAAACAAAATTTTAAGTGTAACATCAATAATGCAATTAAACAACTCATTTTTCTTTGAAAATGAATCATAATAATAATATTAAGGTAATTTTTTGGATACATAGGTTTTGTATTGAAATGGAAATGGAATGAAATGGTTGACCACAAAGTGGAACATGTTGTATTAATGAAACACCATGTATCATGATTTTTATGATGGATATGGCATAAATAATTTTTAAATAACTTTTTACAAATGGAATTATGTGATATGCCACTTGGACTTTCAATTTATGGTAGAAGCAAGAATATTGGGAGTCTTGCTTGCCTACCCTAAATTATTTTTCATACATATGGGCTAAAGATATAACTATGCCACACTTTTTCCTATATATTATATGGAGTCTAATAATATTATAGTTAATAAAACCTCTTTCCAAAATATTATTTTATTCATTGGATTCACTTGACATTCAATCACATTCTAGGTCATAAGGGGATTTGTAACTTAATTAGCAAAAAAATTGAGCTATTTGAATTTGGTTTTTCACTACTACCTTACCAAAAACTAATGTTAGTAAAGGTTCATTTCTAGTGAAATTTGATATCCACGTTATATTCATATTGTAATACATAATAAAATTATGATTGATCAAACAAACATAAAATAAATTGGTTTAGTATTTGAAGGGTGACCTTTTAACTCAGTTAAACAAGCAAGGTTGTTCCTTTAGAATTACAATTTTTAATTGATATAGATTCATATTTCAAATGGATATTACTCTCTATGTCTTGTCATTGGCTACTCTAGTACATAAAATCCCTATTTTATTATAGTTTTTCTATTGATTTAACTATTAATGTTTACATGCTTTCAGGTTTTACTTGATCAAAACTCCATCATGGTAGGGGGTATAAATGTCCTTCATATTACAATCGATATTAGTAATTTTTTGCATGTTCTTGACAACCCTACATGCTAGACCCTTATCCTATTGGATGCTTAGGGTTACTTATGTCATACCTTTGTATTAAATAAATTCTATATTATATTATTTAATTTTTATATGTTATTAGTATTATCAACCTTTAGAATAACAGTGGTTAAGTAGAGAACATTTATGAGGTATTTTTTAGTATTTTATCATCATATTGTGAGTTCTTGTCTATTTATATTATTATGAAGGTTACCCCATTTAAGTAACTTAGTCATAATTATCAAGTTTTATGACCATTTGTCAATGATTATTTTGGATATGATTAATATGATCTTAATTATGTGATATAATATTCCATTAATGTGAAACATGTAAGTATTTTGATTATAACTAGTATCATAACATTAAATTAGCCAAGTTTCTATGATGTTATTTTTTATATTTGATGTTGTGAAAATGAGTGCTGATGTATAGAAAACCATAACTTGTGATATGTAAAGAATTTTTTTGACACTCTAGTATGGTTCCACATATTTATTTAAAACAAAAGTCTGTTATGTTTTTCATACCATTGTCAAAATTAATATTCATGGGATATGTCTAGAAAAGATGATTACAATGGTATATTTTATTAGTACAGATTCTTAGGACTAAAAACCTCTATATTAGGGTTTGTTTATTAATTTTTCTAACACTTTCATACATGGGAAAGGTCAAGACACTCTAATTATTTATCACAAAGATTACATGAGATCAAAAATTTAGATCCAACTATTTTTGAGGTAGTTCAACAAATTAAGTCAAATATACACATAATGGTGAGGAATGAGGATCTCTATGTAGTAAAAAGGGAAATTTATTATATGAATAATTAATTTTTAACTATAAATTCTTATTTTACCACTATTATGGATCAATTTCCATAGAACAATCTTTCACTACTCCAATTGTATCCTCCCAATATAAATAATCACAACTCAAATACTGGTTTGAATCATATGCTACAAAAAGTGGAAGTGTCCAAGTTTGATGGTAAGGATCAAATCACTTAGATCAATAAAATATAAAATATATTTGATTTATATCACATCCCATGTGTGTAAAAAGTGATCACGACATCTGTATATATAGAACCTTATAAATTCATTTGGTATAGGTGGTTTTATGCTCAAAATAAAAATAAGGGTGTTCATGTTACTAGTTCTATGTTTACTGAGGAGATAAAAATGCATTATCAGAGTAACATCTTTGAAAACTATTTAATCTAGTTTGAAAAGTTATGACAAATAGTTATTATTAGGGATTGTATTCAATAATTCTAAAACTGATCATTATCTATAGATGGAATTAATGAGAATGAAATGATTGATTTATTATTGGTGGGAGGAACGATAACATCAAAATTGAGGTTCACATCTTCAATATAACATCCATTTCCAGATATAGACCATTTTAATGTTAAGAAGAGTAAAAATATTTGGTCAAAATAAGGGATTTCACTCAAGCCCACTAATGCAATTCAAAAACACCCTAATTATTTCAACCTATAAGATTGAACCCTCAATAATTTGAAGATAACCATTCTAAAGGGTTATGTTTTTTTGTATAGCATAAAGTGGATAAAGACATATAAATGTTTTGAAAAGAAGTTTTACTATGTTGATGCATCCAATGATGATGAAGAATATGATGAGGCTTCAAGGGAGTATATGGAAGAGGTACAAAATCACTATGAGTATTCTCACCCTACTATATCTTGTCATTCCCTTTTAGGTATCAGTACCCCTCAAAGTCTTACAGCTGTGTGTTCCCTAAATAAATAAAAGGTGATAGTGTTGATTAACTTAGGAAGTACACATAATTTCATTAACAATAAGCTGGCTACTCACATAAACTATTTTTTTTATCCAGCTTCAAAATTTCAAGTCATGATTTTTAATGTTTTCATAGTCAACTTTTATGTAAAATGTGATAGTATGGATATTCCCATGGAGGACTACCTAAATCATTTTTCCATGTTTATTATTCTTACAAGTGGGGATGATTTTTTTATATGTGTATCATTGATAACTAATTTAAGCACAATAAAAGTCATGAATTCACTAGATTATTCATGCACTTTCTTTCTGAGGGTTTGAAATTTGAACTACTAAGTTTATGGGTAAATTCATCCCAATTGGTTAATTCACATTAGATGAAAAATATTATTAAATAATATATTGAAGGATTTATATAACAGTTATTTTCCATAGAATTATAGACAAAAAATGTGTCTACACATACTAATTTACAAATGATTCTTTATTACCACCCAACAATTTTTAGAAAAATTATAAAAGGACTATCACTAAGCAGAGAACATGATCATTTCATAATATTAATTCCTAGTACTACACAACTAAAAATCATAACATATAGGTATCCATATATACATAACATATAGTACATGAGATGATATAGGTAGGTATTATTTTCAATAACCAAAATGAATATTTGTCCTTAGAGATCATGGTGAAGAATAATTATGGAAATTTCAGAATGTGCCCCAACTATAAAGAACTAAAAATGTAAACCATAAAACATAATAACATGGTTTTTTTAATGAATAACATGGTTTTTTTTTTTTTTACCAAACTTTATAATCATTATGGGTATCATAAAATTTAGATAAGATATGAGTATATACCTAAAATAACTTTCACACCTCATTAATGGCATCTAAATTTCAGATTTTGATGAAGACTATTTTTAGTCCTTATTTAGGGAATTTTGTGTTAGTATTTTTTTGATGACATCCTAATCTATAATAAAACATGGGAAGAACATTTAAATCATGTGAAATAGAAAATGTTAATTTTGGAACAACATTATATTTATGTTAAACCATCCAAATGAGGTTTTTGAGTCCATATGGTGGAGTACAATGTTAAACTTTCCAACTTTGACTATTAATTTAAATCACATTAAAGAGTTAAAGTTGAACCTATGAAGATCAAAATTATGATGGAGTGACAAGTGTCAAAGACCCTAAATAACCTTCCAGGATTTTTTGGGTTAACATGTTAATATTGTATATCTATAAAATATAAAATAAACATAAACACTCTACCCATAACCATGGTAAACAATTATTCCTTATATTGGAGTCAACTAGGTACCAAGGGATTTGAAAATATGAAATAGGATATGTACAACACTTTAGTCTTCGTGACCACTTAAATTTTTCAATTTTTTTTTGTTTAATGTGATGCATTAGGATATGGAATGGGGGAAATACTCATGTAATAAATAATACCCATTGCATTCGATAATCCTCAATTTTGGGGAATAAATAATCTCAAGAAAATCTACAAGAAAGATATCATGGCTTTTATTCATCTAGTGAGCCCATGGAGACCATGTGTGATGAGTAGACACTTCCAAGTAAATATTGATCATGTGTAGACACCAACATATGATATATGTATGACCTCAATATTTTACACTTTTTAAATACCTATCATGGTTTTACCTTTCAGATATAAACTTGCCTATTATTGAGAAGCTCACATTCACTATTTCTTTGAGTCTAAATTGCTTATATCATAGTTCATTCATTATTATTTTGATGACTTGACCTTTGATAATATGAAAAAACTCTAACCCGTACTATTATCCTTTAATACCAATTTTGACCCTTTACCTATTTTCTAACTTCCTCAATACTTTCATCTCAGAAGGACACATGAATCGATGTAATTGTCCATTTCTCCTAAAAAGTGTCCAATTCCAAAAATTCATTTATTTTCCAAACAAAATGTATCTTAAAGGCTATTATAAGTACTTTAATCTAAGATATTTCTAAAATGGATTTATATATACAAGATTAACTTTCATTTATTTCTCAACTATAAAATACCAAGAACTTGAAAGGAAATATACCAAGAAACACTCAATCAAGCATTCAAGTGAGTAAAACCCACCCAATTCATCCATATTTCTATATCATTCACAAGATAAATATAAAAAATAATTATAAAAATAGTCGTACAAATATACCTAAATTTTTTTTTTTTTTTGAAATAATGTATATGGAATACATCTTTGTATGTGTAATCTAAAACCCATTTGTTTAATTAATAAAAGTGACCCAAAATAAAGACATATTAAGGATAAATTAGAACTCTATGTGGCCTATCTATGCTAAAATTAGGACACACTATTATGTTTTGACCTTAGATAAACATTACCACATGTCTAAAGTATTCAAATATAAATTTATGATGCATATTTTCAAAGATAAAATCTAGGCCACTACATGTCTTTTCTTCTCACATGTTACATCCTTGTTCACACACAAACCAACACGTAGGGGAGAACTACATAATTTTGAGTCCCTCTTCAAATTATTTTCTATATATTGAGTTCACATTAACATAGGTATCCTTTGGTAGATTGATACCATCATCCCACTTACCCATTTTTTCCAAAGTCACTTAAAGGGTGAAGAATTTAGGGTTTGATCATTTCATAAGAAGTGATATCCTATGCATGTGATATGAATACATATATTTTTTTTATAAAAATTAAAAGTCTCTATTGGATTGAGTTATAATCCCCTCAATATTTTATACATGACACCTATAGTAGGGTTATACACCTAGATCAATGTAACTATGCAAATCTGACGTAATCATCTGAAGCTACAAAAGGAATATTGAAATGATCTAATGATTATTTTAAGGTCACATTAAATACAACTTCCAACATTTTCTAGATCAGACGTACATGGTCAAATTAAACTAGATGACTATCTTTATCCCTCGTTTATTTCAATATCTATCAATAATTGTAGTTTATTATTTTAGTAAATCTCAGTTGTATAAATTTAGAATATGATTTTTCATATTTTTTTAATTAATTGGTCTACTCACTATATTATTTCAATATCATTAAGAAAAAAATTAATATAATACCTCATTAACCCTAGATAACCACACATATATAAATTTAGGGTTAAACATTTGGGGAAGATGACCTTTAGTTTCCAAACCTTAGTTTGTCCTAGGGTTTTCTATTTTTTATCTAATTTTTTATTTATAAATTATAAATATTTTAAATTAATAATTCCATTGAATTAACCATGTATGCATGTATCATTTATTTCCTTTTCTAGTATGTCATTATAAATTTTGTGTGTTATTTTCCATGCATGTCTAACTCGTTTAAAATTTGAAAGAAAAAGGGCCAAAATCCTAACAACAACAAAGTAAATGTATTTTAGCATACCTTTCATTGTTTTAGTTTTTATAATGATATTCTAATTGTTACCATTAAGAAATATAGAGAATGCATTAAAAAACCTTTTTCTATTTCTAATGTTAGAAATTCATCTAAAGATGTCAATAATAATACTTCACTTTTGGATTTGTTATATAAATATAACCATTAGAAATACATTCTTTTATATTCCTTACATATGACCATGTTATGAAGTGATGTGGAACACCCATATGTGGCCCCTATTTTAAATTAAATAAAATGGACTAAGTGTAAAATCTATTTTGAAAGATAATACTTGCCACCTCAAGATGTTATAAATTATTGTTTACCATTATATATCTAAGTATATGTTTGAAATGAAATGGTAAAACAAGTTCTCATGCATAATGGATAAAGACTCAACATTTGAAGCATATATTCTCTTTTTATTTAGAATTGGACCTACCAATTTGGAACCATATAAATATTGTCCATTTTTGGCCTATATATAACTGTAAAGGATTGAGAAATGTTCTTGATTAAGAGAAGGATACAATGATAAAAGAGGAAGATATTGTAGAGTGTAAAGCTTTTGAAACACTTTAAGATTCCTTAAAGTGTATCTTGTCAATTTCTGAAGTAGCATTTCTAGAGTTTTAGAGACATTACAGGGTGTCCAAACTACTTGGAACATGTGTGTAAATGCAAGGGATGTATTTTTTTCTTCATTATGTTCATTTAGGCATCTTGCATCTAGTGGCATAATTTTTAAGAATGCAATTTGATGACATCACCATTGCCATGTGTGGATGTTGTAGGGGAAAATGGTCATATGTTTTTGTTCACATTTGCGTCAAGTTTATATGTGCCAAGTTTTAGGTCATTTACCAAAACACATCAAAATTTATGGAGATATAAAGATGGCTCCTCAACCACTTTCCACATGTTTTCACATACTTAGCCATTTTAAAGGAAGTTCAAACAGAGCTATGTGAGCATCTTGACAAGGCCGTATCTCACATGGGTAATAGTTACAGGGGAAAATGGTCATTTGGGTTTTCTTAAATTTGTGCTAAAAACATACACACTAAGTCCCAAATCCTCCATTGAAGCCTAAATTAAGTTATACATAATCAAAGTTGGCTCTTCAATCATATTTAATAAAGTTTTCCATATTTAGCTAAATGAGATCGACGATCACCAAGATGTAATGAGGAGTACATATGGACCATATAACTTGATAATTTACTATCTTCACCATTAAATATCCAAAGATAATTATATAAAATTGGTTCATTTCATTTATCCTTAATGGTATCTCCCAAAAATTTGGTGCCTCCATGATTTTCATGCTTCAAGTCATGGGCCTTCAATGTTGGACCTACAACATAAGATGTTCCCATTACTGTCAAAATAAATCTCAATAAAAAATACATAAAATTTTAAAATTAATGGTCTATGGGGAATAAAATATACTCTGTGATGTTATTTATGGTCTATGAGATGTAAAAATAAATATCAGACAAAAATCATGCAAGCTTAAAATTAACAATCTATGAAACATCAAATATGTCTACATGGACATCAAATGATGTTTTTAAGAACATAAATTTTAATCATGAAAAATATCCATTTGTTTTAGATTAGTGTGTCCTAATTATATCTAAGGGATGTTATTTAATCACTCATGAAGATCAAATGATGAGAGTAAGTCAAAGAGGTCAGTAAATCCAATGACCTAATGAGTGAAGGACAAGTGTCACGAGCAAGTTAAGTTGGTAGAAGATTGATGTCCCATGAGAATATAAACATAGGTAAATCAATGGAGTGAAAGAGTGTTAAAAAATTTGAGGGTCCAAGTCAACATTTGATAAACAATGAGTAGGATCGTGCCTCGAGACATTTTGATGAAGGTCGACATATTAGTATTGGACCTTGGTAAAGCTAATATAAAGGAACCAAACTCTAATGCAATTTGGGATAAATCTAGGTCAAATAAAGATTAATGCTTCAAGACCAAACATCATCATTAAAACTCCATATAGGTAAAATAGATCTTTTGGGTCTAGTACTAAGGGAAGAGATAGACTATTGTTTGTGAAGCAAGGTCAAACATTTTGTAGGTATTCATAAATATTATAACTTTGTGAAATTCAATGGTCTAATATTGGTTTTATATCTATCAAGTAGACTCGTGTTCAATTTAGAAACAATAAAAACATAAATATGATCATGGATAAGCATCTTGCCTATCAACAGGATCACCTTTTCAATAAAACAACTATATCCAACCATTTAAGATATACCAAGTGAGATTCTATTAGTTATAAGGAATAAATGATTGGTCCTCATTAGTAGATCAAGTAGAAGTGGTTAGAGTCCCAAGATGATGACCTAGTGGATAAATAAATATCATGAATCATTTAATTCTTTTCAAAATACATTTAAAATTGTGCCTTCTTGATAAAATCATGACTTAGAAGTATCCTCAAATTCGTGATAATACAACGAAAGTGGTTGGACCTCTTTCAATGCAAAACTATCTCTCCCACTCTCTTTTCTATAAATATAGGCTTCTAAGCCTTGAAAAAAACCTCTTAATCCCTCCCTTGGGGATGACTAGACTAGTGTTTTAATATCATATTGATTTACATCTATGATATAAATATCTCCCTTGTCAAATCCTAATCTCACTTAGCTATTGGTTCATCTTATTATACAGATCATGTTTAGTATTTAATGTCATTTGATTAAAGTTATTAAGTGGATACATTGATTGGGTAGTGTCATGAATCACACCTCTCCAACACTTCCCTTATATTTTGATCATTTGATGAACCTTTACATGTAATAGTAATTCATGGAAAATAATTTAGATTTATAAATCCAATATCATTAGTGTTTTTTAGAAGTTTCTATAGAGTGGATGAACAATCACATTACTAGTGCATCACCTTATTTACATGTTTTTATGCTTTGCTACCCATTTCTCTCTTTTTTACTAGTCAAATTTTATCATAGATGATACATCCAAAAGAAATCTGGCCTTCTCCAAATGTCTAACCCTATCATAGGTGACCTATATCCTAGGATTAGTCTCATGTTAGACTAAATTTGAGTAGGAAGATCTAAACAATCCACTCCTCAGCTATAGTGCAAATCTAGAACACCAACAATTTTGGTATGATTGGTGAGACCTATTAGAGTTTGTCTTGGTGGAATTATAGTTTCAATAGTGTTTTTCATGAAGTATATGGTGATTCTAAGATCAAGAAATTGTTTTTAAATGTCCATGCCATTTTCAATTAAGTCTATTTTCATTATAATATCTTTATTTTATTTTCATGGTTGTGTATGAAGAGAACTATGCTAGACTTCCTTATCAACCCTATGATGAATTATATACACCTTACCATAACCCATATGACCCATATACTAAACCATATCCTACACACTACCAATATCATCCATGATAACCTCCTCATCCTCATAATCAATTGTATTATGAAACTACTACCCCTTGCAATCCACCTATACCAAATACTGACTATCTGTATTTAGAAAATAAAAAATCAAGAAAAGAAAGGGACAAGTTGTAGGATTGTCTTAGAAAATAAAAAGTGATTGAATATTAATATCTTATTCATCATCAAAATAATCCTAAAAACAAACCATAGTTAGTTAAATTTGTCACCCCATCTCCTTTACTTACTTCCCTAGTCATAGGAGATAAGTTGGTCCATAATTTCTTACCTAGTGACAAGGTGACTATTTAATTATTCCTAAATTGGTGGAAAATAACTTGAATCTGATCTATGAACTTGTTTATAACTTTGGATTATATTGGAATGAATCCACTAATTAAAATATGTGGTATTGTTTGAATTCGTTAACTTACATTCCATGTTTACTAAAAACTTGAAGTTGTACAAGACCTTATTATAGAAGATGTATTGCCTCGTTTTACCTTATTTTTGGGTAATGACTTCATGACTTAGGTTGGAGGGTACTTAATCTAATACTTTCTCATATATTTTAAAAACATGAACATGGTTTTGAGGTGAAAATCAAGTCTCAATCACTCTTTAAGTTCCACGTTCAGTCACTCCATCCAATCACCCAAAGGTAGACTGCCTCCACCTTCATTCCCTAAAGCAACCTAATTGTGTCCAAGATCTTATACCTACCAAAGGCCCTACAATAATACCCACATGGAATCCCTCATATGCCATGATTTATAATTTAATTATTCCCACCCTTGAATAAGAGGATAATGGAGGAGGAAAATTAATAGTAAAATATGTTATTAATCCTTCATCTGCTATTACTCAAATACCTATTACCCCTTTTCACATCCCTCATAATCCCAAGAGTTTCTTTAAAAGCCATTCAATATTACTAATTGGGAGGATATCCTTATAATAATAAATAACCCTAATTATATCTACTACCCACCCACCCTCTCACCTCTTAAAAAAAATTCAAATACACCAAAATCAAAATTAGATAATTCAAGCATGGTGGGCAAGGTATCAAAGTTGATAAAGGATGAGGTAATCATTTAAAAGATAGATAATGATACAATTATATCTGAGTTTCAAGAGCACTTGGAAGAAGATGCTTATAGTTTTTATGAAGAGGAGGTTAATATTATGACCCCTGTACTTTCCAATAGATTTGAAGGTAAGCATGAGCATAAATTGGATAATAAAAGGTAGATGCAATGTCTTGATGATTGAGCTAAGGAAATTGAAACACAAGTTGATATTTTCATAAGAGACCAATTAGGTGGTAACATCCATGATGATGTTATTGATACTAAAGTCAAGAATCCATTAGAATACTAGTGGTAGGACTTGTGTTTGGAATTCTTAGGTGAAATTGAACAACTTAGAAAGGTAGATTTGAGTGATGAATTTGAACAACAAACTAATGTTTCAAATGAGGAAAAATGTCTAACTTTAGAAGTGATAAATAAATAAGATTTTCTACTTGAATATACTAATGAATTAACACCTCTCTCTACTGATGAAGAGGATGAGAAAATTTCAATTGACCAATAATCCTTTTGTGTTCTTTACCAGTCTTCTTGTACTCCTTATTCTCATGAAATTCTTGACCAAGCTCAGTGTGTGCCCATAAATATTATTATTTGGAGTAAATAATATATTAAATATGTCAAACCTTATTATAGTTCCCTTAATTCACCACTTACCCCTAAATATCAATTTATCCATGAGGACAAAAAGGTTTTAGACCTTGATGAGATAATGGCTAATTAGAAAGAGTAGAATGTAGTGATTGTTAAAATTTTCTTTTTCCCTCCTCTCCAAGATTCCCTAAATTATTCCATTGTCTTAAAGATCATAAAATTTGATCCTGATCAACCTCCTGTACTTCACACTCCCTCTCAATCGAATTAATTTCTTCACCCTCCCACCATCTCCCTTCTTGAAGAGGAGCCTATTCTATGGGAAATAGAGAAAGAGGTTGTAGCTACAAGTCAAGATGTTTGGAAATGTGAAGAGGATGATTTAAGTGTGTATGAAAAACATTTATTAATTGATACTAAAATTAAGGTATAATTTGAAAATGAGGTTGTAGATGATATTGAATAAGTTATCTGAGGTATGTAGGAGAAGGCAAATCTTGATGTGAAATAAATCCATAAGGAATTAATGTAAGGGAATGTCATAAATGAGCTTGACATATATAAAATTGAGAAAGATAAAAGTGCCTTTCAAAATTACCTTATTATGATTTATCAAATTGAATAACAAAAATGTGAATGATAGTTGTAGCTTGAATATCTACAAAAAATTGAAGAGCTTTGTAAGGGCATGTTACCTAGTGAAACGCATGATACTAAAAATTTTGATTAATAAGTACCTATTCAAGATCATGATGTATCTTTGGTTAACTATTTATATCTCCTTGAAGAGCTAGATAAACTATCATTAGTTGATAAGAAGGATAAGGTCATTCAAGGACAATGCATAGATGAGATGTCATTTGACAACATTGTAGTTGACAAGCAGCCTAAAACAACATCTATAATTGCAAGATGATTATATATTTTTTGGTGATTATTTTACTATCAAGGAATCATTTTAGGAGATATTAAGATAAATAATTGGAAAAAATAGTGACTCTTCAAAAGTCATGTAAAATAAACCCCCTACTTTACAACTTATTCCCTCTCTTAAAATGAGCGACTTCATGAATTTCCTTTTTTAATCTAGGTTGGTCATGTTTTATCATGGTTAATTAGGTTAGTTGTTTATATTTTTTCCCAAATAAGTGCTTTGTTTGCACATTTTATTTTATAGGATAGTTTCCCTACTTTCTTTTATTTCTTTTCCGGTTTGGTGGAGTCCATTGTCATTACAAATCAAGAGTTTTTTTGTAGTCATGGAATAGATGTATTATCTATTATAAGTATAATGGTCATCTACATGGTCTGAGTTTGAACATAGTAGGCATACTACCCAAACAAGTTACCAAAGATGTTGGCCATTTTTTGCCTACATACATAAATTTTATTGACTAAATTATGTTCATGATTGAGAGAAGAATCCAATGATAAAGGAGGAATATCATGCAGAGTGCAAATATTATGAAACATTTTAAGCTTGATTAAAAAGTATTTCATTATTTATAAATGAGAAAGTCTATAATTTTAGTGACCCTATGCACTGTGAAAATTTATTGAAATAAGTGTGGAAATGCAAGGGATCCATCTTGTTCTTCATTGTGTTCATCTAGGCATCTTGGGTCTAGTGGTATAGTTTCTGAGTAGGTACTATGCTAACATCACCATTTCCATGTGTGGAGATTATAGGGTAAAATAGTCATATTGTATTGGTTTTTTCACATTTATTCCAGCTTTATATTTACCAAGTTTTAGGTCATCTGCCAAAACGCATCAAATGGTATGGAGATCCAAATTTGGCTCCTTAGTCACTTTCTACGTGTTTTCCCATACTTATCCATTATCATGGAAGTTAAAATGGATCTAAGTGAGCATCCTAAAAAGGCCATATCTCTCATGTGTGTTAGTTTTAGGGTAAAATGATCAAATAATTTTATTCACATTTATGCTGAGAACATAGGTAATAATTATCATATCCTTTGACAAGTTGCAAATGAAGTTATACATGATAAAAGTTGGCTCCTCAATTAGATTTTGCTAAGTTTTCCATACTTAGCCTAATGATCTTGACCATTACTAGGATGTCATGCGGATCATATATGGACCAAACAACTTGAGCATTTAATATCTTCACCTAAAAATCTCTTGATACCAATGGAACAAATGGGTGCTTTCCTTTTAGCCTCCATGATTTTTTCACTTCAAGTTATAGACCTTTAAAGTTGGACCTGCCATATAATATGTTCATGATAACATCAAAATAAAGCTGAAGATAAAATCCTTTAGAGCTTAAATTTGATGGTCAACAAGGCATCAAATATGGTCTGTGGGATGCCATTGGCTATCTACATGATGTCAAAATAAATATTAGACAAAAATCATGCAATTTTAAAATTGACAATCTACAAAAAATCAAATACGTCTACGCATATGTCAAATGCTGATCACATGAATGTCAGTTTTAATCATGGTAAAGATATATTAGGTTTCAAGACGTGGGTCCTAGGTAGATATAAGAGCTCCCATTTAATTTCTCATCAAGATTAGATGGTGAAAATGAATCACATAGGTCAATGAATATAAAGAGATATTGAGTTAAGGATAAGTGTCACAATCACATTTAGTTAGTATAATATTGATTGCTCATGAGCATCCATGCTCAAGTAGATCAACAAAGTGAATAATAGTTATAAAAATTAAGGTTTTAGTTAGCATTTGACAACCAATGAGTAGGATTGATCCCTGGGACATTTTTATGAAGGACAAAACAATAATATTAGACCCAAGCAAAGCTAATATAAAGGAACCTAGCTTGAATGCAATCCAAGATGGATCTGACTTGAGTCAAGATGAAAACATTAGGACTAAAAATTATCATTAAATTTTGGCTTAGGTAAAGTATATATTTTGGGTCTAATACAAAAGGAAAAGATAGAGTTGTATTTGTGAAGTAAGGTCCAATAGTTTGTGGGTCTTCATAAATATTACAATTGTGTGAAAACCAATGGTCTAAGATTGGTTTTATATCTATGAAATGAACTCAGGTTCAAGTTGGAACTAGTATAAACATAAATATTATCATGTATAAGCATCTTACCTATTGATAGGATCACATTGCCAATAAAATAGGTTCATTGAGCCATTCAAAATAGACCAAGTGAGACTATATCAATTCCAAGGCATAAAGGATTCATCCTCATTATTGGATTAGGTAGATGTGGCATACAGTTTGAAAATCATGACCTTATGGTCAAATAAATATGATAGATCATTAAATTATTTTTCATATCTCGTTAAAATTGTGCATTCTTGATAATATCATGGCTGAACAATATCCTTAAATTAGTGCCACTCCATCAGAAGTGGTTAGACCTATTTCAGTGCACAAGTCTCTCTCCCTATTTCTCTTTTCTATAAATATAGGCTTTTAATCCTTCAAAATATCTTTATAATCCCACTCTTAAGCTTTACTAGACTCTGACCAGATTTGATCTTTATAACGTGTTGAGATAAATAAAGGTTTCTTTTTCAGATTTTATGATTTTTATATATTGTGTGAATGTTAAACTAATTTACATATGTGGTAAAAATTTCTCCCTTATCAAATCCTAATCTCACATAGGTATTGGTTTATCTTATTATATAGGTCATGCTTAGTGTTTAATGTCATTTTATTATAGATAGAAAGTGGATAAATTAACTAGTTAGTGTCTTTAATCAGGCCTCTCCCATCATTACCCTTACATTATGATCATTTTGGGTAAACCTTTGCATGAAATAACTAATACATAGAAATTCATTTAGAGTTATATATCCTATCTCATTAGTGTTTTTTTAGAGGTTTAGATAGTGTGGATGACAACATACTCAACACCTTTACATGTGGTATGCATCACCCTCTGATCTCTCTCATCGTCCTCTCTCTCTCTCTATCTCTCTCTCTTCTACTCCTCTCTCTCTCTCTCTCTCTCTCTCTCTCTCTCTCCTCCCTCTCTCTCTCCTTCTCTCTCTCTCTCTCCTCCTGCTCTCTCCTCTCTCCTCTCTCTCTCCTCCTCTCCTCTCTCTCTCCTCCTCTCTCCTCTCTCCTCTCTCCTCTCTCTCTCTCCTCTCCTCCTCTCTCCCTCTCTCTATTTTCCTTGTTAGATTTTAGTATAGCTGATGGATCTAGAAGAAAGTCAGCCTTCTCTAAAGGTTCTGACCCTATCATAGGTGACCCATAACCTAGGATCAGTGTGATATTAAATTAGATTTAATTCGGAAGATCTAAATAATCCCCTCCTAAGCTAGGGTGAAAATCTATAACACCAATAATAACATAAGTATTATGGGATTTTGTAATATTCCATCTAATTTATTGGGGTGGATAACATTGAATATCACTATGGGACCCCTACATTACCTACTTGATGCCAAGTTACACTAAATGACTAAAGTAAAAACATAGTTTTGGGATGTCCTTGGATACAAGAAATGTTTGTAGTTCCCTACATTTTAGACACATGCAAAATATTCATCCTCCAAGTTTTTATCTATATATTCCAAATGGATATTGTTAATTTTAAAAATTATACAATGATACAACCATTGAATTCTCCCTACACCACAATCTTATGATTTTGATTATGCCTCCCCAATATTTTAAATAATATGGATATAAAGGAAAATGATTAGTGAATAATGAACAAGGTATATCCAAAGATTTTACAACTTCACATAATCAAAATTGACAAGGTGCGTGATTTTCATAAAACAATGACACCTACATAAAAAAACCACTCACCATGTATATTTTCTTGAAAATATAGAATTAAAATTCCTACATATACCTACTATTAATAAAATAAAATTGATCATCATCTTATTGACAAAAATGCTTCACCATAAATTTTTTACATTGGATGATTTCGGAAAATATGAGTCATTTATAGATAACTTAGGGGCATATGATGATATACATTCCTTCTATAATTAAAATAGGTTTTGTGATGCAACCTCTAATCATGATTAATTTTATTATAATGATTACTCAAATATCTAAAATGATTGCCTTAATACAATTTTGAGCATGTTATACATAATATAACCATTTATCTTATTAAACAAAAAAATAATATAATATAACAATAGAATATAAAAGGATCCTCAACTAGTATTTATTGATGCAATGATGTAAGCAGATGAAGTAGTAAATCTTATTGATAGGTCCTACATGATTTAATAGAATTATTCTCCTTGTATTATTCATATATTTTTAGGATAGAACTATCAACTGTAATGTACAATATTTTACTCTATCTAGATGCAAAACCAATAATTTAGAAGATTAACAAAATGCATCCTAAATTGAATGATTATTAAATGCTTAAATTTAAAATATTATATACGTAGGTTTAATTATATATATTACACATTATTATTAGGTTTATAGTATTTTTCCCTACCATTAAACTGAAATGAGGACATTAGATGTTGCACAAATTAAAGTAACATAAGTAAAACTTATCACAAAGATGATTTTCCTCTACCTAATTATTGACATGATTGCTCATTCTACACATGGTTATGAGACATTTTCCTTTGTGGATTGTTTATATGGATATAAAAAATTAAAAATTAACCATAGATATCAAGAAAAAAAAAAAGATTTATTACAACATGAGGGATATTTTGTTATACAGTCATGCCTTATGGCCTTAAAATGCTAGAGACATATACCAAAAATCATGACAAATTTTTTTCCTAATTTCATTCATAAAATTATTAGATACCATGTTGATTATTTACTAATAAAATCAAGCACCAAAATTACCATTCTACTCATTTATGACAACTATTTGAAAGATCATACAATTTCAATGTGTGATTGAATCAAAAAATATATGTTTTTATATATCCTCCAAAAAGATTTTACAATGCATAATTTTTAATTGATACATTGAGTTTTATAAAATAAATTATAATATACTACTAAGATGCCACCATAAATGAACTTAAAATAAGTACGATGTTTATGCATAATAATTTAGTTCATTCAATGTTTTGTTTTGTAATTACCAAATAAAACCATACCTTTTACACATTCATTAGAAATGGAAATAAAATTATTATGTGATGTCATGTTTTATTAAAGGTTTGATAAAATCAAATAATATAGAGAAAACCCAAAAATATTCATGCCTCCTAAAATAGATACACCATTTATCCTTCATATCTTAGCCACACATGAGGCCTTTGGGGATGTATTAGTACAATATGATGATGATATAAAAGAGTATGAAATTTATTATATAATACATCAATTGGTTAATATGAATGCATATATATGAAAATGGAAAAATTATTTCTATCATTATTATTTGATACACAAATGTTATGACATTATTTATTCATTAATGAGATCCATGTTAGAATTAAATATGATGCCTTAATGTTTCTCATGAATAAAAACCACCTATTCATCTACATAGATAAATGGGTGATGCAACTTATAGAACTTGATATAAATTTTATATATAAAAAAATAGTAAAATTTCACGTTGTAGCTAATCAATTAGCTACAACTCCATTAGTGAATCCTTGTCGAATCACCAAAGCTTTACATGTTCAATTTGAAACATATAATATATCCTTAAATTAATGGATAATATTGTTTAATGGATTTAGATGTATGATAGGAATGGGTGTCAGAATCATGTTTTTCACCCCTAAGGGAGAATGTAAGCCTTTCTCTTATAGATTATCCTTTTCTTGAACTAATAATATAACAAAATATGAGGCCTTGATAATTGGATTTTCCATAGCTTAAAAAATTCATATAAAGGACATTCAATATTTTGATAAATTTGAGTTGATTTTTAATCAAGTTATCATTCATTACCAAACCAAATAAGAACATCTAATACCTTATAAATAAATAAGGGAAAGACTCAAAGAAACATTTGATATATTCTCTACCAATAGTATACCATAAAAATATAAATGATAGGTAGATGCAATGTCTAGTGTAACATATTTAATTCCTTTTGATATCAATGATGATTATATAAAATTTACCATACGATATCTAAAACAACCCCACATTACTTAAGATAAAATGGATGCCTTAGAATTTTTATTATTACTTATAACTCTATATATATGTAATGGTACGATGACATCTATAATTTTTGATACCAAATCACTTAAAATGATATGAAAAAATCAAACTAAAATGAGAGGTACTTTTTAATGCTATTACCAGTAATGATTTATTCAATCAAGGTTCTAATGGAAATCTTTTTTAATTCCTTTGTAAAAATGTGACATGCACCATAATTATATAAATACATGATACTAACGGTGGAGGAAACTTGAGTTGTAGGGACATGTCCTAAACATTATTGTGACAAGGTTATTATTGGCATATAATGGAATAAGAATGCATTACACATGTTATATTATGTTTAAAATCTCATAAATATAATAATTTATACCATCCTTCATCTCATGAGTTAAAGTTGAATGTTTCACCATGTCCTTTCTCTTTATGGGGATTTTATTTCATTGGAAAAATCAATCATTTGTCTATTGCTAGACACAAATTCATAATGATAATTACAAAGTATTTTATAAGTATCTAGATGTGATATCACTTTAGTTTACCATAGGGGCTGACATATACAAGTCTTTTTATGTCTAATATTATTTCTCATTTTGAGATACCTTTATCTAATGTTATCAATAATGGATCATCATTTAAAAATATTATCGTGAAATGTTTTTATATAAAGTAAAAAATCAAAAAAACCTTTTATCACCTTATTACTGTAACAATATTATAGATATTTGTTATTGTTCCTAGGTGTATTTAGCTAATTATGTCCTTTTATAATAAGTTGGTTTCCATTATTAGAGGAATAACGATGGTCGCTTATGAATTTGAAGTGAACAACCATTTCATAAATTATTTATTATAATGCTTTGTTCATTTTTAATTGAATCATGAAGATAATTTTAGCTTGATCCAAATATTTCCCATTTTCATTCCTTGAATAATCTATTTGGCCTAGAAGTGGTATTAGAACCTAGTTTTTACATTGGTCTAATTCCTTCTTATTTCCTCTTTCATATTTAAAATCCATATTTTTTCTATCAAAATTAATATTTTATATGTAGTATTTAGGTAAATGACACATATGTAGAAGTTATATCTACTAGTTTTTAGATAAATTGGTGGTTTTAATTCAATTATTTCTATATTTTCTATAGCATACTAGTCATTTGAGATAAATTTCAAGTCTTAGGAGTATGTTATTTATTGTAACTATCTCTTGGATTTTGTCATTCTACTACATTGACTAGATTTGTAGGTTGACATCAAATCTAATGAAATAAGGAAAGTTGTTAGGTGGCTCAAATCATTAAGAATCATAAATTAGACACAAGGCATCATGGTTTATATGTTTCATATGGTGGATATACCAAATTTAAATTGATTATACCTACCAAAACAATCATAACTTTGACAAGATGAGATGTTCCATATAAAGTAAAATTAAAGATTATAGCATTCCATATTCTGATCTATTTTGATTCCATCAAAGTAAGAATTAGTATTTTTAAGTAGATCAACCAATATTATACATATTTATTTATTTTCCATTGATAATATAATATTCAAACTTGTATGCAGTAGAATAATTCATGTCATGTTTTATTTTTATTTCAATATTGAACTCTTGCATTGAGGCTTTAAGGGGTATTTTGATTTTAACATTTTTCATTCAAAATAAAAATTATCAATTTTAATTGATTATAATAAATTGAAATTAATTTAATATTTTTAATTTTAAAGAAAATTCATCAGCTGTTATTATAAACATAAAAATATGTAAAAGACACTATATAAGAATTTGGTAAAAAATAACCAAATTTTGAAGCTAAAGGAGAAATAAGGAGATATAATATTTTACCCATTCCATTCCATCAAAAAATGTAAATCTAGAAATCAATAAAATTTGAGTATGTCATCAAGTATGAGGTTTTATTGATAAAACAATGTTAACAATAGGATGAATCCTTTTCACGTGCCACATGGGTACCATGTTCCACTCTTCTCTCATGTGCCTTAATGCCTATTTCATGTATTAATGAGTATATAAAAAGGAGCATCCTTTTTCACAAAAAAAATAATATATAGGAATGGGGTATATAAAAAGGTTTGGCATATTAGTTGGGTGTTATATAGAAAAGGGTACCATTTGAGTGATAAGGAACCAATTTAGGGGTTTTAAAAACACAAAAATAAAAACTCAACCAATGCATTTAATAAAACAAATAATTGGCACAACATTTACATGCAAATGAAAGTTTCTATAATTGTTTTTAGAAGTGGATAACACACTCATATTCATAGATCTATGGTTCAAAATATTTTATGGGTATACACATTGGTTGAGCCAATAGGGAATGCAAAAGATACTAAAACAAGGAAGTAGAAAAAATATAAATCATTTGACTTGATAAGGTAATTTTTAGATAGAGATGTGTTTCATCATATTCATAGGTACATAACTCCATGAGAATCATTTTAAAAAATTAAACAACTATTTGATACCCTTTCAAAGTTTGAATTCATTTAGTTGTAATTGAATTTGTTTAACCTCGAGTTGAAATATGGTGATTTGATGATATTGAATTTAGAAATATATGAAATCAAAAATTATGTCAATGACACAAGTGTCAAAATTGACATATAAATGATAGCATTCATAATATACATTCTTCCAAACTATTTAACCTACTTGGAGTCTCTACAAGAAAATTTAGTTGAAGACTCTCACATGTGATAAATTGGTTCAAAAGATGGTGGAAAGAGAAACATTTGGAATAAAAATTTAGTCCACATGATAAAGTGAGTTATATGTAAATGAAATTATTTCAAAACATCCAATAAGGCCATGGCTTATGAAATGGAAAGAAATAATAAATACAATAATAAAAATAAAGGAAATGGTGGAAAAATAAAAAAACCAAGGTGGTTAAAATGAAAAAATAGAATGATAAAAAAACCTTTTAATGTGAATGGTGTGATAGAAAAGGAAGTTATAACACTAATCAATAGAGAAATCCATGGGTTAAAATTGAATCATATGATAAGAAAAAAGAGGAAAAAATAAAAAAATAAACAAAAGAGTCAAACTCTACTCAATTCAACAATGAATGTTTGTTTTCAATTAAAAATAATGAAGTAAATACTATCTTATTCATTTCATCATTTTTATTTATTTTAGGTAATGATATTTTTGTCATTCTACATATCAATTTTAACAAAGGCATATTTTAATATTTTTATGAATAAAGTTATGGTTCAATATACCTCACACCTGGATCAAGTCTACGACCTCAAGGAAGAGCGTAAATGTAACTCAAGTGTCCAGGGCTTCCAAATTTCAAAATCCAAAATTTTATATATATTACTCAATTAATTTAATAAAAAAATATCCCTATTACTCATTAAGAAACAAGGCCACTCCATGATATTGGATAATGGTGATGTCACCATCATAAGGAATCATGAAAATGCAATCATCTTGATTGGATAGGAGGAAGGAAAATTGCTTAAACTTAGGAGGAAACCATCACGTTCAAGTAATTATTATTATCTTATTGAAGATGGAATGTCTCAAAATATTTTTTATCATGTTATATTTGAGCATAATGACTTATCAAAAAATTCATTTATTAGAAAATAATGGTGTCATTAGAATGCCTATCTTGCCCAAAAATTCAAATTAAAAGTTTGAAGTGTACATTTTGTCCAAACATGCAAGAGAACCATTCGTAAAGTCATATTTTAAATCATATATAATGTTACAAGTGATTCACTCAAAATTGTGTTTTCTTTTAATTATTTCAGTTGGTAGTCATAATAGTTCAAGTTATTCATTTATCACTATGACATAATGACTTGGATATATTCTTTGAAGAATTTTTTTGTCACATCATGATTTCTCTCTAACTGAGTAACTTGTTTGATCTATAGATTATTATGGATGATTAGTTTATTAACTAATATTTGATTAAGCATGATGACATATGTTGATTATGGGATAGTTTATGTTACTTAATTTACATGATTAATTTATTATAAGTTAGTAGTATTTTTATATTTGTATATTGTGATCATGATTATATAACATTATTTTATGGATATAATGATGTTTATGGATAACTATCTTAGTTATTGTGAGCTAGATGAAGGATAAATTATTCCCTCAAATTATGGTGGAGGGAGAGTATCATTAGAAAGGGTGGTTAGATGGATACATTGGGAGTCGACAGAGAATGAATCTAGAAACCATTACAAACACCACTTAAAATATCATATTTATAAATTATTTGTTTATAATATATATCATAAAAAAAAATTATGATATCAATATCTAAATTAGGCTTGAGCTTCATATAAAACACGTTCGACCTACATTCATCCTTCTACCTATATCCAAGTTCCCTAAAAAATAATAACTAACTAATTTCACCAAGATGTATGGACATATACACACATTACATAATTTCTTCACATAGTTTAATAATGTAACTATATTATGGAAACTTGTAAGTGTTTGCATCAAAATTATTACAATAGAGTCTTAATGATTAATTCACATATATAGGTGAATTCACAATTTATACAACTACCCTCCTTAAAATCTTGAAAAAATCGTAATATAATTTATATTAAAAATGCAAAGCACATATTTAAATGCCCTAGATATAGAAAATTTTATATGTACATATATATTAATAGAGCTATACATATAAATGTGTGTTTTATATATATATATATATATATATATATATATATATATATATATATATATATATATATATATATATATATATATATGTATATATATATATATATGTGTGTGTATATATATATATATATGTATATATATATATATATATGTATATATATATATATATATATGTATATATATATATGTATATATATATGTATATATATATGTATGTATATATATATGTGTATATATATATATATATATATGTATATATATATATATATATGTATATATATATATATATATGTATATATATATATGTGTGTGTGTATATATATATGTATATATATATATATATGTATATATGTATATATATATATATGTATATGTATATATATATATATATATATGTATATATATATATATGGATATGTACACACACGCGCGCGCGTGCGCGTGCGTGCGCACGTTATACTTAGTTGTATTGTTCTTAAAAACATAATTACCATTGTTGTGTAATTGATTGATTGAGTTATATTTTAATGTTATGGATATAAGCAATAAAATATCATAATTATGAGATTAATATAATAAATTATGATGTTTGGATTGGCATTGTTTATATGTGGTATATAAACTATACTTAAATCTTGCATTATATTATTTTTTGTGGAGAAATAGCATTTTTAGTTACTTGTTTTGATAATTAACTAACCATTTTGATGAGATAATACCTACATGCTATGAATCAAACTATTTTGGGACTCTGGTTATTAATTGTAATAAACTAGAGAAAGGGATTCATTACACTTCATTTTATAGACTAAATGAATGTATTTTAAATTATGTACATAGCCACATTTGGATGTGCTAAAGAAAAATATTTATGAATTAATTTATTAGTTTTATTATTATTATACATTTTTACCAAATCTCACATTTATTACATTAATTAAGGGATGGATTCGACTGGCTTAATTAGGTCCATCAATGCAAGATGATGTGTAAGTTAGTCAAGTGGTATTTATGCTTTTGAATGATCATATAAATCATATATTATTGAAAACATTGGACAATGTAATGTTTGATAAACATTGTCATTTCATATGTTTATATAGTTTTCATGTTTATGTGATATCATATTCAAGTTGATTTCCTTATGGTAGACATTATGTATTATATATCTTTGACACACAAGTTCTAGTTTGTTATTCTAGATTCTTACACCATCATTATCTAACCGTTCATGAAGGGAGGGCCATCCCATTCTTTGGGATATAGTTAATGGCATCTATTATCTATTGTTGGTGTGGAAAATCACTCAGATGATGCTCTTTCTCCTAGCTAGATTACTATACTTGAAACTACACTTGATATTACATATTGATATTTGAGTCGAGGAGACTCTACTTAGAGGAGATTTTTATCATTTTTTATCATTTGAGATATTATTATGTATTTATAAAATTATATATTTTATTCATCATGCTTATACAATATATGTGGTAATGGTGTATCACCTATGGCTGAAATGATACTATTTCATTTATGATGTAATGTAATATTATAATTATTTAGTACTGTTTATGAATTCTATTTTTGTTTATAGTGATCCTTAGCTATGTGGATTAGATAAAACCTTGATATTTAAATAGATTAATATAGTTAGTTAAATATCACTAGTTAAGATTTCTCATGGTGAAATATATATGTTCAATATGTGTATTTAATTTTAAATAAAAATTATTTAAATATTATGGTAAAACTTAGTGGCGTTGTTAAAAAATCAAAATCCTTCAATACTTTTAAATATTTTTTAACCGTAATCAAAAATAAAGATCAAAACTGCATTGAAACACTTAAGATTGATAATGTTGGTGAATACACTTCAAATAAATTTGAATCACATCTTAAGAAAAATGGGATCAAATATCATTTCATGGTTCTTCATACTCCACAACAAAATTGAGTTGTAGAAAGGACAAATAACACTGTGTTGAATATTCTTGATGTTATGTTGTAATTTAAATGGGTAAATATGTGCTTTTGGGATGATGTATCTAAAAAAATAGTATACATTTGAAAAATATTACATAAACATCCCTCCAATTCAATATTTCATATGATATGTTGTGAGATCATATTCCTTTAGTGTAACATTTTTAGAGTTTTTGATCCACTTATTATGCATTGATTCTATAATAGAAGATGAATAAGTGGGACCAAAAGAATCACAAATGCATTCATTTGGGATATTATGAATCCATTCATTCATATAGGCTATATGATGATAAAGAGAGTAATTTTATTATCATAAAATAATTTATCTTTTTAGAAATCATAAAGGACAAAGCAATCATTAATCGATAATTAAGTCAACTTGAGAAATATGAAAATTTTGATTTGTACAGGGAGAGTGATATGAATGTTTTGAATAGTTAGAAGGTGTTGTATAAATGGGAATAAATTGATTGTTTATTATCTCATATACATGAGAATGAAACCCTCCAGAAAGAGAAAGTTTAACTTCATCATATAATTGGGGATAGAAGAAAATATTATAGAAAGTGAAGGAGTTTCATAATAATAGATTGAAGCACATAAACCAAAAGATAAAATGCCTAAGTAGGATACTTGGATAGTGAATGATGTCAAACCTAGTGAAGTTGGGAAAACATGTACTAGAATTGCACATCTATACGTATGATAATCAAACAAGTTACTTGAATAAACTCAAGATAAAATTAAAAAAATCACCTTGAATGATTATTTATAAGAAGAAATAAATGATGTGTTTCATTCAAAACCAACATATTTTAAACAAACTAAAAATCTTAAACCTTGGAGGAAAGTAATGAAAGATGATTATAGTTCATTGTTCAAAAATAGAACTTGGAAATTAGTTGATCCTCCATATAGATGAAAACTTATTGGCTAATATTGAGTCTACCAGAACAAATAAAAGGTCAATGACTCACTTGAAAATAATAAATCTATGATTGTTATCAATTGATATGATCAAAATTAAGGAATTGAATATAATTAAATCATTTCACCCACAAAAAATTGGACTACTATTAGAACCATGTAATCTTTTTCAACTCAAAATGGATGGAATTTTCACCAAATGGATGTTAAAAGTACATTTATGAATGGTGACATCAAGGAAATAGTGTACATGTCACACCTAAAATGTTATTTATTAAATGATAAAGACAGCAAGGTGTGAAAATTTAAAACATTGCTATATTGTTTGAAACAAGCCCCTTGACTATGGTATGATAAAATAGTTGAGCACCTCATGAACATGAACTTAAAACATTTTCAGTTTGAAAATGTAATAATTTTCATAAAAAAAAATTTACAAAATAGTTGTAATTTTGATTTTCTATGTTGATGATTTGATCATCACATGAAACAAATGAATGCTACACTATAAAATTCAAATTAAAGTTGATGAAAAGATTTGAAATAAATAATTTGGGTTACCTAATTACTATTTGGGAATTTAAATAATTCATAAATAAAAGTACATCTTTGTCACATAGTAGAAGTAAATTAATGACATTTTGAGTAAGTTCATAATGGACGATTGTAGGAATCTAAGCACACCCATGGAACAAAATATAAATTGATATTAGAATATACATAATATTTGGTCACCACTAGATACAAAAAAATCATTTGAATATTTATTTATATGATCACAACAATATAATAAATATCCTTTATTATTGGCATTCTTTCAAAATTGAGGCAATAACCTAAACACAGTCATTACATAGAAGTAAAAAAGAGTCCTTCAATATCTCAAAGGAACACATAATTTTGGAATCAAATACTACATGGTATGACACTTAAAAATGGTTGGATATTTAGATTTTGTCTATGCTAGTGATCATGAAGATGTGAAATCCACCATGGGTTTTCTGATGTACATGGGAATAGTATTTTTCAATTTTATATCTAAGAAACAATTTATGAAAATAATTAATTTATCATAAGTACATTATATATTCACTTTATAGGTAAGGAAATAGTTTTTGTGGATCAAAATGGTTCTTTCCAATTAAGAGGAATAATAGGTTTCCTCAACACTTATCATGGTTGGAAATACCTCCACAATTAAAATGGTAAATAATATAGTCTTTCATGAATGAACCAAACATAACAATAAAGATTCATTTTATTCATAACTATGTGAAGTATCGAAGCGTTAAGTTACAACATTTACCTCTAGTAGAACAAGTATTAGACATCTTGATAAAAGTTCTTGGATGAGAAATTTTTGAAAAGTTTAAAGGAAATGCTTCATCTAGTAATGTACCCTACAGTTTAATGAGGGATGTAAAAATATTATACATGATTTTTTATTATTATATTGTTTATTTATATTATTTTAAATTTTTATAATAATTTTATTTCCATTCCTATATGAATATCAATGGTTATTTGGGAATCTGAAGTGAACAGCCATTTATTGGCTTATTTATTATATTGTTTTTCTCCATTTTAAATTTGAATCATGAATATGATTTTTGATTTAACCAAATATTTATTATTTTCATTCCTTAAATAATTTATTTATATCTAATAAAAAAATAAAATGATTATAAAAATACTTTGAAAAATAGTCAAATGAAATGAAACCAGTTGGCACTAGTATATGGTTCATTATTTATGGGTATATTGCACTAGTGTTTGTACAGCTACTCAGGCCACACCTTAAACATTATTTCATGGTATAGAGTTATTATTAAAATTCATTTATAAATACCATCCTTATGTGTTTATCTCAAATATATTATAAAAATATTGTCATGAAATTTTTTTAAATTAGTTGGATCAATTGTGTACAAAATGCACTTCGGTTATTTAACACTTATGATTTTACCATGATCATTTCGATCACACATATAATAATTATTTTTGACTATGTGATTTTGTTTTATGAGGATTGGTACTAAAATAAAATTAAAATAATACCAATGTAGAAACACGTAAAGGAAATTAAAAAAAAAATGATTGGGACCATTTCATAGTTACAGAAAAACTAGGCAAAGGTGTATAGCAGCTAGCTGAAATTATAAACAAACCTCTCAAAACCCCAATGAAAATTATGCACTTTCATAAATATCTTACCTATAATATTCAAAAAAAACCAAGACATTAAAATAATAAATAAAAATCAAAAGATTGCATGTTCCTAGTTGTACTATTTCTTATGCATATGTTTTTTGCTTCATGTGAGTAGATTGGATATCATTATGTTCCTTTATAAAATATTTTTCACACTTAATTTGAGTTTGATACATGAATACCTAGATACATGATATATTCACATATAGATGTATGTTTTTTCCTACACTCGTATCATATGTATAATCAAAGCATCTGCTTCTTTGATCATGATACACCTAGGATACAATTTTCTATGATAATTTTACATCATCACGTTTGATATTATATATATTCTCATAGGTTTTCATCCTTGGTTATACCTTTTCATAGTGTAGTTGATATTTTATTTCATAACATTGACTATAAACACATATGTTTAAGAATCCTATGTTATGTTTATGCTAGTTTCTTATATTTTTCCTAATTTTACATTATATGAACTTCATTGAGTGTGTTCCTTGATTTTTATTATCTTTCATTGCATTTATTATTTCATAATTTGAATATGTTTCATTTGTTATGACCTTTATGACTTTGTTTACCTATAGTCACATTTGAATATGTCAATTTTTATTGTATATGGACATTGGAATATGTCAATCTATGATTTACGGACATTTTAATAAGTTATGTTTGTTTGATTGTGTGAGATTTAAACATTCCCATTATATGAGGTCTCCTTATACCATTTCTTGTTAATTTAATTTTGAGTTCTCTTGTGTGTGTGCATGAATGCTTACTAATATTCTACTATTACTCTCTAGATATTTCAATGATCTATATAATTCTTATTATGAATTAATGTGATCACATATCACGTTATTTTTTTATATATTGACACAAAAATATATATCCAATAAGCTATATGAACCATACTTAGTGTATATAATTATCTTATCCTCTTAAGTTAACATGCCAAATTTATTATACCTCTAGTCAACTAAAAATGGGGGAATATATGTGGGGGAATGTTGTCATGACATGGAATCCATATGTTTATAATTTCATATTAAATTAGGCACATTCTTAAAATACATGACGTCCACACTTATTAAATACTCAAAATTTCCATATTATAGTGGGGGCATGTTATGGAAACATGTTATCCACATTTTACACCAATTATTAGATTATCTAGAATCAATGGAAGCATGTCATAGAAACATGTTATAAACACTTTCACTAACTTTAGCTTCACTAAATTTAATAGTTATATGATTCAGATACATATTTATCAAAATATTATATACATTAGTACCATTATTATATAAAAATTTAAGATTGAGACATATATGAGGTGGATATTCCATGCAAAATCAGCATAAAATATGAAAATAAAATCATTTCTATATTTGAAATATTGTTATTGATTGTTATTATACCTATGTTAGACTTTTTTGGACTCTCATTTTACCATTCTATTATAGTAGTTAGTTCAAATTTTGAGGGTTGAGTTGATTAAATTAGTCAATATTACCTAGCATATAATTTATATTTGATTAAACCATCCAATTTTTAAAAAATTATAGGTTGGAATCGATTAAATAATCCAACCTAAATAATCATACGTTTTGAGTTGATTAAATCACTAACACTCACCAAATCATGCACAAATTTGTGTTCCATGATAGATATGAAAAAATATCAATAGATGTGTTGCAAATAACCTTTTTACCAAGGTTAGGGACATGTTTCCTACAATATATTTATATATATGCACTTGTAGGTTCAGAGTTTTGGTAATATTAGATTCAATGTTCGAAAGTGAGGCATCCTTTCAGATCAATTTTACAAAATGAAATATAGTTGCACCAACACGTAAGTTTACTCCTAATATTTTTCCTTCTCCTCTCAACCATTTCAAATTATTTCAATTTCATATTCCATACACTAATTATATATTATAATATACCCTTGCTTGTAGGCTAGTCACCATCAAATTAATCAAGTTAGGATCACATAAAGATAAGGTGTGTTATACATACCTAGTTATAAATTTATTGCCTTTAAGCTAGACATTTCATTACTAGATCAAAGATGGGGGAGGCATGTAGATACTAAAATATAATTTATGTATCTTCGTATTTTACACTTTGAAAATAAATATCTTGGTTATACATTCAACTTATAGAATTTCACAATATTGAAAGCCTCGTATTTACAATTTATTTATGTCTAAATTCTTATCTCTTCATCTTGACATTGTTATTCTAATAAACAAGCCTTATATAATGTGAAATAATATATAAAACTAAATATTATCCTTCACTACTAGTTTTGGACATCTACCTATTTTGTATCTTCTTGGAAATTTATACGCCAAATAGACACCTAGATCAACACACGTGTCCACTTTTCCTATAAAGTGTCTAGTAACCAGATTCATCCAATGTTAGAATTAAATGTATCAAAAATTTAGTCTTAAATAAATTAGCTAGATATATTTTAAAAAGGGATTGGTACATATAAAATATCAACCCTCATTCATTCCTCAACTAGAAAAAATTGAGAACTCAAAAGGAATTATACAAAGAATCGCTGAATTAAGGATTAAAGTGAGTAAAATATACCTTATTAATACTTATTTCTACATTAGTTGTAGGATTAATATTACCACATCTTTGAATAATTCAATAATAAAAACATGATCCATATTTTCAAAGTTACAATCTAGGTCATTGCAATTAATTATGTATCACACAGTACATCATTATGTACATGTAAGTCAATATGTATGGGAGAACTACATAATTTTTAGGCCCTCTTTTAATTATTAGATATGTAGGTCATGTTAGTTATCTAGGTATTTCAACATCATGATACCACTCACTAATTTTTACTAGACACTCCAAGGGTGATTAAACTAGGGTTTTATCATTTGACATAGAGTGGCAGCGTCTACATGTTATTTTATTAAATTTTAAGAAACATGATAGAAAAACCATATCAGGATCTAATTGGTTGGACCTTTATCTAGTTAAAATTCCATGTGGGACACTTGTAGGAGGTTTCAACATGTATATTTATGTAACTATCCAATTATAATGCCAACGTTTGAGGCCATAGCAAGAATATTTGCATAATTTGATATCTATTCCAAGATCACCTTTCAATCCACTTTTAATATTTTGCATATTATACATGCATGATCATAGTAAAAAAATTAAGTGTTAGTGTTATAATATATTGCAATATCTATCAATAGTTAAACCTTAATATTTTTAACAAATTAGTCTTATAATTTGAGAATACTATTTATCTATGTATTTTATTTAATTGGTCTTCTGATTAGGTTAGTTCATCGTCATATTGATAATGTTAACCTAACACCTTATCAAATATATATAACTATAAATCTAAAGTTAGGGTTAGACATCATGATAATTTAAAATACTTTTTTGTAAAAATTATTATCATTATAGGAACAATAAAAATTGGTGACTAAAATCTGCTATATGAATTTTAAATAGTCTATAAGAAAATAAAACATCATGTGTTATAAGATGTACTTTCTAGGATTGATTAACAAATTGATTAATAATAATGTACAATGACCATTTGGAATGTTGTTTGGATAGAAAAAATAATATTATAATGGGATAATGAGATGGATAAACACATCCTGATTTAGAATCCTTAGCATGGTTTATTTGTTTATAGAA
>JARHVA010010001.1:87500-117500 GCA_037957365.1 Torreya grandis
AATTTTATACAACACACTATTCCTTTGGGAGAAATTCTAAATCATACAAGGTGTTCATGGTAAATATTATAATTATGTAAAATTATTTAATGCTAGTTTGTGGAATTTAAAATTATAATGAAACTTAAATTTAAAATATGTAAAATAATAAGTAGTATACTTGTATGTGTGAAACAGATGTTTTTCATATAACCTTAATTAGAGATGATGCTTCCTTGAAGCATTGGATATTCATTTTTCTTGAATCACTTGGATAATTTGAATCCTTCAATAAAATAATGGAAAATTGAGGGTTATCATTCCCATTTTGAATTGATCTTTTGTATATAAAATAAAACCCATTGATGGATGAAAAAACCTTAATATACATTTTTCATATTTTTTAATAATAAAGTGTGGAATGGGTTGGAATTCACAGTGGATTCATAAAAAATAATGTTAGAGGGAACTAAACCTCTAGATTTTTCATTACACACATTAACTGAATCCACCAATATAGATGGCTTGTAGACTCAATTGTTAGTTTTGCCCTTATCTCTTCTATGCATGGTAAAAATAGAATCGAGAACATCCATGCTCCTACAATGTCTAAATTTAATATTTATTATTGAAAGGAGTGCATGAAACAATATCATGCCCTTTGAATTTAAAAAAATATATATTTTGCATAAATTTATATCATGTCCACATTGATAAATTTAGAATTTATAACTATATGTAGATGAAAATCTATAGATTTTATTTAAATCTTATTTAAGAACCTATATTGTGAACCAAACATTATATGAAGATATAATTTATTCCTATAATGTGAGTGTGTATGTATGGTACATGACCCCATCATTTTTTTAATGCTTTAATTTTTTAAACATTTTAAATTCTTTGAAATTGTATGCTATACTTAAATATGATTTTTTCTCTTAGAGAATTATTTCATGTAGGAAAATCTAACTTGAAATGCCCCCATTTTAAGATGAGGAATTTGTTTATCGAAAAAGTGACTCATCTCAAAAATATATTTAATTGTACCATACATTGTAAGATGTAATCATTGAGAATTATAGCATATTTGAAAATTATGTCAACATATTATGATATGTATCATTTGAAATATGTATCAAACATGTTATTTAAGACCTATATAAATGTATCATTCAAACTCATAATAATAAATTTAATATAATCATTTAATAGTTATTTCTAGATCAGGACACTCATCAAACTTAACAAGATCAACATGTAAAAAAACACCATAATCACAATGTCATACAATAAGGCTAAGGATGCATACAATAGACATGTTGAAATGTCACATAAGTAAAAAAATAAAAACTCAAGGACAAGGGCCAAATATAATGGATATTAATAATGTTTTGAATAATGGATATGTTCAAATGTTACACAAAATAAAGTCACAGGGCCTCAAGTAATGGACATGTTCAACTGTCACACATACCAAAAATAGATATCATATATATGTTGAATAAATTATGCACAAAGTCCAAGGACCACATAAGATAGATAAAATAAGAGTAAACATAACATGTCCAAAAGTGGTTAGTTATTTACTACTAAATGTCTTAACGCATTTATATGTTGCTTGTATATTATGTTGTCTTTAACCCATCGAATAAATTAATATCTTTATGCATTTATGATCACTTCATCTATCTAATAATATCATGTTATTAGTGTGTTACTGACTATTATATGATCATATACATAAATCATGAAAATTAGAATGATCATCAAATATCTCAATTTCATAAAAGGTATACATAGGATGTGATTTAATAGTTTGAATAATTGTACCAAAAAATCCATATAATGGATTATAATATGGCTCAAGAGGTGGATATGCCTTCTAGGTAAGATGTACTATTGAATTATCATTGTTGGAATCATGGTTTGAAAATGGCTCACTATAAATATTTAACTTATTATTTTCATTATATTAAAGCTTTGTTTCCTCTTCAGGAGTTCTTACCTCAGTCATATTATTGTCAATAAGATATTGAATAAGACGCATGGTCTTGAAAAATATATTATTAGAATTACATTTTCATTTTTGGTAATCATAATATACACTTGTATTAAAGTATTTACTTTGATGTTTACTCATATCAACATCTAATGGTAAAGGTAGAGTAATAGTATTGTGTTTAAATAGATTGTGTAGCAATTTATGAAGCCATTAGGTAAATATATACAATTGCCTCCTTGGTTGATCTAATGAAACAAACTTGTTATAAGGTTGAGAAATAACATTAATTATCATATTTTTGTAATCTTTGGCATTAGTTATATTAGATTTGGAAAATAGTTTTATTCATAGCTTTATTATGGAATCAAATGTAGGAGCATATTTGAGATTATTCAAAGTAAGAAGTTTGAAATCAAATTATATTATTGTATAAAAAATTTAATCAAAGGATCATAATATTTTAAAAACAATTGACTCATGTAAATGTGAAAGTAAATTGTTTGAAAAAATATCTTTTAATTTGTTATCTAAAAAATTCTTAGTCATTTTGATATGCATCATCTTGTAACAAAGTACATAGTCACTAATACACTCATTAGTTATTCTCTTAGGCATATAGATTTTCAATAATATATATTTTTATCAATGTTGATAGAAAATTTATTTATAAATTAGTCTTCTACTGAATTAAATGTTTTGAGTGATTGGATAGGAAAATCATAAAATCGATGCAAGGAGTAATTTTTTAGGCTTCTTTGAAAATATATACACCCATATTGAGTTAATAAAACATAATTATTATGTATTTTTGGACATTATATTTATATGATCATATTATAGAACTCAAACCACATTGACAAATGTTTTTGTAATCCTATATCTCTTTTGTCATACTTTTAAAATGATTTAAATATATTTCCTAATGTTTCATTCCTACATTTCAATCCTTATCTAAGTCACAAGGATACCTAGTTGCATTTCTCTTTCATCGTATTATATTACTGTTTAGACAAGGATGCCCTATTTGGACTTGTGCTCATATTTTATGAAAGTGGTAGTCTTGTCTAGCATTACTTTTAAAAAATTTCCAATTCCTTTTCTATTGGGATCGAATTTTATGAATTTACCCTTATTTAAGTCATTTACCACATCAATTATTTTTTGAAACTAAAAATTAAGAGTGTTATATTTGTTAGTTTTCTTAAGGAATATTACATCTATCACTTATATATGTTGGTAATAGTATAATAAATAAAAATCATGATCATCAAGCTCAACACTTGAATTTTATATAAAGTTTATAATATTACACCTAGATTGCATCGTTGGAATAAGAGGAGAGCTTATGTGAAGATAATTTATATTCACACCACATATAATATGTTCACACACACATAAACATTATAAGGATAATGACATTATCCTAAGGTCCCTATGTTGTTTTTATATAGGGAAGGCTTAGTCCATAAGGATTATAATGTCATCTCAATCATTCCCACTTCCCTCCTCCCCCCACTAAATTCTAAATTGGATATTCATTTGGTTTGTGTAAATGATTTTTTTTGGGTTTTAAAATAAAATATGCCAAAATGCAATTTAATTTTATGATTAGATATTCACTATGGGATAAAACATACCTATAAAAAAATATCATCTGTTTAATTTTTTTTTTCAAGATAAACCTCGATAACAACACTCTATAAGGATAAAATAGTAAGGAACCACAATATAGATCTAATAATCTCTTCCCAAAGTGATGATAGACATATAATCATAGAATAAATTCATATCAGTTAACCTCATATTCATACATAGGCATCCATAACTTTGTCCTTGCCTAATAAAAATTGTTCATCCTTCTTTATACTTTTAAGTTAAAACACTATTTTTTTTGTATGCATTGATTTGGAATTGGATGAATTTTTGAATGCATAGATGGATTGATAATATAATTTAATCCTATTTTTTACATATCAATTTAGTTTAATTTAATCAAGAAAGTTGATAAAACATATTGGTGAACTTGACACAAACCCAATTTAACTCTAACAATACTAAAAACAATCACTAATAAACATTATAAAATCACAACTAAGATAATCACATAAGACAAAACTAAATTTTGATATGAGTTATTTAAACTAGTCTCATCACTCTTACTAAAAGCGAGAATACAAAAACACTAATTTTTTAGACTATTTGTGAGACATTGATTAATTTATTTAGCTCCCTAAACAACAATACCATAAGTGGATAGTAGTGCACTACTTTCTTATCCATTTACATTTCTCTTCTCCTCCCACCAATTAATGGTTTATTTTTTTAATTAAAATTTATGAAATAATTGGCCCACATGTTTTAAAATCCCCAAACAAAATATATCCCAAAATATCTATATAAATACACATTCAAACCATTTTACACTTTAGAGGCTTCCACATAGGAAATCACCATAATTATAATTAAAAATTGAGATAAAATTCCTTTTTTCATCCATATTGTCCCTGTTCTTAATTCTTCATATACTTCCATGGTCATAAGTCATAATTGATAGTATGCCCATGCATGTGTGACATGTGTTGTTGGTTATAAAATGGTAATTACATAATAAAAAATTGTGCATAATGGAAAAAGCAATAATGATATTTTTATGAAAGATGCAAAGTATACCTTGAATCCATTGAAGGACAAAAAAAATAAGTTTAAATTATCACTAAAGTTTATTTATTCTCTAAAAATATATTTTGGAAGTGTATAATAGAGATGAAATATACATTAATTTTATTCTCAAAGACATATAAGTTGGGATAGTGAAAAAAGGAGGTGAAATTATAAGTGAAAATACATATTCATTGGAAAAATATGGGTTATTTTTTTCTAAATATTTATCATGTGGTTTTACTTCCATCGTCAATATTGGTCATCACATGGATTTTTTTCTCAAATTTAATTTTATAAACTTAAAACAATTGATAGATTGACATTTGTGGTGAATTAAGAGGTAAATATGAAAGTGATTTTTTTTTTTGAAAATGTTTCAATTATAAAACAATTGATCCTATGTGGGGTTTCATTAGTGTTATCAGAAAATAAAATTGAATAATGACACATGTCCATGGATTATATATCTAAGAAATGATAATAATCAAGAACATATTTATATTTCCATGAGTCTATTAAATTAAGGATTATTTGAGTGAATTAAAACAAATAAAAAATATTTATTTAAATAATTTATATCACAAAATAATAATTCATGGATGTGATGAACAAAATCCCAAATTTAAGACAGAGAAAGTTTGGTATGAAAAGTTGGAAACTACTTGTGGTTTGATGAATGTGAAAAATGCATTCGTGAGAGTAATGAATGAAGTGATGAAACTATAGTTGGGTGAGTTTTAATTTATTCATTGATATTATTTATCTTATTTAAAAACTTATCATGTATATTAAATAAATGTTAGGTTACAAATCTATTCATAAGAAAATAGTTCAACATAATCACACTCTAAACTAGTCACATTGGGAAAAGGATGAGAAACAAAATTAATTTATCTCAATACAAGATAAAAATTAAAAAAAGGTGAATAAACAATTATATATCAACATTTTAACAAAAAAAACATTCAATAATGGAAACAATAAAAATTAATTATGGCAGAGGTAGAGTATCATCTAGCTTGTATCCTTAACTCACAAAGCACTTTTAGTAGGAGGGTTATGATAGGATGTAAAGGATATAAACCATATATTGAACTATCTTCATATTTATCATCATTATAATATTACCTAAATGTATAAATGGAAAGTTCCAATGAATAATTTTTTCTTTGTGTTGGTGTCGAGTCCACTGAACCACCACCAATAAGAGGACTGATAAAGTACATTATAAAAATATACTTAGGGGAGCTAGTATTGTCTATAATTTATAAATGAACTATCACCCATTTTATGAAACTATGGTACCATAGGGGTGACCATTGGTGATTATAATATATAGGATCTTAAATAATAATAAAAAAGGAAATCCCTAAGTGAACTAGTAAATTATGGAGGTGTTTTACCTCCAAATGTACTTTTTTCACTTGAACATGTATCTAGAGAATAAAATTAAATGTAAAATTATCCTTGTTACTTGTAGGTAAATAATAATCTAGATAAATGTGATATATAAATTCATTCCCCTTTTCACATGATTTATAGATAATCCTAGATTGAAATATATGCCATTTTTTCATGTAATTTACAAGAATTATGGTCGAGACCCCTAAAAGCAACATCTTGTTAGTATATATTTTAATCAAAATGTATACTAATTTATCAAAATGTATACTAATTTATCATGTTAATAAAATCAAAAAATATGATTTTTAAATTATCGATGGTTACCGATTGAACATACATGATGAACCATTTGCATGTGAATGAACCATGTGCCAATTACAAGTTATTGGTGGAAAATATGAGGTCGGATAGTTTAGGGTAAATAATGGAAACCCAAAAAGAAATAAAAAATTATCTTATAAAACTAATTTATTGATTTCAATTTCCACTAAGCATTAAAACCATCAAGCTTGATATGTTGAAGAAAGATGAGTTGATAACCTAACTGAGGTTTGTAATAGATTAATGGTGTCTAAACATGCCATTTAAAATAAATCTAAAATATAAAAGGATATTGAACTCAAATATTATGTAACTTCACCTCAGTTATAGAATTTTTATTTTTGAAGATACATTTTTAATCACTAGAATGAATATTATATTAATCCCTTAGAGTTTTCTAGACAACCTTTCCTTGAGCTGCTTATACAAGATATTATAAATTACCCAGATGCCTTATCTAAATATCCATATAATTTTGATCCACGCTACGAAAGTAAATGACACCTTATGAAATGTAAAAATTTGATACAACTACAAAGAGTAGGAATTAAGAGAAAGCCTAGTTTTTAAACCATCTCCATCCCAACATAGGTGTATTTTGAGAAGCTCCAAAGCCTTCTATATATTTTTGGATTTTATTTTTAAAATAATAGTGTTAAGGACATGTGTGATGATGTTGTATTGAACACATGAACCTTTATAGTCTCCCTTTTCCATAGGTTTTCATTGAGAGAAGTATTTTCTAAATATAATTTTCCATGATTCATCATGTTTAAAGGTAGGTATAATCCATTTACCATAAAAGGCATATTCATTGATTTTGATATTCAAGAGATAAAAAAAATTTATGGCTCATAATTTGAAACATATGTCAAAATAAGATTGGTGAAGTCCTCTGGTGCCATCTTATTTGACCCATAAGAATTTTCTCAAAATTATCTCATGTTTTTTATAATAAGCATTTCAATGATCCCAATGATGATGATGATGATGATGATGATGATGATGATGATGATGATGGATGATGATGATGATGATGATGATGATGATGATGATGATGATGATGATGATGATGATGATTATGATGATGATGATGATTATGATGATTATGATGATGATGATGATTATGATGATGATGATGATGATGATGATGATGATGATGATGATGATGATGATGATGATGATGATGATGATGATGATGATGATGATGATGATGATGATGATGATTACAATGATGATTATGTTGATGATGATTATGATTATGATGATGATGATGATGATGATGATGATGATAATGATGATGATTATGAGTATCACCCAACACCTTTAAGGAGATTTAAAAATTTCATATTGAATAAAGATGTTTAAAACTCCATAAGCAAAAATTTTACTCAACCTTTGAACCAAATGGTCTAGAAACAATGAATAAGTTGCTTGAAAATAAAATGGTATGTCCATAAAATTAAATTATTAAACCAAGTGAATCCAACCAAATATATAATAAATCACTCTATTCGATAAGGGAAAAACATATCATCTATAGAATTGGGTTCTCATATATTGAATGAAATATCCAAATGATAATAAAAATATCCATAAAATCCATGGCACTAAAAATTGAGGTATCCTCTTCAACTATGGTGAGACAGGATTCATCATAAAATTTCTTGTTTACCATTTTCTTGTGTGAATGGGGAAAAGAGATACCTTTAACAAAACATTTATAATAGGATTTAGTTAAAATGAAATTTACACCAATTACATTACAAATTAAATATAATGGGATATAATACATCCTTGAATATTAGAATGAAAAAATTAAAAAAAAATTAGATTCGACATCATTAATGGTGATAAAGGTGCATACATCCTTAAATAAAATTTAAACTTTAGAAAAAATCTAGAGCCAAATATTTGAGCCTGAAATATATCCAAGATGAAAGGCCATTCAATAATTTCATAGAATATTTTAATGTTTATATTGATAAATAATTCCTTCTTTAGATATTTACAAGACCATTCCATTCCCTCCCAAAAAATAATTATGGTTTCAAAGATATATGTGTTGGGATTAAAGCTAGTATACTTTAGACTAATTACGAGGAGTATGAATATCTTAACTTAAAAGTAAGATATTTGGAAATTATTTTTTAAGTTATATTGATAATAATAATTATAAATTTATTGATAATAAACTATAAATCCATATACTTTAGAATGAATTTGATATTACCTTGATTGATAATATTTCTAAGAGAGATTGTCTGAACAACTTAAATGTAAATTTTGGGCAAATTTAGACCATTTATATCCCATAATTCCTAATATAACTCACATATAAATTCATCAATAGAAGGATATTTATCTATAAACATTTACATAAAAACATCTTCAATATCCTCAATGGATATAAGTCTATCACATGCCAATATTTATACTTTATTGAGTTTTTAAGGCATTATTTAGAGGCATATAAAAAGAGAATACTATAACTATAGAGATAATGTTGATTGAAAAACTCATCATGGTAATGATAAATAAACATTTGAATATATCATAAATGTCTGTATGGAAATTTATAGCTTATTTGATAGATTTTACATGATATTCCACTTTCCTATAACAAAGGAGAGTGAAAAATTATTCATAAGATATATCTCCAATTTTTAACCAGTGCATTTGTACTTAAATATATGGTCCTCTAGTTTTATAATGTACCTCAACTTTTATCTTATTCCATAAAATGTATGATTAAATTTAAAAATAATCATTGAAAGGAGAAAGCTCTAGATCCTATAAATCTAGGACAAATTCATAGGAATTCTAATGTAAAATCACTGATTGACTACCACATATCTAAATAAAGGTAACTAACATATTAATAAAAATTTCATACCATTACATACAACAGTAATATCTAGGATGCATAATGTCTATGCTATAGATTCTAAATATGTGGTTATTGATCCAAGAGTGATATACCTAATAAGTGTTAAGATAAAAGTATGTGTTAGGAATACTTATAGGTATGGAATCCGTTAAATATAAAGCATGATTGGAGAGGTGATATGAAACCAAATAATCCATAATGATTCATACATGATGTTTATATTTATTGACAAAAGAAAATAATTTTTCTCTACTTGCATATCTTTATCAAGGTTCTTTGTGAGCAGTCACATCCTTATTGAAGATTACACCATGTTGGCCATGGTGAGTTAGTAGGATTTCAACAATGGTGATTAGGTTTTGAGAGTGAAAATTCAATTCTTAATAAAACCATGCCTCTCATTTTTAAATACACTATCACATTTGTAATAAGCCCAATTTATATTTAAAATACGTATTCATATTTAAATCACCACATAAAATTCCAACTATCATGAAAAATAAAGTTGAAAAACCAAAGCCAAAATATTCCATGTTAGATACAATTGTTGGACACATAAATGTTTATAATATCAAGGCAATTCTAGTTAAAGTTTAATAAGATCTAAACCATCCAATGAGAATGATCCAAACCCTGAATAAATACATGATATGAAAAAAAGTGGGATAGAAAAGTGAAAAATTACCCATGTCTATTATGATGATCTAAAATTTGGAAGACAACACATATCTATAGTGATTGGAGATGGAGATGAGGGAGAAACTATATGGTTTTAATTTTTACAGATATAAAATTTTCATATTTGTTAAAAAACTAACATGTATCCCTATAAATAAATTTGTAAGTTATGTTAGTAACACCTTATATATTCCTCATTGACATAAATATACTTATATAGTGGTTTCCTCATTAACCTTAGTTAAAATGGAAAATGTGTTAGCCAAGAAAGATTGATTGCCACCCATCATGAAGTCACCTAATTAAAAATCCTTCTAGTTGTCTTAAACATATTCATCATATTATACATGTGTTGAAAGGCCTTCTATCTATGCTAAATTATTTTGTGATAAAACACTACTAATTTATTGATTACACTCACATATATCACCTCAAGAGGGGGTTATGACATTTAGGTACCCTTTTTTTGTCTTTGAGTACCTAAAAAAATGGTTTTGTATTTTCATATGTATAATATTGGTACAAAGGATAGTTAAGTGGTGGAAATTTGTATCTTATTGACCATCTTATAATAACATATGGGTTGGTACATAGTGATTAGGGCCTTTCCCTCTAATAAATATTTTTGATTACATATATTACTAGACATAGTAGTCCATACATATGCATAATTTTTATTTCCTTTTAATCTTGGAAGAGGTTTATGTTAGATAGGACGATCTTATAGTTTGACATTAATGGGTATTTTTTGGTTTTGTATTTCAATGTTTGATAGTAGAAACAAGTGTTAGATATGTTGATTAATAACATATGCTAAGAAATCATTTTGTCATAAATATGAATATAAATAGCTCCTTAAGATATTTATAAATATCAATTTAAACAAAAATATATTTGTAATGTCTAATTATATATATATATATATATATATATATATATATATATATTTGCTAAAATGATATAAAAAACATTAGGTATAATTTTAAAACACAACCAATGTTTTATAGATGAAGCAATGTCCATGTCAAACAATGGCATGACATGGTTGGCATTGTTAAACTAAAAAACTAGAAAAACTTTTGTCATGTTTTGAAAATACTCAAGTTTCAAACAATGAGGGGCTATCCAAGTATTATTAACCAAAAATTTAGAAATGATTTCAATGTGGACACAATCAAATAAATTACCTATAAAATCAAATTACTCAAAATAATTTCATATGTCATAAAATTTAGAACAATATAAAACTACATCAATAAGGATTTCATGGGTCACATCAATACCTCTTAGAATAATTTTAGAGAGAATTTATGTATTTTTTTTCACCATTGTTATTCAAAAATATTTTGTAAACACCTTCAATAAATTATACAAGAAGTGAGGAGAAAGAAATTTTAAATATGGTTGTGATGCCCAAATGGTAGTTATTGGGTGGGTGTAGTACATCAAATGCATGAATCATATTATGAAAAACCCAATTTCTTACCAAATAAGTTAATGGTGGTTTGAAAAACTATAAAATGCAATAAAATACACAAGGGTTATATACCTTAGACCAATAACTCACACAATCATTTAGATGTTTTTTTATTTTTACTAATACAGAGGAGGACAATTCAATATATTTGAGGCAAGTGTACCAATGCTTAACATATAATATGTTATTATTCATACTGAATAATTGTTATTTCATGAATATTAATTTTTTTAAAAGATTTTTGGTATCATATTATAAACTGAGGAATGGTATATAAAACATAAGATCTAGATTAAAATTATAACTACCAAATAAAATGTTTAAATCTATGATTTTTCTTTGGTTAACTAGTTTATACTATATGTTCTATTAAATATTCACATGGATTATGCACACATAATTGGAAAAATGAGAGGTGATAAATATTTTCAAAGTGGATACTTATGGCTGAGAAAATATATGATAATTTTAAGAAAATGGTGTATGTAGACATTTAAATTTAATAAATAAAATTTGAAAATTGTTATCCTTTACATCCTTACATTGCTTGCCCAAATGACTAGTATGATAACTAGAAATGTATAAGAACACTTTTAAAGTGTTAAAATTACTAAGAACATATTTGAGACTTCACTATTGCAATCATATTCATCCCTTTGAACAAATACTTTACCATAAATCTTGTTTTATAATCCTCCATCCTTTTAAGACAAGTATACACTATCCAAAAACATAAACACTATGCACTTGTCCAATAATTAACACTTTTTTACTAGGCTCTAAAGACTATCTTTTCAAAAATTGATAGTTCCTAATGCCTTTGCCATAGATATAAATTGGTAATTTATTACAAAAATTCAAAATATTTATCTATCAAATTAAATAATTGATCACACTTGAAATGACCTAGTAGTCTATTACAATGCATCTACTTTTTAATTTTAAAGGTTAAATATCCATATTGTTGGAATATTGTCATTGATGTCAAATGGAACTATTGCTGGAAATGAACAGAAGTGATTGCCAGAAGTGAATGGAAATGTCGATGCAAGTGAATGGAATTGTTGGAAAAAATGAATGAAATTGTTGATGGAAGTGAACAGAAATGTCGACGGAAGTGAATGAAATTGTTTTCAGAAGTGAACGGAAATGTCGACAAAAGTGAACAAAATTGTCGATAGAAATGTCAACAGAAGTGAACGGAATTGTCGATGGAATTGTTAACCTTGGCTGACCTATTGGGAGGATTTTCAACCATTCTAAAGGACCTTTTCACTTAAATATTCATGACCTTAATTTGTGGATTTTCATGGGTTATAAATAAGTTCATAACAAATGGCAAAAGAGTAGATTCAAAAGTGGAAGATATATAAAAGAAGAGCAGAATTTTCAAATGTAAATTTTTGTGAGAATATTAAAAAGAAAAAATTAGGAAGTATAAGGAAGAGTATAGAAGGGAAAACACTCAAGTATAGATCAAATGTAAAGGAGATAAAGCAAGTGTTCTATCATCCATTGTTTTGACAACAAATTTGATATAGAAGAGTGATTGTTTCAGAAAAGGTTGTTGCCTTCATTTTGAAGAGATTGGTGTTTCTTGCTGAGTTGGTGCTCTGTGAAAGGGGTTGGTGCTCCTGTTGGTTGGTGCCTAAAAATTTGTTTTTAGGGTTGGTTCTCCAGTAGGTTGGTGCCTATGAATATTTATATTAAGATAATTTCTTTATGGTTTTCTCTCGAAAGGGTTTCCATGCAAATCTGTGTCTATTTGCATTGTGTGGTTTTGAACTGTATTCTTTGATTATTTTAAATATATTAATTATAGAGTAATTTGAGGTTTTGGATTTAAGATTAATAGTCAACAGTGAAAAAATATCTTATACTGATTCACCCCATCTCTATATAAGTGTGTGCTTAGCATTTGGTTTCAGAGTAGGTTCCTTCGGTGTTAGCAAAACTGCTAGAAGGTAGATGGTGGAAAGCACATATGGCAGGATCTCAAGTGCTAGATGGTTTCTCCACTAACAAGGCTCCTTTGTTTGATGGAATAAATTATGCATTTTGGAGCATAAGAATGAAGACTTACATGATGGCCATAGGTTTCAATATCTGGCAAGTAGTGGTAATAGGATACGAAACACCACAAATTGCACCAATGGGTGCCACCAAAAAAATGGCCAGTGAGAACAATGTGAAAGCTATGAATGCAATCTTACGCAGGCTTTTAGAAAATGAGTTTATTAAGGTTATGTATTGTAAATCTGCAAAAGATATTTGGGATAAACTCAACACTATTTATGAAGGTGATAGTAAGGTTAGAAAAGCAAAAATCCAAACCCACTAGAGGTAGTTTGAAAGTTTATAAATGAAGAATGTTGAAAAAAATTTTGGGTATGTTCTTCATGTCAATGAGATTGTTAATGTCATTTAAGGACTCAGAGAGAAAATCAAAGAATTTGTGATCATTTAGAAATTCCTGAGATCCCTACCATTGAGATTTGATGAGAAGGTCTTCACCATTGAAGAAATGAAGGATTTAGATATGATGAAAATGGATGAGCTCCATGGAATTATTATAGCCTACGAAATGAGAAACTAATCTGAGAGACAGTTGAAGAAGGAAGCATCAATCAAGGTCTCAAAGAAAGAGAAGATCCAAGAACCAGAATCAAGTGAAAATTCAAGTAGTGAAGAAGATGAAAATGAAGCTCTATTCATTCGGAAGGTAAAGAAAGGATCAGGGAAATATAAAGGAAAGTTACCATTTAAATGCTTTAATTGTGGTAAAATTGGTCATTTTCCAGCCAAATGTCCAAATAAAGGAAATAACAATGATGAGACAAATAAATCAAAGTACAAAAAGGGACTCAATTTGAGTAAAGACAAGCAAAGATTTGAGAGACAAAAGAAAAGCCTATAATACAAGAGGTATAGTAGATCATTCAAAGAAAATAAAGTGATGTTGAGAGTGATAATGAAGAGATTATATTCATGGATATAGAAGAAAATGCCACCACCAACAAAGATAATTTAGAGGAAGATGAAGACATAGAAGAAGAAGGTGAAGTGATCCTTGAAGAAGAACTTATTTGCATGTTGGAAAAAATAAAATAGTTTAAGAAGAAGAATCAGAAACTAAAGTTACAACTTTGAAAATATGAAGAAGAGAATCAAGACTTCAAAATGAAGACATCACAAGTCTTTGAGGAATCAAACAAGCTAATTGCTAATTGAAAAATCCAAATCGAAGAAGCAAATAAAATTGAAGAAGATCTAATGGATCAGCTAAAGAAGAAAGGAGAAGGATATGAAAGGTATGAATCTGAGATAGATGTTTTAAAAAGGGATCTAGAAAAGGTAAATTCTAGAATAGCAAGTGAATTGAAATTTAAGAAAAACACTCAAGTTTTGAATAGGATTCTAGAGAGTTAAAGATCACCATCTAACAATTCAGGTATTGGGTATGAGAAGGAAAAAGAGAAAGCTAAGAGCTATGATGAAACTCTTAAGGAACTAGTGAAAAAGGAGACCAAGAAGGAAGAAGCCAAGAATATAAAAACTAGCTCTATCAACAAAGAAAGCAACGGAAAACAAAACTTGAGAAGACCTTTTACTCCAAGATATGCAAATAAAACTAGGTTTGGTAATTATTTTGATGGATACTGTTATTATTGCAATCATTTTGGTCATAAGAAATTATATTGTAGAAAGACAGCCAAGGATATTGAAGTTAGGAGCAGAAACAAAGGAACCCATGGAGCTTCGAATAAAAACTACAATTTGTTTGCCCATTTATCAAACTTTGATGAAGCTATAGTTTGTTACAAGTGAAAAAACTATGGACATATAACATGTTATTGTAGAAGTGTTTTTGAATTTGTAAGATAAGATCAAAAATTCTAAACTCTAGTGATAAAGAAAAGAGAACCAACAAAGACCTGGAAGAAGAAGTAAGAAGAATCCATGATTGTTCAAACAACATTTCATGCTAGAGATGAAGGACAACAATGGTTCATTGATAGTGGATGTTTGAGACACATGACTAGAGATAAAATCAAATTCATCTCATTAGAAAGGGTCAATGAAGGCATGGTGAAGTTCTGAGACAACACTACAGCCAAAATAACAGGAAAAGGTACACTTAGTCTTGATAATGAAAATACTAAAATAGAAAATGTGTTATATGTGGAAGGGTTAAAGCATAATATTATAAGTGTTAGCCAAATGTGTGATCAAGGACACACACTCAAGTTATTTTCTAAAGGTTGTGAGATCAGAAAAAGAGACACAAGAGAACTAATTGCAGATGCTCATAGAACCACAAACAACCTATACATGCTTGGAGAAATGAGAGGAGAGAAATGTCATCTGAGTCAAGTTGAAGAGAGTTGGCTATGGCATAGAAGGTTGAGGAACATAAATTTTTATAATCTTGTGAAAATAAACAACAAATAGGTTCTGTGAGATATGCCCAAGATAATGAAACCTTCAAGCACTCTATGCAATAAATACCACATGAGAAGCAAACCAGAACAAGGTTCAGAATGAAGGAATATTCAACCACCAAATCACTAGAGCTGATTCATATGGATCTTTGTGGTCCTACCATAACTAAAACCATGCAAGGTGAGAGTTACTTTATGTTGTTCATTGATGATTATACTAGAATGACATGGCTAGCCTTTATAAAATAAAAATTAAAAGAATTTGAAAAGGATAAAGCTTTCATGACATTAGTAGAAAATGAAAAATAGCTGAAATGGCTAGAACTATGTTGAATGAATCTAAGCTATCAGATAGATTCTAGAGAGCAGCAGTTAATACAGAAGTATATATCTTGAATAGAGGTCAAATCAGAGTTAATAATGATAAAACTCCTTATGAATTGTGAAAAGGAAGACCAGCTTCTTTCAAACATTTCAAGTATTTGGAAGTAAATGTTTTATCAACAATAATGAAGAAAACTTGGGAAAATTTGATTCAAGAGCTGACGAAGGAATTTTTCTTGGCCACTCCATCAAAAGCAAAGCCTATAGATGTTATAACAAAAGCCTTCAAGCTATCGTAGAAAGTGCTAGTGTTAGAATAGATGAGACCATGAATCAAAAGGCAAAAGAACCTTTAGAATAGCCTTTAGAAATACCTAATATTGTATGAGAAGAAGGGGAGGAAGAAAATGTATAAAAATTGAGTGAATCTAAAAGGCAAGACAACAAATCACCATCTCACTTTGTTCAGAAGAATCATGCTGAAAGTTAGATCATTGGCAACATTGATGCTAGGGTGCAAACCAGAAGAAGAATAGTAAGTATACCTGAGCATGTAAATTTATCTTTGTTATCCAAGGTAAAGCCTAAGAATTTTTCTGAAGCTAGTCATGATAAACATTGGGTGAAAGAAATGGAAGAAGAGTTAGATCAAATTGAGAAGAATGATACTTGGGAACTTGTGCCCAGGCTAATGGATTAGAATGTGATTGGCACTAAGTGGGTTTTTTGAAACAAATTTAATGAAAATGGCCAAGTCACTTGAAACAAAGCAAGGTTGGTATGTAAGGGGTATGCTTAAGTAGAAGGTGTAGATTTTGAAGATACTTTTGCTCTTGTTTCTAGATTAGAAGTAGTTTGAATATTTCTTGCATTTTTAGTATTCAAAAGTTTCAAAGTTTATCAAATGGATGTTAAATCAGCATTTATAAATGGAAATATAGAGGATGAAGTTTACATAAAATATCCAGAAGGATTCTTCTTAACAAAAAGCAAGGATTATGTGTGTAAGTTGAAGAATGCTTTGTACAAATTGAAACAAGATCCTAGAGCATGGTATGCTAGGCTTGACAAATACCTCTAAGACCAAGGATTCAAGAGAGGATATGTTGATAGTAATCTTTACATCAAAACTAAAGAATATCACTAGCTAATTATTGTGGTGTATGTAGATGATATAATCTTTGGAGGAGACAATGAGGAAGTGTTTAAGATATTTGTCAAAGATATGGAAAATGAGTTTGAGATGTCCATGTTATTTGATTTGTCATTTTTTTATTTGTTTAAAAATATCTCGATCTAACAAAGGAATTTTCATATCCCAAAGCAAGTATGTAAAGGAGATATTGAATAAATTCCATATGGAGGAGTGTGCCCTTGCTAGCAAACCTATGGATACAGGTACAAAGTTGAGAAAAGATGATAAATATCCAAATACTGATCAAACTCTTTATAGATAAATGATTGGGAGTTTACTATATGTGATTGCATCTAGGCCAGATATCATGCAAGCATTAGGTATGGTTGTATGATTTCAAGAAGCTCTAAAAGAAACACATGTGCAAGCCATAAAATGTATATCTATATATTTAAAGAGAACCTTGGATTATGGGTTGTGGTACCCAAGAGGTAAAGACTTCACATTGGTAGCATACATGGATTTAGATTGGGTAGGTTGTGTAGATGATAGAAAAATTACAAGTAGAGGAGTTTTCTTTCTTGGAGATAGCCTAGTATCATGGTTGAGTAAGAAGAAAAATTCTATATCTCTATCCATAGTAGAAGCAGAGTACATAGCGGTAGTGCTATGTTGTACACAAGTTCTATGGATGAAACAAACCATGAAAGATATCAAAGTAGAGTATAATCATCCAATCTCCATATTCTGTGATAATACTAGTGTGATAAGTATTTCAAAGAATTCAATTATGCATTCCAAAACTAAGCATATTCCTATAAAGTATCACTTCTTAAGAGAATAAGTGGCAGAACAACAAGTAAAATTGGAATATGTTTCCACATCCAAACATATGGTAGATATCTTCACTAAGACACTTCCAATGGAAACATTTGAGTACCTATGATAGAAGTTGAGCGTAATTTCTTTTTCTTCTTTCCACTGAAGGGAAGCATCAACTAAGGGGGAGCTAAGTACTAGCTCTTGGATAGACCCTTAGATACTTATGTCAAAGGGAGAGAAGTACAAAAAGAAGATGTCACAGAAAGGGGGAGCTACAACAAAGAAGGATTCAGATAAAAGAGATAGTGTAGCAAGGGGGAGCAGTTTTAGTATGTGGTTGGCATCAATGACTAAGGGGGAGATTGTTGGAATATTGTCATTGATGTCAAATGGAAATATTGCTGAAAGTGAATGAAATTGATTGTTAGAAGTGAATGGAAATGTCAATGAAATTGAATGGAATTGTTGATTTAGATGAATGGAATTGTTGATGGAAGTGAATGGAAATGTCGATGGAAGTGAATAGAAATGTCAACGGAACTGAGTGGAAATGTTGATGGAAATGTCGATAGAATTGTCAACCTTGGTTGACCTATTTTGAGAAGTTGTGACCATTCCAAAGGATATTTTCACTTGAAGAGTCATGACCTTAATTTGTGGCTTTTTGTGGGTTATAAATAAGTGCATAATGAATGGAAAAAGAGTAGATTTGAAAGTGGAAGATATATAAAAGAAGAGTAGAATTTTTAAAGGCAATTTTTTGTGAGAATATTAAAAATAAAAAATTAAAAAGTATAAAGAAGAGTATAGCAGTGAAAACACTCAAGTGTAGATTGAATCTAAAGGAGATAAATCAAGTGTTATATCATCCATTGTTTTGATAACAAATTTGAGATAGAAGAGTGATTTTGTTTGAGAAGGTTTGTGCCTTCATTTTGAAGAGATTGGTGTCTCTTGTTGAGTTGGTGCTTGGTGAAAGGGGTCGATTGTCATATACGTTGTTGCCTAAAAAATTGTTTTTGGGTTTGGTACTCTAGTAGGTTGGTGCCTATGAATAATTATTTTAAGATAATTTCTCTGTGGTTTTCTTTTGAAAGGGTTTCAACGCAAATGTGTGTCTATTTGAATTATTTGGTTTTGCATTGTATTCTTTGATTATTTTGAATATATTAATTTTGGAGTAATTTGAGGTTTTGGATTTAAGATTAATAGTCGAAACTGAAAAAATATATTACACTAATTCACCCCCCTCTTAGTATAAGCATGTACTTAACACATTACAATTATGATACAAATTAAAGTCTTTGGCCAAGTATAACAATATTTATTGTAGGCTAAGGGAGTCATTTATAAATAATTATAATCCAATTTCATTTCAGCATTGATACAATATTCCCTAAAGGGATAAATATGTAGGCCTAAGGACCTTCTGGCTGTGTAGGCAAAACTCAGTCAATAAGGGGGTTTTTGAGGATAACTTGACCACTCCCACATTCCCCATATTTCCCCTTTTTTACATTTTATATCCTCTTGTGTGTTTGTAAAACATTAGGTTTATGATTTTAAAATTCTTTGAAGCATAAATTTAGGATCCACATAGAGACAAGTTGCATATAGACATAGGTGAACAAACCTAGATTTTCAAATCTAGTGGAGACCCTGATAAGAGAAATTTGTAGTTGAAAGATAATAATACATTATGATCCTATCTTCCTAATACAAACTTTTTGATGTTAAGATAAATATAGTACTTTATAATACATTTATGTTTTTAGGTATTTTTATATAGTCACAGTTTGTAAAATTCAATTTAGTCTAAAATAAATCATTTCCAAGGACAATTATATAATGCTAACTCTAGTTTCTATTTTTATTAGATTTAAAAATTCTAAAAATTATATGTATCTCTATATTTTAATATATTATATTATATATATCATCCTATATTATATTTAAATACTTTAAATTTTTATTTATAATTAATTTTAGTTCAGAATTAATTCTTTTTTAAAAAAATTTGGTGAACCCACTATAGTTGAAACACTATTCTTTTCTTTTAAATTTTTGGATTAGTCTTTTAGTTTAATTATATAAATTCATGAGACTAAAATAGTAAATTCCAAAACCTTAGATATTATCTATAACATAAAAATTAAGTCATTTTGATATTGAATTAATCTGACACTAAGAAATCTTATCTTGTCACCTCAATATCAATATCAAAATGACTTAATTTATGTTTCTTAGTGTCATATTAAAGTCCTTTATGTTTCTTGTACTACTTAGTTTTCATTTAATTGATTATCTATTTGTGAACATGGTGAAATTAAAACATTGATAATCATAAATTTATTACATATTAGGTATTTTTGGAATTCATGTAATGGATGAAATGATAATTGATCTTGATTCACTAATTTATTCTTTTGCATATCATGATTTATCACCTCTATGTAATCAAATTTTGTTTCTCTCTTTATAAACAAACATAAAGATTACATGTTACACATGGAACTTAAAATGTGATTATAATTATGATATTTAAACGATACCATCTCTTTGGTTATTTGGGATTCAAAACATGCATGTGTCTACCTATAATCATTGGTAAAACCTATAGAAGTATTTAGGACTCTGGATCTAAATAGAACTAATTTAAAATATTCAAGTGTTGGATTTCTTTGTTATATTCTCAATACCATAGGTATTTTATTGTGTTAATTGAATATCTTTAGCTATATGTAGGGAGATAATCCTTAAATTGACTTGGAGTTAGGCACAAAAACCCATACAATGTTGTGTGGGGTAAAAAACCTGACTAGGTTGAGAAAGCCTTGTATAAAAGACTTGAATTTACACATAACGCTAATCAGGTTTTGACTTCCTTATTAGGTCTATGGCCTTTTAAATCATTCATGTTCATTTTTAAAATTATAACGTGTCCTGAAAAATCTGGCTTGGGTCTAGATAACATAAAGTATACATCAATATGTAGATACATGAAACCAAAACCATGACTAAAACTATTGTAGCTTTTAAATCAGGTTTCAACCTTTTGTAACATCTTTATTTCTCACTTGGGCATGTGTAAAGAGGTGAAATTCTATGGAATTTGAAGAACAACTTAAGGAATCTCATGAGTCAAGCCATTCCTACCTTAAATGGAATAATGACAATTATTATTGGTGGGAACCATGGGTTATTTGACTATAACATATTACTAAAATTGATATTTCATGTTTTCCTCTCCTCTTAAAATCAATGAGGTACTATTCCACTATAATTTATATTAAAAACTTGTCACTAAAACTTTTAGTATTTTTCATATTTTCATTAAAGATGAATAAAAGTAAAAAATTGATGTATTGAGTTCAACATATGTCTTTTATTGGGTCTCATAAATGGATGTATTATCCCTAAGTAATCACCATAAATGAAATGACTATCCTTAATTACAATCTTGATCTACATGTGCATTAATTGGTATCAGAGCTAGGTTTATCATGCTGGGAGAGTACATGTGTAGAAGACTCTAGTTGAGTGCACTAGAAATATGTGAAAGATAATTACTCATTATGGTAGAGATGGAAATATGAAAAAGAATATTTGAATAGGGGTAATATGAACATGACATCAAGTTAAATATTTGGCTAAGATGACGAGAGGTATTCATGCATTGGAATTATTTCAAGGTAGAGTATCTCATTATGGTGAAATTAGTGATGATAATTAATAATAAGCTAAATAGGTTGTTCTTAAATTTATCAAAAATAAATCTGAAATAATATTTATTAGAGCTATGGTGAGACCTGGTAGTAAGCCAAAATTAGATACACCTTATTATAATGATTGTTTAAATCTTGAGGAACTCATGGATTGGATACCTAAAATTATTATGATTATATGCAATAAAATATATATTAAAATTGGTATGGATAAAATTGAAGAGTTACACCTCTTTATGGTGGGATCATGTGCAAAATGCAAGATAGAGAAAGAATAAGGATAAAATCAGATAATGGGAGCAAATGTTAGTGAAACTAAAGGAAAATGTTTTACCCTTAGAATATAAGTTGATATTATTTACAAATATACAAAAAAATTGAAAAAATTAAATGAGTGTCAAATATTAGACCTAAAATTTTTATAGACTCATAATACAATATAAACATTCTCAAGAAGATCTAAAAACATTTACTAGGTATTTGAATGGAATTATTCTTTCCATACAACATGAAATTACCTTGTTAAAACTAAGAAACATGGAATATTACTATAAATTTTCATGTAAGGAGGAGGATAAATTGATGAGAAAGAAACAAATGAACTCTAGAGGTAGATGAATGTCTTCAGGAGGATGAGAATAAAATAATAGTGTAAGAGGTCAATAAAATAGTGGTGAAGAGATGATTAGTTCAAAAAATAATAATTCATTCGAAAAAGGAGGATACTCACATTTATGAAGAGGAATCTATGGAAAAGGTAGAGGTGTAGTTTCTCATTGTAAGAATTTTGGGTGTAACAAGTATTCTAGTCATAAGAAGAAAGATTATCTAGAAAAACTTCATAATAATCATAAGATAATGGAAATGATAACTCATAATTTTTATATGTGACAATATTTTTTGGTGTCCAATTCATATGAAAATATACATAACAAGGAAAGCATTTGTTGATTAAAAAAGTAATGTTTAAACCAATCAAGGAGGTGAACGAGCAAACAAAATGAAAGATATTATTCCACACTATTTGAAAGTATAGAGATAAGTGTTAGAGAGTTTTATTTTTATATTAGTAACCTAGATAACTTTATCTCTAAATAAATACAATAAAAATGGGCTAAAATTCTTGACACATCCTATATTATACAAGGATTTTTCATTACTTAAAGGGAATCGAGTGGTAGTTAGTGAGGAATGAGTGGTAAAATAATAGAATGGTTTAACAAAAGGATGAGTTTGTATGTGATATCATAACCATGGAAATGTGTCATGTGATCTTGGGTAGGACATGGAATTTAGATACTATACATGTGCATGATAGATGAGTAAACACCTACATAATTATGAAGGTTGGCAAGAGACTCACATTATTTCCATTTAAGAAGAAATGAAATGTGGTAGAAAAGAATTCCAATTTAGTTTTGGTAACTAATAAAAATATATTTAAGATGGATAAATAAGTTGAAACATTATTTACACTATTCTAAAAATATGTGTAAGTTAGGACAAGCACTAGAGTAATTGATTTACCTATTAAAATTTAGAATGTCATGAAATATTATTTTGATATTGTGACAATTGAATTTTTTGATGTAATACCACCTATAAAGAGAATTATTAATCATATGAATTTATTCACATGAAGTATTTTGCCTAAATTATATTCATATAGATTAAATCCAATGGAAATAAGGATATCAATAAGTAGGTGCAAGATCTATTGAGGAAGGGTTTAATCCATGAGGTCTAGGGTCATGTGTAGTTTTTTATTTATGTTAGTAATAAATACATGTGGGGAGTAAAGAATGTGTAGATATTCATATGAAATAAAAAATATAACCAGTAATTACATATTTCTATTTCCATGAATAGATTACTTAACAAATTATTTGTGTGGATGAAATTACTTCACTAAGATATATTTCAAGAGTGGGTATGATTAAATATGCATATGTGAAGCTGAGTAATGGAATAAAATTATCAACATGAATGACATGTTGTATGATTGGTTGGTCATCCTATTTGGTTTGTCAAATGCTCCAAATATATTCATGGGGCTCATGAATTAAGTGATAAATCCTTTTACATGTAAGTTTTTGATAGTATATTTGAATCAAATTTTGATTTTTTTTTTCATTCCAAAGAGTAATACTTGATGAATTTGATGTTAAATTTGAATAATTTTAAGGAACAGAAATTGATAGTGAACTTGAATAAGTGGAGGTTCATATAAGAGGAGTAGGTATATTTGGCATTTTGTAATCTCAAGTGATGGATTGAATATAGACCCCAAGAAGGTGAGGAAAATTGTGTATTGTGCTTATCCATATATTATGCTTGAAGTAAGAAGCTTACATGGGTTAGCTATTTTCAATATAAATATTATTTTAAATTTTAGTAGCATATGTGCACCCACCACACATATTATTAAGGGAGATAAGAATAAATTTTAATGTGATATTATAATGGAGAGTAGCATTAAATTTTTGAAGAGAAATTTTATAAAACAACTAGTGTTAGCCTTACCATATTTTGGGAAAGTGTTTTAGGTTGATGGTGATGTAAGTATAACAACCATAAGAGTTATGATTAGTCAAGAGGGTAAGCTAATTTCCAATTATAGTTATAAGTTTAATTATACTAAGAGGAAGTATTTGTCTTAGGACAAATAATTATACATAATGGTGCATGTTCTCAATAAGTGAAAACTTACTTATTTCCAAAGGATGTATTTATATACACAAAACTTAATGATTTACATTTTACCAATAACCAAGGTAATATAAATCAAGAACATATGAAATGGGTAAAATTTATTAAAAGTTATTATTTTATGTTAAACCATAGGATTGGAATATCAAACATGGTAGAGGATGCCTTGAGTATTTGAGTTGTTATAGTGAATGAGATGGAAATGGGGGTCATTATGAGATTTAAATACATTGACTATACATATATGGGAGCCATATATTTATAATATGCATGGATAATTTTTATTGAACAAAACTCTATGTCTAGAGTAAATGATACAATATGGACTAATTTTCAAAGGATAGATCTTGCATATACCAAAAGGTTCTATGAGATAGAAATTGATATAAGAAAGTGTATTGGAGGACTTTTTGTTAATTTTGGATATGAAAATACTTTTGTTTAGCTAAATGAAATATTATATTGGCCAATTGGAATATATTTTTTTAGAAGTGTAGAGATTGTCAACATGAAAAAAAATTCAAAATGATGGATCATATCATTTGTTTCCCATTTTAGATATAACATGATATGCATTGAGAATGGAATTTGTTTTTAGTTTTTTAGAATGTAGTCAGGGAATTATTTGATATTTATTGTTGTGGATAGATTTTTGAATATGTCACACTTTTTAGTGTGTAGTAATATTAGTGATTTAACATACATTTCAAATTTATTCTTTAAATAGGTTGTCATGTACCATGGATTACCCTTGATTATTATATTAGATAGAGATACAAATTTTATTGGAAACTTTTAAAGGATGTTATGACATAAGTTGGGTACTGGATTATAATTCAATTTAACCTATCATGCTCAGATGGATGGATAAATAGAGGTGGTTAATATGACCTTGGTAATATTTTGACATGTTTGGTTGGTGACAAACCAAAATAGTAGGACATGATTTTAGCACAACATGAATTTTACTATAATGATTTAGTCTAACAAATTATTAAAATGGGTTTTTTAGATAGTGCACAATAGTATTCCTAGATGTGCACGTGAGGTAAGGAGTACATTTAAAATGACTAGAATATTCACAAAAGGTGAAAAATATGCCCTATCTATGGATGAGATGAATCAAGAAGTAAAAAATATACTTTAAGTGTGTGATCAAAAATATAATAAACATGTTTATATCAAATGGACAAAAGTGAATTTTAAAGTTGGGGACTTGTTGTTGGCACATTTGTGCAAAACTAAATTTATAAAATATGAATATAAAAAAATCAAGTGTAAACATGTTGGTCCTTATAGGATTTTTATGAATTTATTAGCTAGTCCATATGAGATTGATTTCTGAGACAATGTTGGTATTTTGCCTATCTTCAATTTGGCTGATTTATACTTGTATTTAAGGGAAGGAAGTGACAACATGGATTTCTAAATTGGTAATCAGAATGATTATTTTTCATGAGCATATAAATAAAAATTGAATCCATTTTTTATATTCAAGTTTTAATATAAGTAAAAATTGAAGCCATTTTGGTTATTCTTGTTGGAAATAGAACACAAAGCCATGAGTACTATGACTACCTGATCAAGTGGAATGATAGAGTTACTGAAGACATGACTTTGATAAATGCATTTCAATTTTCAAAACTAGGTAAAACTATAGATTATCTAATAATAGGTTCATGATAAGGATCTCATGGGACTTTTCATTTATCATGGGTGTTTAATTCATGAGCATCCATCACCAAGAGGCTATCTTGCATTAACAAAAATAATGTGTTTATTTTTTTCATTTATTTTGGTGTGTGTTGTTGTAGGTTATTATTTTTGGTTTATGTTTAATTTTATTATTAATTTTGGTATAATTTCCTTATTGATTATAAATCCAATAAAATTGGAATTTGATTTGGTACAAATTTTTGACTTGGAGAATTCAATCAAGCTTATAGTTGTAATGGACATTCTAACTCCCGATTTGGTCTTAAAATTTTGTTTGATGCTTAAAATTTATAATTAGGATTTTAGACCATGATTAGTTATTCACCATGTCATGTCATTGACTAAATTTTTAATCAAGGTTTAAATAACTAATTAAGTATTAGTTAAGTTTCTTTATGTTGCTTGTGTTAATTGGGTTTCATTTAATAAATTAGGCATTCATGAACATGGTTAAACAAAATCATTTTAAATTAGAACATTAATCAAATATAAGGTATTTTTGGAAGTAGTGCAATTATTTAAATTATAATAAAATTTATTTCATCAATTTAGTCTTTGGAAATTTGAGGCTAGGTATGTATATGTTAATCATATTATATTATTAAATTAGAACTCACCATACTTCTTTTTTATTACATAGTTTGAATCTAAATTTAAATAATAATTAGATATATGGTACTTGAATGATAGAATTTATTTTGTTTTCAAGACTCATATCTTACAAAGGTCTATAGGTAATAATTAATAAATATTATATTGGTAATATGGACTTGGGACTCAAATATAATTGAGTTTGAATTTACAAGTGTTGTCTTTGCTAGTCAGAGTTTAATTCTCTCCTAGATCTTGGATTATGGTGACCAAATTTTTGTAGTTATGTGAAAAGAGATAATCCCAAATAGTTATTTAAAATATGAATTAAAACCTTACAATGTTGTGTGGGGGTAAAATACTTGAGTAGGTCATGAAATTCTTCTACAAAATATTAAAAGTTGAACACAATTATAATCAGGGGTTGATATCATGATAAGTCTCACAGACATTTAAAAGATTAAAGCAAATTTTAAAAAGAATAAAGTGCCTTAAAAAATACCTCACATCTATAAATAACACAATTTTCACTTTAATATTAATTTGATGTTCCAAGAACCTTGATTATAATTGATATAGCTTCAAAAATAGGTTTTGACATTTTTTAATGCCTTTCTATCCCATTTGGGATTGAGTAAGTTGTTAAAATTTCATGGAAGGGGAAGAGCCACATTTTTAAGCTCATGGGTTGGCCCATTCCCAACTTCAAATAAAAAATTGAAATTTTTCTTACCATCACCTTCTTTAGGAGTAGATTATTGAAAAATAGTATTGCATTTTTTTCTCTCCTCAAGAAGGCACATCATGTACCTAGTTTTCAAATCTAATACCAGAGTCAATCATGTCAAGATTAAATATTATTATTGTGAACATATAAAATATTGATTCATTTTTATATGTTTTTTGATATGAACTTAATAAATTTAGCTTATCCAAGTATTTCTAATGTTACTAATTTTACCATTGCAATTGCCTGTATTTGTACATCCATGTTTAATTGTATAGCTTCATCTCTTTGTTTTGGAAAATTTCCTATTTTTCCTTAGTTATACATGACTATACCTTCTCATGGTACATAAAGTCCTCCCATTACTATAACCATTCCTTCTCTTAAGGATGCCCTTATTATTTTGAAAGCCAAGCTAGCTAATATTCATAAAACCATTTATGATTATTAGCTATTCCTTATTGTCTTGTACCTTATTTCATCATACTTTGGCTCCTTAAATTAAATATTATCATCTTATATTTGCCTTTTTAGCTCCTAATCTAGCTAAGCTAGCAAATTATTAAAAACTAGTATTGCATTTGTTTCTCTCCTCAAGAATGCACACCATGTACCTTATTTTCAAATCTAATCTTATTTATTAATTTTTATATTTTTCTCAATATGAACTTAATAAATTTATCTTTTCCAAGTATTTCAAAAGTTGCTAATTTTGCCATCATAACTACCCCTATTTTTACATCAATATAAAATTGTATAGCTTCATCTCTTTTTTTAGGAACATATTATAGTTCTCTTTATTTATCTATACCTATACGTACTCATGGTACATGCATATCTCCCATTAATGTAACCATTATTTCTCTTAAGCATGCCCTTATTATTTTGAATGCCAAGTTAGATAATATTTGTAAATATTAACCATCACTTATAGTGTTTTATCTTATTTCATTACACTTTGGCTCCTCAAATTCAATCCTATCCTCTTTAAATTGCCTTTTTAGCTCCTAAATGTCCTCTCTATGAAGGTAAAGATGATCTTGCACAACATTTATGTGAATTACATGAGACTTGTCAATATTATAAAGATAATGATAGATTATTAACATAAATCACTCCATGTAGTGTCAAATATTAGGATCTTATATTATTCTATTACATTCCTCTAAAATCAATAACAAATTATAGTCCTTTGGTAAATTAGTTTTTGGTACATGTTTTTATCAATATTGGTGAGCAAATATCCTATGCTTAAATTTCAAAGATCATAAAAGGTCCAAATGAGATAATTATTGATTATATTATAGAATACATATGACAATTCTATCCAAAATTTAAAAAATGTGGTTGATAATGAACTTTAAAACATTTTTATTCAAAGCTTTATCACTCATTTTCAATATTTTATAATGTTTTATAAGTTAAAATCATATGATGAACTATGACATACAGTTGAATAACATGAGATCCAATTAAATACATTGAATACGATTAAGTATATTTATAATGCTACATATAATTGTACTATCAAGTTTCAAGGTATGACTAATTAGAGGAGAAAAACCAATGAAAATAAAATTAAGGCTAAAGATAAATTTAATGTTATATCACAACCAACACAAAATATTCAACTACAAGCTCAACCAAGGAATAAATTCTCTAGGTGACCTTAACTTACTCATTTTAAACTAAAAAATATCCTTAGATATAATATTATCACATTTATTCTACCATTGGATGTGTGTGTGTGTGTGTGTGTGTGTGTGTGTGTGTGTGTGTGTGTGTGTGTGTAGACCTCAATATACACGCTTTTGTTGAAATGCATTTTGTGATTATCATAGATGTGTTTGACATCATATCAATTGGTGTATGAATATCAAGCACAAATTTTAATACCTAATTGATGAGAACATTATTAACATTACTAAACCTAATGAAAATGCTAAACCACAAGAAAATGAGAATTTAAAAGCTTTAATTGTATATTTACCCTTTTCTCAATCATGAATCAGAAGATAAAAGACAAATTTTCAAATTAAATTATGTATATAATGTTTATCTTCCTATATATTTGTATATGCACCCACATGTGAGTGTGATTGATATATTTATAATTAATCTAACATAATATCAATTTATTATGTTTGATGATTATGAAATTTTTAATGATGATTCTTATAGGCATGAATTATTCATTAGAATATATATTGCCATGTAACCCATCCATAGTGGTATGATAGAAAATGGATCAATTGAAAATGCTCGTGCCATAAATCTTCTATAATTTCTTAGCTATACATGGAAATGTATACATCATATGTCTAGTGATGTGAAGTAACTATATGGTTATAAACAAAATACTCTTGGACATATAATATTAAATTTACAAGTGGG
>JARHVA010010001.1:122500-172500 GCA_037957365.1 Torreya grandis
ATCCATTATCAACCTCTAAAAAGATATGATCATTTATACATCCTTTATCAAGTTTTTCCTTTGACTTGCACAAGCTAAATTTTGGTCCCAAACCCAAATTGGATCCAAAAAACATGTCTCTATAGGTTATATTTCTTAAAATATTGTGAAAATTTAATAGAACCCCATTTGGTCATTAGGTCTAATGTTGCTTAGTAGGTCTCCCTTGCACTATTGAGCTCAAAATGGCCTTTGATGGTTTTACCTTCTTAGTAATTATTCATACACCTCTATATACATTCCACACACATGCTTCAATAGGTTAAAAATCACTCCTACATCTAAAAGTGAAATTGACCTATTTTTGAGCTCTGGGCCAAAACCTTACCCAAATGTCATGACTAGAACCTTGGAGGCTTGGAGTACCCAGTTTGTTTTCATCTTCATATACTTGGTTATCCATGTTTATATGGATGTAATTCAGATTTTACAACCTCCACACAAGGTCCTCCAAGCTTCCACTTCATTTTTCCTATCTCCTTTGTTGAAATCTACTAGCTTTGCATAAGGGGGAAGTAACCCCTATCTGAGACAAAATAAGGTTTACTTCCCATTTTTTATGAAACAAGATACATAGTTTAGAGGTTTATTTAAGTCATAAGGATTAACTACAGAAAAATCCATTCCTTGATTTCATGATTAGATCTCTCAACTCCTTAGCTTCCCAAGATAGATTGTATAATAAATACTGTGTGCAGGGTTATAAGAATGGGTTGAGGATTTCATAATTAGGTTTCTTTCTTGATTTATTACCATGTTAATAAGGTTACATATACTACTAAAATATTCATGTATTTGGTTCCATATTTTATTCAACAACATAACGTTTCATATACCCTTAATACTCTTTCCAGCTCACCATAGTATGTTTCATCATTCCTGACTATGTTTTTTCTTAAAGATACTACCTGTAAGCATTTTGGGAATGTTCTAGGTTGAGATCAAGTTAAATGAATTTTTGGAACTTTATTTATAATTTTAATTACCTTTGGATCCATTTAAAACTTTTTTGATCTTAAACTATCTCTTAAGACCTAAAAAATGCTCACTATTTGTCTTAGCCAACAATGGATTGTTCCCTTTGCAAAATAGGGGCTATCTATAGGTTTATTTGTATGTTATAAACTCAATTACATTATAATAAAAATTATTTGAGAGTCACTACACCATTCATTAATTGTTATTTTTACTTTGTACATTTACCACACTTAAAACCACAACCTCTACGCCCATTGTCTGAGATAGTCAACCCTATCTAAGGTATGCATTTTCTTGGATGTATAGACTATAGATTTGAGTATGGGTTAGATCATAGTATATAAAATATCTTGATTAAATTTAAAACTCTTACCCTCTCCAAACATCTAAATTCCTCTTCCAACCCTTTCCCTTCTTGGGTTATTACATCAAGACACTCTTTCACATCTTTGGTGTTGTAGGTGAATATTTCAAGCCTATGTATGGATAGGGCGAATACTTGGGGAACCAAAAACCTGTCACTTTATCTTTAGGATAATTTAGGTCTAAATATGTCATTATTAACCGTTTGAAATTTTCAACAATATGGATAAAGCCTAGTTTGAAACCTTGAGAACATCCTTCCATTTAACATCCACCCTTATATCTTTACATATTACATTTCCATATTATATAATTTAATATGAACATAGTTTTAAGCATGTATTACATTTAGGAAACTATCACAAAACATCAACAAAAATATAGGGAGCTCTATTTTGGTAATTTAGGGAAAAGCTCCCTAAGTTTGCAATCATCTCTCTTTGAAGCTAGACTACACCTAAATTTGTCAAATCAATCACTCAGAAGGTTTTTAATGGAATTTGATTTATATTAATACTTTTCGAATGAGTTATATCATTTTTTCCCACCTTCTCCATTCAAGTATTCATAGTTGTATACCAATGCTAATGCCACCTATTTAACACTCATTTAAGTATACATGAAACAAGGAGAATGCAAGAAATATACATTATTTTGGATCCTTTTATTATTTTAAAGCTATCTTCATGTTTAAAAATTCACTTTTAATTGCTTGAGGAATTTTACACCACTAATATCGAATAACATAATAATGGAAACCCGTGTATGTGTGTATGGACTGAGTACATGGTAGTAAAAAAAATTAGAGTAAATGTGTGGATGAATGATATAAAAAATAACTTATAACCACTACAAATCCTTCAACACATGATTGGCCTTATTAATTTATTTAAACAAGTTCAAAAACACTAGTCTAAAATGAAAACTTCTTTGCAGTCACCTATAGGTGTAATTCCCTGGTAATATGATTGTGTGGATGAATATGTAGACTGTCACAACCATTATTTTAATAAGTTAAATAATTATTTTATTTTTCCCACCATGATAATATGTTCAAAACTTAATTCAATATAACACCATTCCATAAATGTGTCTCATATCTTTTCATATTTCACATGGTTGACTGATAACATAGTTATAGGGTAGACTGACTAAAAGTGCTTTGTGAATGCAAATCATAGAAACATTTTCTTGGAAATGGTATGGAAAGTGAAATTAGAATAAATTTACTTTTTTAAACATTTAAATTAATTTAAATTACCTCTTTTAATCCATTTATAAATCATAAAACTCTTCAAAATGGTGAAAATTGCCCATAACTTAGAAAATTGTATCTTCCTACAAAATGAGATGATTGTCATATCAAAACCTAATTAAATATGAAACCAAGTTCTTGGAGAATTGGTTAAGGAAGAAAAAATTATCTTAAAGTAATCTCAATAGCTATATTGTATGAAATTATCTAAACCAAGGCAAAATTTGAAGGGTGCACAGATTAATAGGCAGATTTACATAGTCAATTTCTTAGGGATAGTTCATAATCCTTAGGACACCATTATAAAACTTATTTGTATAAAAATTTATCTCCAAAATTTTACTAGCACCTCCAAAAATGATTTCACTTGAAAATCTTTCTACTGTTGTACCATGTATGAACTTGTAAGTCACTTTTGAATGCCAAGAAGGGCGAAGATGTAGAATAGTAGTTTTCAATAATAAATGAGACCTCCAAATTAAAAAAACATGTATATGGGATTGGATAATATTATTATTAACATTTAAACATTTTCCAAGTGGCACACTTTCCAAAAAATCTGTACAAGTGCCATTTTCTTCATTTTCTTCAAGAAAACTAACTTTTATTTTATATAACCTATCATATTTAAGTTTTTTCAGTTAATTAAGACTTATAGAGACACATTATAAATTAAATAAACTTGTATAACCTTCATATTTTCTAAAAAACCCATACAAAGCATTAAATGCACCTTTTTGATCCCTAAAATGACCTAAAAATGGTAAAAGGACATAAAAAAAATTTAACCAAAGCTAATATAACATTATTTTACATACATTAACCTATGAAAAACCAAATTAAAATATATTAAAACCCATTATGGACATAAAAATCCATGTTTTTAGTAGGGGTGCCCATATTTGACCTAAAAGTCAAATTTGGTTAATAGGTTCAATAGATGGCTGCACTCTTTCAGGAGAATGAATGATAAGATGTTATGGGTGATTATACATATGGCCTATATTAAATGGATTAAAATTCAATCTATTAAGTATATTCTATAATTTAGGATAGGAAGCATCAAAATTTATAGACATCCTAGTTCCCCTATTGAACCTGGGACCAAAACATCCTTCACAAAAACCATCTCTAAGAAAGTAGGATTAGGTTGATTCACATCACTTCCAAAATTATTTCCCTAACCCATATCATCATTTCTTCTAGTTGATTTAGGATGATCCCACCCAGACCCTATGAACAATCTAGAATATAACAATTTCAAGACTGGGAATAAACAAACTGCTCATAAAGAAGCAATATTAAAAATCCATATACTGTCATTTATTTAAAAAATGAAATTGAACTAAAAATAATCTAATGGTATCAAATTTATCTTTTAATCTTTAAATACTATAATAATATGCTTCAAAATTTATAATAAATCTTCAATTAAATTCCAACTTAGACTAAATATCTGTTATTTCTTAAAATTTACATCACTTTACTTCACAAATTCTTGATATTTTATTAATTTTTATTGAACCAAGTATAAAATAAACCATTATAGAAATGAAAATATGAAATATCAACATAATAATTGCAATGTTAAGTCATCAAATAATTCTAAAACATACTTATTTACCCAATATAGTCCTCATGAAAATTTCAATTGAGAAGTATCTAGTTCATTACAAAATTACAACTTCAATTAATTTAAATTGAGACCCATGACCTTCATTATGAGATGCAAAATTAACAAAAAAAACTCATATATTTTTAATGTCAATACAATGACTAAAAATGTTGAATGGGGTTTGAGAATATAGACATGCATACATATACTTTACAAATTTGATATATTCCCACAAAATAGGCAACTGGGTCATTTGAAACTTATACAAAATCATTCCACATTTTATAAATTATCAACCAAAAACTATTTATATAAAATAAGAAATCCTTAGAATTCTCTAAAATAATATCGATATACTAGATCCACAAACATAACCAAATTGAAACTAGATCTTACAATTTCAATGTTCTAGTATTTCTCAATTTTCGTAATATACATGTTCTTCATCAAAAAATTGAAATCATTCTTATGCATGTAGATTATTAGAAACTAAACTAATATGTATGCATCATATGAAAAAATGAATAATTATTATTAAAACCTTTGTTCATAAAAAACACCAAAAAAACCCCTTTCAAAGCCAATATCAAAATTCCAAGCATACACATAGAAATAAATGGAATTTGTAACCCTAAAATTTGTCTGAACCATTAACCAGATGTATTGAAAAAAAGGAATCCAAAAATATGCTTGAAAAGTGAGAGCTCTGAAAAAAATGAAAACCAAATATTCAAAGAAAACATGTATCTAGTTTCTTTCATGCAAACAACTTTGAAAAATAAACCTTTGAAAGAAATATAGATCAGACTATTAATGCAACAAATTAAAAACAAATCCATACTCTTATATTATTTTATAGATTAGAATATCTTGAGAACTAGGATTGATTATTATTTATATTCATGCATGAAATAATCTCCAAGTCTACCAACATCACTCATTCTCTCAGACATTCATGCATAGAAACTTATGTAAAACATAAATATTACAACCATGCAAGTGATAACCTATCTAAATAAATTCATTTAAAACATATAAATTTCTCATACAAACCATATTTTAGCATGAAATTACTCAAAAATAACTAAGAATTTTATGAATGCCATGTAGACTGAAAATTATTCTTTTTCATAAACCAAGGTACTGATTTCTTTCAAAATACTACAAGCTCCATTAAAAACACCACATATATCATCAAGTTTTCTAAAAATTATAAGAATCATACTTTAAAATGTACCCAAAATATTCCTACTCAATATTTCCAATAAACTTTCCTTTGTAACTAAAAATTTATCCAACCAGAGCTTCACTTCCATGCCCAAGCTTACCATGAACGCACCAAAAACTAAGAAAATTAAAACTTATACCCACCAAATTTTCATCATAACCAACTTATCTAGGTGCTTGTTTTTGATTGGCTCGTACTTACCAAAGATGTACTTTGTGATCTTACCAACCTTGTTATCATCATCGAGAAACATAGCTATTAGTAATCATTAACACTAAACCATAACTAAACTCCAAAAATTGAGGGTTACGTGAATCACATTAAATTACCATTACCACCAAATCACCATGACAATATTAAATTATTAGATATATGCTTTTACTAAATGTTGACGCTAACTCACCTTGCCATAATGGATCGTGGTGGTAACCAAAGAATAGTTCATCATACCAACGAAAACAATGAATATAATTTATATTCAACTAAACACTTTAGGCTTAGGTAAATAAATATTTGCCATAATGAACCTTTTTACCTTTACAAAAAATTAGGTCTTAACACGACAACCCAAAGTGCCTTAATAATGTCATGTATTTTAAGATAATTCTTTGATTTATCTCAAAAATCTTAAGATAATCAAACTAAGCCATTGAAAAACATACGTGAAGATTACCTTAACTTTAATGAATACCTTGGGACACTGAAATTTATTCCTTGAAACAAGTTTAAGGTCAACAAACTAACCCCTTTCAATACTACATTGATGAGGTTGAAGTTAATCATGCCCCCAAGGTTTGAGACCTATTCAACTTTGAGGATTATATATAGTTTGAGAATCCACAAGAGATTGACATGGATGCAGTTGAATGCCCCAAATATGCACAATCAAACATAGATGCCTTAAGTATAAATCTAAAAGTGAATTAATAATTTAACAAAATACAACTTAGCATGTATTTTTTTATTTATTATAAAAATTGAATTTGTAAGAGTAACTTCTGAGAATGAATGGTACTTACAATAAATTTGCATCTTCCTTGTATCATTCCTTCACAATGTGACATTATCCATTTTCAAACTTCATTGATCAATTCAAAGTAAAGTAAGATAAAAATAAACAACAAAATAAACAAAAACAACAATAAATGAAAGGCACAAAACCAAACAATAGACAAAAAAAAAGTAAATAAAACAAACCAAAAGAAAAGTGAAAAAAATAAAAGAACAAACTGAAAGATAACTAATCATGGAATGGTTTCAAGTGATGCTTATTAATTGAGTAACGGAGCCAATTTTCTTAAAGATATTTTAGATAAAATGCATTATTTTCAATAAATATGGCAATTCTATAAGGTCAAATCCATAATTAATCAAACTTATGATTCTTTCTAGGATTTTCATGGTCTTAATCCTAATATAAGATGAAGTCATCAACATTAAACTTTTTGTTAGAAACATTTTTATTTAAAATTATTTTTAATTTTTTTTTAGCTCTTTCTAACTTCTATAATGTTGTCACTTTGTATTCATTAAGAGCTACTAAATCATGCAATCTTTGTTCAATTAAATTTGTATCTTCAACTACATATTGTAAGGTGGTCATAGCTAAAGAAATATGAAGTTCTATCGGTAAAGTAGCTTCAAACCCATATGTTAACATGAAAGGTGAATAAATAGTTATTACTTCAATGCTAATCCTATCAGCCTATACATCTTAAAAAAAATTAGATTCCAATTTTTTTTTTCACAAATAAGTTTCTTCATAATAAAAATATGATATTTATTAGTGGACTCATCTTGTCTATTTTCTTGAAGATAATGCTTATATGAATGAATATAAATAATATATTATTTTGTGAGGAATTCTATAAATTCATTTCAAACAAATTGAGGTCCACTATTTGAAATAATATCATAAGGAACTCCAAATCTAGAAAATATTTGATTTTTTAAGAAAGAGATAACTTCACTTGTGAATGAACTATTAAGTGTCTTGGCTTCATGCCACTTAGTGAAATAATTTGTGACTGTCAAAATATATCCTTGACTACAAATGAAGGTGGTTGAATATCTAAAATAAATTCAATACCCCATTTTTTGAAAAGGATTTTCAAGAATAATATGATTCAAAGGCATTGCAGGCAGTTTATGTCTTCCAAAAAATAATTGACAATTCATGCAAGAATGAACCAACTTATAAGCATCTTGAAACAAAGTACACCAATAGTAAATTGCTCTTAAAATCTTATAAGTAGTTATTTTCACAACATAATGTCCATCACAATTCTCTTCATGATAGCCTCTAAGAACCTTTTGTGTCTGATCATGAGTAAGACATCTCAACAAAACTCCATCTCTATTATGATAAAACAAAATAATTTAAAATAAGCAGAAATTTAATTCTTTTAATCTTAAAAAATATCTTTGTTTTTTTATCTAATTTACAATGAAAATCTTGATTTTAAAAATAAAAAAACTAAGTCATGGTACCAATCATTTTTAGCCAAAAAATAGTCACATTCATTCATTTCATGATCAAACATAATTTTTTAAAAAATTTAGCAACCTTCATGGTCTTTAAATGTGGGTTTCCATTTAATTTTTTATCTACTAACAAAACTAAAATATTAATATCTGAAGAAATATTTTTAGATAAGTGTTTTGCCAATTTATTACCTTTAATTATTTTGGAAGTTTCAAATTCAAGATCAAACTCTTGAATGCATAAAATCCACTTGGAAAGCCTTCCCTAAATGGTTGGTTGTTTGAGAAGATAAGATAAAATAGGTGCATTATATCACCTAAAATTTTTGTTTCCCATCAATAAATATCAAAATTTAATCAAAAAAAAACTACGGAGAACAAATTTATTAATAAGTGGGTACCTAATTTCTACATCTTTTAACACTTGGCTCATATATCCAATTGGTTTTTCCACATTATTTTCAAATTTTTGAGTTATTAAGGGTCCAATATCTTTTTATGTAGCATTAACATAGAGAATGAATGCTTTCTTTAAATCAGGTTTAGAAAGAATATGAGCACTTGTAATTGCATTTTTAATACAATTAAAAGTTGATTCAGCACGCTCATCCCAATTATATATTTTAGTTTTTTTAAGCAACAATTACAATGGATTAGACTTATCAACAAAATTTGAAATTAATTTTCCAAAAAAATTTATTTTATAAAATAAAGACCTTAAAGTATATTAATGTTTAGGATGAATTAATTCCTTAATAACGTTAACATGTTTAGGGTCAATTGAAATACCATCCCTTGAAATAATGTGTCCTAACAACTTACCCTCGGTCACACGAAAAACAAATTTCTTTGGATTCAAAGAAATATAAAATTATCTACATCTTGTGAATATTTCATGAAGATGGTCTAAATATTTTTTCCTCTTTTTAGAATGTACGGTGAGATCATCTAAATAAACTTGAATAAAAATACCAATAAAATCATCAAAATCAACATGCATATCTCTCTGAAAAGTAGCTCTTGCATTCATCAATCTGAAAGACATTTTGTTATAAGCGAAAGTACCTCTACAGGGAGTAAAAGTAGTTTTATGTCTATATTCAAGATTCACAAAAATTTGATTATAACCTAAATATCTATCCAATAAATACATCATTTCTAATCTTACAACCTGATATAAAATCTGATATATAATTGGTAGAATAAAATTGTCTTTAACACTCACTTCATTTATATCTCTAAAATCTACACATAATCTATTGTCTCCATTTTTCTTTCTAACCAAAATTAGATTAGCTACCCATTTTGAATATATTATAGAAAAAATGACACCATTATCAATCATCTTATATAGCTCTTTATTAATGATGTCTTCTAATGAAGGGCTAACTCTTCATATTTTATGCCTAACAAGTTTGAAACCAGGCTTAATAGGTATATTATGTATAATAATTTTAGTATCTCAGCCTTCAAAATCCTTATATGACCAAAAAAATTGTCAATAAAACTATTTAAACAATTTTAGTGAATTTAAAATTCTCATTAACAGTCACTTGATATCCTAAATAAACTACTTTGGATCTTTTTAGTGCCTAAATAGATAGGAATGGTCTCACCTATGATTATCCTTCATGGTTCTTCTATTCTAGATATTTTATGCTGATCATTAGGTGTGAACATAGATTCTAAACTCACCAAACTAGTAGGTAATTTATTAGTACTCAATTAAAAATAATATCCATAATTTAGTATATAGTCATCATGATCAAAATAGTTTCCTTCAAAGAATAAATCTATATGTTTATCATAACTAAAAATAGCCCAACTATCACTAAAATCAAGGATCTTAGGACAAAACTTTTCAGCAAAAAAAAAGTCTATAATAGGTTTAATCTCACTTAGACTTGGATTAGAGGCATAAACAAAAAGATTATCAGCTCTAATGTTAAATTATCTAATAATATCTATAATGTTAAATGCCTTAAAATTATCAATTAATGACCTAATGTTTTGTATGTAATGGTGTAGATGAGTTTGATTAGTTTTATAAATTTTATGAACTTGTCTAAAAATTAAGTCTAAAACTCTAAAAACTTCTAAATTCTTAATATTCAATTCTATTTTCTTTTATAAACCCAAACACAATGCTTCAAATTATATTGTATTATTATTATTATTATTATTATTATTATTATTATTATTATTATTATTATTATTATTATTATTATTTTCAAAAAAACAATTTGAAGTCATAATGAAAAAATTTACTTAGAGGAGTAATCAAACAAATTCTACCACCATTATCTTGTTGAGAGCAAGCTCCATCAAAGTAAAGTGACCATAAAATAATTTTTTCAATTATTTTTTCATGCTAATTTTTTGGTTCATCTAATTTTAGTAATTCATAAGTCCAAATTATAGTTTCAATGTAAAAAATATGAGAAGAAAAAGGTGACTCAATAGGTGTACCAAAAAAACCTTCCATTTTAATGAAAGCAATTTCATTATTAACAAGGACCCAATGTTGTATATTTTCCAACAAAAACTCTAGTTTCCTTAGACTAGTATTTTCCTAACAACATTGTATAATTACTAAGAATATCTAATAGTTGAACATTAATCATGCAGCTAATCCATTCATCTTGTGCAATTTTGATGACTATGTCATTAAACTTATCAAAGCTCTTTGTTTGTCTAGAATAAAAACTTGTAATCTTCCAACTATCTAATTCATAAGATATATCTAATTGATATGTAATGGATTTAGGCATAATATTTGTTGAGGAACTGATATATAAGATATAATTATGAATTATTTTATTAGTAATATTGACTCTAACATAGAAAGGAGGAATGTAATCAATAAGAAGGTCAAAATTTTGTGTTAAAATATGTTCATAATTTCTTTCTTCTTTCAAGCTCACATCAACTCTAGGATTTTTAATATCATTGATCTCATCAAGATAATCTAGAAGAATAACTACCTATATTAAAGAAAATCTATCCTTAATTATTGACAAATCATCAATTATGTTATAAGTTTTAGCATTAATTTGTAATAAATTTTTAGATTTATAATGTTTATATTGTCTGTTATTATATCTAGTTGAAAAAGAATGTTATGTGTAATACTATTATTAAAATTAGTAACATTACTCTGTGCTAATTTTCCTTTGTATATTTTCTCTTTATCATTAAAAAAATTATCATTTGTTGTTTTAGTTTTTTGAGGGGAAATATAATATTTATTCTTAGTATTTGTAACATAAACATTTTTAGTTTATGATAGATTATCAAGAGTGTTAATATTATACACTATATCTTTAGATATTTTATATTTTTCATGAAAAAACTTCTTGAATTTAAGAACAAAAAGACATGTGTCTAGATTATGATTGATTTCACAAACATTATAGTAATAAGAAATATCATTATTTTTATCTTCTTTACTATTTTTATTTGAGGAAGATGGTTTATCATTAAGCTATCTTTTAACAATGATCATCTCATTACTTAGAGTTTATATGGCCCTTACTATTTGTAAATTATCTAAATTTAAGCCTATGGAAAACCTATCTTTAAAACCAATGCATTTAAGCTTATTTTCATATTCAATATATAAATCTCAAGTTTCACTACATTATATAATGTATTTATCTTCTAAAGCTATTTTATACTTTAAAGTTAAAGCATTGCAAAAATAAAGTCTGGATAACTTTTTAGAAAATCTAAGATCACACAGGATCTTTTGATGTAGCTTAGTAAACATAGAAATGAAATAATAAATTCTCTCTCCTAGATCAATGGAAAAATTCACAAGATAATTGACTAGATCAAAATCTTATTTAGCTTTTTGAATGGACAACCCTAACCAATCTTCAATATCTATCTAACTGTCAATAACCTTAACAAGCAGACTAATAAATATGTGATAAGATTTATCTTATAATGTTTACACAAAAACACTTAAGAAAATATTTTTATAGTTATTCCAAGAGTATCACAAACTTATATAAATGCTTCTAAGAGATCTTCCCAAGATTCTCTAGTAGCACGATTTTTTTTGGTATATTCAATCCCTTAGGGAAATCTAACTTACTAGGATGATTCTCAACATTAATTGGATTAGTAGAAGTTTATGATGCTATAGCTATTTAAATATCTTTGTGAGATTTTGCTTCATCTTCACCTTCAATGAGATCATCTTATTCTCTATTATTTTGCAACATTAAACCAAATCCTTTAGCCTCTGCTCTACCACTATTTGTTCTCCCACTAGTTGATCTCCAATTAAAAGCTTCAACAATCTCTATCTGAATAGATTACTTATCTTGGACCTAATGTGCTTGATCTAAATATAAAATTTTAACCATAGTTTTAGTAGGCAAAATAAAATTATCAAAAAGAAAAGAATCAGGAATAAAATGAGTTATAGGCATAAGATTAGTAGTTAATACTCTTACTCTATCTTCCTAAATTCTTGTTTTTGAATTCATAATGTCTTACTAAATCTCATGTGTAATATTTTAATATTAATCAATTTTAAATTTCGTAATCTCTTCTTCTTAATTTATTACTTCAATAACTTGATGAAGACTTCTAGCATGATTATACCATGCATAATGTGTGAGATTGAAAGAAACATCAACTTGATCATCTTTTATATATATTCTAGGTTGAATAATAGGAGGTTGTTGGCATATAATTACCATTATCAAGAAGAAAAAAAAACTAAAAATTAATAGATTTTTGAACAAGTATTCCCAATGGAGTCACAAAATTTGTTGATGATGGAAAATTACCATCAATGAATCAACTTTTTCACCTATCATGAAGTTCAAACTAGAATCGTACTAGTCTAACTATGGGATTTTAAAGGTTCAACTATGATTCTAAATACATGAGATAGTTTTTATAAGTTTTAAAAAATAATCAATAAATTATCAAATATAACATATTCCATTATAACAATAAAAAATATATTTTATCAAATCATGAATCAGTTAAGCTAACAATCTATAATCTATTCTATCCAAAAGATAAAATCTATGAGTTAGATTATCTCCTTAAGAATAAAAATATGATTCAATAATTATTTGTATATTCAAATAATATTTTACTTCTTTTCTAATATTCTCAAAGTTAACTTTAAAAGACAATAAAAAACATAAAGAAAAAAGGTATGAGAAAAACAAAGATAAAATATTTAAGCACATAAAAAATAAAAGAGAGACACAATGAAAAACAAAAAAACTAAAGACAAAAAATAAACAACTAAACTAAGAAAAGGACAATAAATTATTTTAAAGTAACTAAATCTAAACTAGCGTAACTTAGTCTAATCAAAAGAGAAACTTAAAATAAGGTAAAAGCTAAGCACTAAAATGATCAAATAATTCAAGGCTAAATAGAAATAGAAAGTAATCTAATAAACTATGAAACATCTATAAAATAACAAGTTTAAATGAAATTGAAAACACTACTAATTGAAAACTTAAATAGACTTAGAAATTAAGTAAGATTAAGATTAAACAATAAAGAACTTAAACACTAAAAGAAAACTAAAAGAAATAATTAATTAAATGGAAGGTCTATCACTATCTAATAAAAATAAACTAAGGCACTAATAAACTCAAAACATAAACGAAACCTAAAAAACCCTAGGAAATAAACTAAGAAATAGAGATAAAACTTGATTAAAGAAAACTAAAAGATAATATTATATTAAAGTTAGAGTCAAAATAGATTATAATAAATAATGTGAGTCTCAAAGGAGAGTCATCTTAGCATACAAAGATAACTTTATTGATAAAACTAATATTGTTCCTTCATAATAACTTCAGTGATATCTTTACACAATCAAAGTAGATCAATGGTGTGTCGTAAAATAATGAAATTTTTATCATTTTTAAAGTTAAATACATGAAATCTGCACATAGGGTTGGCAATACCAATCATCAAATGATGATAAGATTAGAAAACTTTACATAATCAATATTAAATTATAATAAAAGTTGGACATACCTATGTTGCATAAGCAATTACTCAACTATCAGATAAAGTATCATTGGTTCTATCTATAAAAGTTATACTATCTCAGAGATGTTACATAAAAAGAAGAAAGATTAATGATTTAATTCACAAAAAATGTCTAAGTCTTCAATACCTATTGTCCTTGTATCTTCAAACGAGTCTTTGATATTATTTAATACCTTTAAACATAGTTGTAAATAAGTTATAAATAACTTTAGTTTGTTATTGGTTTGTACTAGCTAATTGACTTTTTAAAAGTTTAATAATTATAATAATTATTGGTTAAAGACAAGTTTAATTAAGACTTTAAATTATTAATTGACTAAGTTATTTAAATATATACTAGAGGTATTAATCTTAATGGGTGGAGACCCTAATCAATTAATAATATAATAGAATACATATTTTAGCCATAAAATAGATAAGTAAAAGATCAACAAATTTTATTTATATTAAACCATAATTCATGTCAAAAATAACTTAAGCATATGTGTGTGTGTGTGTGTGTGTGTATATATATATATATATATATATATATAATTTGATGCATCTTCCAAATATTATCATCAAAACTATCAAAAATTTAAAGCTAGGTATCAACCTGAAAGTAAAGTTCTACCATGAAATACTTCAACTACAAACAATGTTTATGTAGTGAACATCCAATCATCCTTTGAGTCTAAAAGTAAATCAATCATAAGAGTATCTTGTACATTAAGGTACACATTATATTTCATCTTAGTAGCAAGAAACTACACCAACTTCATAATGGAATCACTTATGCTATCATCAAATATCAATTTTATTATTTTCAACATTCTAGACTCGATCATTATATCGAGCTCTGACTGACTCTTATTTCTCTTTTTTTAAGTTCTCTTTTATGTAGTTGGAAGTGGAAAATCCATTATCTTTCTCGTACAATCATGTCCATGTATTCCCAAATTCAACCTTTCATATCCCAAGATAGGCTCACTATGGGAAGCTACTAATCTTCACCTTTTACATTTCATAATAGGCTCTCTATGGGAAGGAGAAGGTTTATCCAAAAGAATGAATAGATTTACAATGTTTTTACATGGAAAGTATCAATTTCAAACTATGTGGCCTGATTAAAAGCATTAAATTCAATAACTAGCTACACTCTTATAGGAGACTAAATGGGAAGATGCTATGGGTTATTTTATAAGTGACAAGAAGAAATAATTTGTGAGTGGGATATTGATTGAAACTTATGGCCATAAAAACGTCTATTTTCCCTATGGCCTCTATTAACTAGATTAAAAGGAAAGATACTAAGTACATTCTAGAATTCAATATTAGAAGTATCAAAATGTATAGACATCCTAGTTCCCCTATTGAACCTCAAACCAAATCATCTTGCACAAAAAACCACATCTAAAAAAGTTTTTATTAGGATTAGGTTGATTCACATCACTACCATAATTATATATCCAACCCCTATCATCACCACTTCTAGCTAATTAATGATGATCCCACCTAGACATTATGAACAATCTTGAAAATAAAAATTTCAAGACTAAGAATCAACAAATTACTCAGAAAGAAACAATACTAAATATCCATTTATTGCCATTTCTTAACAAACTAAAATTGAACTAAAAACCATCTAACTATATCAAATTTCCCTCTGAATCTTTAAATACTATCATAATTTAATTCAAAATTTTTGATATATCTTTAATGAAATTTCAACTTAGACTAAATATCTATTATTTATTAAAATTGACATCATTTTACTTCACAAATTCTTGATATTTCATGATTTTTTATTGAACCAACCATAAACTGAATCATTTTAGAAATGAAAATACAAAATCTTAGGATAATATTTCCAATGTGAAGTCACCAAATAATTATGAAACATTTTTATTTACCCAATATAGTCCTCATATAAATTTCAACTAAGAAGTAACTGGTTGATCAAAAAATTACAACTTCAATATCTTAATTTAAATCGGGACCCATGACCTTGATTCTAAGATGCAAACCTAATAGAAACCTCACATATTTATAAATTCAGTACAATGTTTGACACTATCAGATAGGGTTTGAGAAAAATAAAAATTATATATATATATATATATATATATATATATATATATATATATATATATATGCTTTGAAACTTTGATATATTCCCATAAAATAGCCAACTAGGTTATTTAAACTTATACAAAATCATTTCACATTTTATAAATTAATAACCAAAAATTGTTTATATAAAATAAAAATTCTTTAGACTTTTATGAAATAATCTCAATATACTAGATTCGTAAACATAACCAAACTAAAACCAATTATTACCATCTAAAGTTCTGGTGTTTCTCAATTTTCACAATATACATGCACCATAATTTTCAAAATATAAACTAAAAATTAACACATGTTTTTCATAAAAAATTGATATCATTCTTATTCATGAAAATTACTAGAAACTAAATCAAGATGTATGCATCATATGAACAAATGAATAAGTCTTATCAAAATATTTATTAAAATAAATTACCAATAGAAACCCCTTTCATAGTGAGTATCAAAATTAACAAGCATACACATAGAATTGAACAAAATATACAACCCTAAAATTTGACTGAACCATTAACCAAACGCTTTGAAAAAATAAAATCCCAAAATATGCTTGAGGGGTGATAGCTCAAAGAAAAATGAAAACCAAATATGCAAAGAAAACATGTCCCTAGTTTATTTAATGCAAATAACCTTGACAAATAAACCTTTGAAATAAATATATCTCATACCATTAATGCTATGAACTAAAATCAAATACATATTCCTATATCCTTTCGTAGACTAGACTATGTCAAAAACTAGGGTGACTTATTATTTGTATTCATGCACGAAAGAATCTCCAAGTCTGCCAACATCACTCATTCTCTTAGACATTCATGCATAGAAACTTACACACAACATCAATATTCCAACAACACAAGTGATAATCTATCTAAATAAATTTATTTTAAACTTAAAACTTTCTCATGCAGACAAATTTGTAAATAACTTTCTCATGTAGACCATATTTTGGCACAAAATTACTCAAAAATAACCAAGAATTTTATGAATGCCATGTATACTAAATCTTATTCTTTTTCATGTAACTAGGACATTATTTATTTCAAAATACTACAAACTCCATTCAAAAACATAACATATATCATTAAGTTTGCTCAAAACTATAAGAATCATACCTAGAAATGCACCTAAAAATATTCTTGATTGAGATTCCCAAAAAAAAATCCTCTACAACTAAAACTTTATCCAACTAGATCTTTTCTTCTGCATCTGATCTTACCAAGAATGAACTAAAAACCATGAAAATGAAAACTTATATCCACAACTCACCATAACCAACTCAATAAGGCACTTGATTCTGATTGGTTCATATTTTCCAAATATACACTTTGTGATCTTACCAACTTTGTTATCAACATTGATAAACTTATCTATAAAAAATAAATCACACTAAACCATAACTAAAATCTACAAATCGAGGCTTACGTTAATCACATTAAATTAACATTACCACCAAATCATCATGATAATCTCAAAGAATCAGTGATATAATTTTATTAAATATTGATGCGAACTCACCTTACCACAATGAATCGTGGTGCCAACTAAAGAATATTTCATCATACCAATGGAAATAATGAATATACTTTGTAGATATCTAAACACTTTAGGATTAGGTAAATAAATATTTTCCATAAGGAACATTTCTACCTTTGTAAAAACTTAGGTGTTAACATGATGGCCCAATGAGTCGTAATAATGCCATGCCTATTATGATAAATTTTTGAATTATCTTTAAAAACTTAAGATAATAAAACTAAGCCTTTGGAAAACATATGTGAAGATTACCTTAACTTCAAAGAACACCTTATGACATTGAAATTTATTCCATAAAATAAGTCTAAGGTCAACAAAATTGCCCCTTTATTAAAAATTTTATGCCCAATGAGACATAAAAGAATGCCATCCATGCATTGAAACATATATTTTTTTTAAAACATAAATTTGGAATAAATATTAGAATCTTGAAATTTATAATGCCTTAAATTTATAATATCAAATAGAACCTTAGAACTTACGAATCATAAGAATGATGATCTTATGATATACAACATAGAACCTAAATTTTGACAACATCACCAAATGACCTAAAGCAAATCAATATTTTGAATGTCAACTATATCAGAGATAGATAATACAAATGAGACATGAATCTATTCATTACCTTCATAATTACACTTTGAATAATAGATGCATTGATTTTCAAAATATAAATTTTTCAAATGTAATAATCATTCATATAATATCATCTATGAAATTCAAATAATCATCTTAATGTGCTCAACTATTAAAAACTAAAAGTCCATGAGTAACTGAAATGCTATCTTAAAACTTCTTTGACTAAAAAAACAAGATAATTGACTATATTCAGAAATATATATGTGCATTTTATTCATTAACTCATTATAATTTTCTAAACCACTTAGAAATATAAATATGAATTAATCAACCTATTTATACTCAACTTCATTTTACAAAATTGACTAGCAAGATTTCTAGTGTTATGCCTATTTTCTACACCCCTTAAATTTTTTTAATAAAATTAATACTTTATACCATAGAGATGACCCAGTTATGAAATATAAAACTATGTCAGGGACTTGATTGAATTAAACTATAACTAAATTTGTAAGAGTAATTTCGAAGAATGAATGATACTGTAAATTTGCATCTTCCTTGTACTTTTATTTAACAATGTGACATTTTTCCATTTAAAAATTTCATTGATCACATAAAAGTAAAGTAAAATAAAAATAATAAATAAAACACAAAAATAACAAGCAAAATGCATGAAATTGAACAATAGACAAAAAGAAAATAGAAAATAAAACAAACCAAAAAAAGTAGGAAAACAAGGCAGAGACCAAACTGAAAGATAACTAATCATTAAATCGTTTCAAGTGATGGTCTTTAATTGAGTAATACAACTAATTTTCTTTAATACCTTTAATATGAAATACATTATTTTCAATAACTATGGTGATTCTATAAGCTTTAAGCTATAACAAATCAAACTTATGATGATTTCTAGGATCTTCCTGAGATGTATCCAAATATAAGACTAAATCACCAACATTACACTTTTTGTTTAAAACCTTTTATCAATTTTTTATTATTAGTTTTATTTAGATATTTATAAGTTATGTAATTTTATGACTTTGGATTTGTTAAGAGCTATTAAATCATGCAATTTTTATTTAAATAAATTTATATCTTTAGTTACATATTGTAAGGTGGTCTTAGCTAAATAAATATGAACTTCTACACATAATGTAGCTTCAAAGCCATATGTTAACATGAAAGGTAAATAACAATTTATTATTTTAATAATAGTCCTATCATCCCATGAATATTCAAAAAAAATTAGATGCCAACTTATTTTGTTATCACAAATAAATTTCTTCATAATAGTAATCAAATTTTTATTCATGGACTCATCGTGTCTATTTCATTGCGAATAATACTTAGATGAATGACTAGAAATAATAGATTATTTTAATGAGAATTATATAAATTAATTTGAAACAAACTGGGATTCATTATCTAAAATAAGCTCATAAGGAACACTAAATCTAAAAAATATTTGTTTCTCTAGGAAAGAGATTACTTCACCTATGACTGAATGCTTAAGTGCTTTGGCTTCAAACCACTTAGTGAAATAATCTATGGCTATAAAAATATATCTATGACTTGTATATTAAATTGCGTAAATATCCAAAATAAATTCAATTCCCATTTTGTAGAAATCTTTTCAAAAATAACAATGTTTAAAGGCATTGTAGGCAGTTTATCTCTTCTAATAAACAATTGACAAGGCATGCAAGAACAAACAAACATATAAGCATCCTGAAAAAAATTCAAGACAATAATAATCAAATCTAAAAATATTATAAGCAATTATTTTCATAGCATATTGTCCACCATAGTTTCCTTCATGACATCCTCTAATAAGCTTTTATCTCTGATCATGAGTAAGACATCTCAATAAAATTCTATCTCTACTACGATAAAACAAAAAAAAATTATAAAAAGCATAAATTTAACACTTTTAATCTTAAATAACATTTTTATTTTTTATTTAATTTATTAAAGTAAACCCAATTTTTAAAATAACAAACTAAGTCATGGTACCAATCATCTTCAACCAACAAACAATTTCATTCATTCATTTCATGATTAAACACAAAAAAATTTAGAAAATTTACAAACCTTCATGGTCTTAAAATGTAGCTTTACATTTCCATTTTCATCAACTAACAAAACTAAAATGATAATATATAAATAAATATTTTTTGCTAAGTGTTTTGTTAATTCATTACCTTTAATTATTTTTGAAGTTTACAATTCAAAATCAAACACTTGACTGCGTAAAATCCACTTGACAAACCTTCCCTAACTGTTTTGTTGTTTTAAAAGATAAGATAAAATAGGTACATTAGGTCACACACAAACTTCATTTTCCATCAATAAATATAAAAATTTAATAAAATAAGAAATGAAGAAGAAAACAAATTTCCCAATAAGGGGTTACCTAGTTTTTGTATGTTTTAAAACATGGCTCATCTATTCAATTGAATTTTCCTCATTATTTTCAAATTTTTTAGTTACTAAGGGTCCAATAGATTTTTCTGTATCATTAATAAAGAAATTAATTCTTTTTTAAATAAGGTTTATAAAGAACATGAGTACTTCCAATAGCAATTTTAACACAATTAAACACTGAATCTGCACTCTCATCCCAATTATATATTTTATCTTTCTTAAGCAACAATTGTAATGGATTAAACTTGTCAGAAAAATCTAAAATAAAATTTCTAACAAAGTTTATTTAATAAAAGACCTTAAAATAGATTGATATTTTGGAGGAGTTAGATCCTTAAGAGCCTTATCACATTCAGGGTCAATTGAAATACCAACTTTTGAAATAATGTGTCCTAACAACATACCCTTAGTCACACCAAAAATTGATTTTTTTATATTTAAGGAATTCCCAACTTTTCTATATTTTGTGAATATTTCATGAATATGGTCTAAATATTTTTTCCACTTTTTATAATGTATGGTGAGATCATCTAATAAAATTTAAATAACAATACCAAACAAATCATCAAAAATTATATGTATAACTCTTTGAAAAGTAGCTCTTGCATTCATCAATCTAGAAGATATTTTGTTATAAGTCAGTACCTCTATGAGTAGTGAAAGTAATTTTATGTCTATCTTTAGAATTCACAAAAAACATATTATAACTTAAAAATCTATCTAATAAAGACATCATTTCTAATCCTACAATATTTTATAAAAATTTATTTATGCTTGTTAGAGGAAAATTGTTTTTCACACTAGCTTTATTTAGATCTCTAAAATTAACACATAATCTAATATCACTATTTTCTATAACCAAAACTAGATTAACTACCCATTCTAAATATGATACAATAAAAATGACATCATCAACAATCATCTTATCCAACACTTTGTCAATGGTGTCTTCTAACAAAGGGATAATTTTTTCATATTTTTTGCCTAACAAGTTTGATAACAGACTTAATAGTTATATTATATCTAATAATTTTAATATCATACCCTTTAAGATCTTTATATGACCCAAAAAAAATTTCAATGAACTCTTTTAATATTTTAATGAATTTAACCTCCTCATTAGTAGTCACTTGAATTCCTAAATAAAAATATTTTGAATATTTTTTAGTGCCTAATTTAATAGGAATGGTCTCACCTATGGTTATCCTTGATGTATCTTCCAATATAAATATTTTAGGCTTATCATTTGGTAATATGTTACTACTCAATTATAAATAATCTCCATAATTTAGTATTTAGTCATCATGATTAAAATAATTAGCTTTAATGAATGAATATATATGTTCGTCATAACTAAAAAGAGGTCAACTATCATTAAAATCAATAATTTTAAGATGAAAAACTTCAAAAAAATAAAACTCTGTAATATGTTCAATCTCACTTAGAGTTTGATTGGAGGCATAAACATTAAGCTTATCAACTTTAATATTGAATTTTCTAATAATATGTGTAATGTTAAATACCTCAATCATCTTATCCATCTCTTTGTTAATGGTGTCTTCTAACAAAGGGATATTTTTTTCATATTTTCTACTAACAAGTTTTATAACAGACTTAATAGGTATATTATATTTAATAATTTTAATATCATACCCTTTAAGATATTTATAAGACCAAAACAAATGTCAATGAACTCTTTAAACAATTTAATGAATTTAGCCTTCTCATTAGCAGTCACTTATATTCTTAAATAAACATATTTTTTATCTTTTTTAGTGCCTAAATTAATAGGAATGGTCTCACTTATGGTTCTTCTTGATGTATCTTCCAATATAAATATTTTAGGTTGATTATTAGCTAATATGTTAGTACTCAATTATAAATAAACTCCATAATTTAGTATTTAGTCATCATGATCAAAATAATTTCCTTTAATAAATGAATATATATGTTTATCATAACTAAAAAGAGGCCAACTGTCATTAAAATCAAGAATTTTAAGATGAAAAACTTTAAAAAAAAAAAAATTGTAGTATGTTCAATCTCACTTAGAGTTGGATTAGAGGCATCAACATCAAGCTTATCAACTTTAATATTGAATTATCTAAGAATATGTGTAATGATAAATACCTAAAATGCTAATGTAATGACCAAACATTTTATGTGTAATAGTGTAGATGAGTTTGATTAATTTTATAAATTTTATGAACTTGTCTAATAATTAACTCTCAATCTATAAAAACTTATAAGTGCTTAATATTAAATTATATTGCTTTTTCTAAACACAAACACAATGCTTCAAATTCTATTGTATTATTAATATTTTTGAAAAATAATTTGAAGGTATAATGAAAAAATTTACCTAGAGGAGAAATCAAACAAATTCTAGCAGCATTATCTTGTTAAGAGCAAGCTCCATCAAAGTAAAGTGATCATAAATTATTCTTTTCAAATATATTTTTTTGTTAATTTTTTTGTTCATCTAAATTCAATAGTTCACAAGTCTCAATTTCAATTTCAATGTAAAAAATATTAGAACAAGAAGGTGACTCAATAGGTGTACCAAAAAAAACATCCTTTTTAATGAATGCAATTTCATTACTAACAAACACTCATGTTATATCTTTCCCAACAAAAAATCTATTTGGCCTAGACAAGTCTCTTCCTAACAACATTACATAATTTCTAGGAATATCTAACACTTAAAAATTAGTCTTGTATCTAATTCATTCATTTTGTGTAATTTTCATGACTATATCTTGAAACTTACCCCAACTCTTTATGTCTAGAATCAAAACCAATAGGCTTCCTACTATTTTCTTCATAAAATATACCTAATTAATTTGCAATGAATTTAGGCATAATACTCTTTGAGGCACCTATATATAAGATAAAATTATGAATTATTTTGTTATCAATATTGAATTTAACATAGAAAATAGGAATTTAATCAGTAGGAGGGTCAAAATTTTGAGCATAAATATATTCATAATTATTTTTTTATTTCAAACATACATCAGCTCCAAGATTTTTAACAGTCCCATTGATCTTATCAATATGACCTGGAAGACTAACTGATTATAGTAAAGAAAATCCATCATTAATTATTGACAAATCTTCAATTATGCTATAAATTTCAGCATCAGTTTGTCTAATTTTTTTAAATTTATAGTGCATAAATTGACTGTTACTATATCCAGTTGAGAAAGGATTATTTTGTGTTGTATTATTATTCAAATTATTAGCATTATTTTGAGTTAATTTTTCTTCATCTATTTTTCCTTTATCATCAGAAGAAGGTTTATCATTTGTTATTTTATTATTTTGTGGGGAACTATAATATTTATTATTAGTATTTATAATATAAATATTTTCATTTTATGATGGATTAACAAGAGTGTTTATATTATACACTAGATATTAAAATATTTCATCTTTCCCATGAATAAACTTATTGAATTTAAGAATAGGACATGTGTCTGAATTATGATCAAGTTCACAAACATTATAGTAATAATATATATCATTATTTTTATCTTCTTTACTTTTTAATTTTTCAAAGATGGTTTATCATTACACTATCTTTTAACAGTAACCAACTCATTGCCTAGAAATTGTATGGCCTTTAAAATTTTTAAATTATCTAAATTTAAGCCTTTGAAAGATTTATCTTTAAAACTAATGAGTTTAATATTATTTTAATATTCAATAAAAAAACTCAAATTCTTACTATATTCTGTAATGTTTTTATCTTCTAAAGTCATTTAATAATTGAAAGGTAAAGCATTATAAAAATAAAGTCTAGATAACTTTTTAGAAGGTCTAAGATCATGTAGGATCTTTTGATGTAACTTAGTAAACCGATAAATTAAATGATAAATGGTCTCACCTTGATCAATAGAAACATTCACAAGATCATTGAATAGATCAAAATCTCTTTTACCTTTTTTAAAGCACAACCCTGTCTAATCTTCAACATCTCTACAAGTGTCAATAACATTATTAGGTAGACTAACAAATACGTGACAAAATTTCTCTTTTAATTCTTGGGTAAAACCTCTCAAGCAAATGTTTTCATTAGTTATTCCTAGAGTAGCACAAACCAATATAAAATCTTCTAAGTGATCTTTTGAATATTCTCAATCATCACCCAAAAATTTTGGTATATTTAATCCCTTAAAAAATGGTAATTTAAGAGGATGATTCCCAACATTAATTAGATTATCATAAATCCATGATGCTACAACTATATGATGCTCTTCACGAGCTTCTCATTCATATTCACTTTGAATGAGATCATCTTGTTCTCTATTATTTTTTAACATATGAATAAGATCTTCTAGGCTCCACTCTAATATTAGTTTTTCTCCCATTAGGAGCTTCAATATTTTATATAAAAATAAATTGATTATCTAGAACCTAATGTACTTGATCTAATTGTAAATTTGTAACAATAGTTTCAACAGCCAAAATGAAATTATCAAAAGAAAAAGAGTCAGAAAAAAAGGAGTTCTAGGCTTAGGATTAGAATTTAAAACTCTTGCTCTATCTTCTTGAATTTTTCTATTTAAATTTAGAATTTCTTATTGAGTCTCATGTGTAATATTTGAATACCAATCAATTTAAAATTATACAATCTCTTCTTCTTAATTTATGACTTCAATAACCTGATGAAGACTTTTAAGATGATTATACCTTGCATAACACGTTACATTGAAACCAACATCAACTTGATCATCTTCTATATCTATTATAGGTGGATTAATAGTAGTTTATTGACATTCAAGTACCATTATGAAGAAGAAAACTAAACTAAAAACTAATCATGTTTATAAATAAGTATTCCTAGTAGTCACCAAATTTATTGATGATAAAAATTGTACCATCAATGAATTAACCTTTTCACCTATCACAAATGTCAAGGTGAAATCATACCATTCTAATCATGGGGTTCTAAAGGTTCAACTGCGATCTTAAAGATGTACAAGGTTTTTTATAAGTTTTAAAAGTCAATCTATAAATTATCAAATGTAACATATTCTATTATAACAATATAAAATTACACTTTATTAATTCATGAATCAATTAAGATAATAAGATATAATATATTCTATCTGACAGATAAAATTTATGAGTTAGATGATCTCTTGAAGATTAAAAATTTGATTCAATAAATATTTTATATTCAAATAATATCTTACTTCTTCCAAAATATTCTCTAAGTTAATGTCAAAAGATAAAAAAATATAAAGAAAAAGATATAAGAAAATAGAAAAGATAAGATTTTTAAGCACATAACAAATAAAAGAGAGATACCATGAAAGAAAAATAAACTAAAGACTAGTAAACAACTAAACTAAGAAAATTACAATCAACTATTTTAACGTAATTAAATCTAAACTAGAGTAACTTAGTCTAATCAAAAGAAAAAGCTAAAATAAGGTAAAAGCTAAGCACTAAAATGAGCAAACAATCTAAGGCTAAACATAAATATAAATTAATGTAATAAACTATGAAATAACTATCAAACAACAAGTCAAAATTAAACCAAAAAGACTATTAATTGGAAACTTAAACATATTTAAAAATTAGTGAAGATTAAGATTAAACACTAAAGAACTTAAACACTAAAAAAAAAAGTAAAAGAAAGAACTAATTAAAGGGAAGGTCTATCCCTATCTAATCAAAAGAAACTAAGGAACAAATATACTCAAAACATAAATGAAACTTACAAAACTCTAGGAAATAAACTAAGAAACAAAAATAAAACAAGATTAAAGAAAACCTAAAAATAAATTATATTATATTTAGAAATATAATTCAACAAATATTTATATATTTAAATAATATCTTGCTTCCTACTAAATATTCTCTAAGTTAACATAAAAGGATAATTAAAAACATAAAGAAATAGATATAAGAATATAGAAAACATAAGATATTCAACAACATAACAAATAAAAGAGAGACACAACGACAAACAAACAAACTAAAAACAAGTAGACAACTATACTAAGAAAAGGATAATAAACTATTTTAATGTAACTAAATCTAAATACATAAACTTAGTCTAATAAAAAGAGAAACCTAAAATTAGGTAAAATCTAAGGACTAAAATGATCAAATAATCTAAGGCTAAATAGAAACTGAAATTAATCTAATAAACTATTCAACAAATATCAAATAAAAAATATAAATTAAATAAAAAATACTATTAATTGCAAATTTAAACATATTTAAATATTAATTAATATTAATATTAAACACTAAAAAACATAAATATTAAAACATAACTAAAAAAATAACTAATTAAAATTAAGGTCTATTGCTATCTAATCAAAAGAATCTAAGGAACTAATAAACTCAAAATGGAAAAAAAAAAACTAAAAATAACCTAGGAAATAAACTAAGAAATAGAGATAAATATAGATTAGAGAAAACTTAAAGATAAAATTATACTAAAGTTAGAGTCAAAATATATTACAATAAAGTGTGTGAGTCTAAAAGGAGAGTTGTCTTAGTAGAAAAAGATAATTTTATTGAGAAAATTAACATTAATCCTCTACAATAATTTGAGTGACAAGTTTATAATCAAAATAGATCAATGAAGTTTCATAAAATAATGAAGTGTTCTTCATTTTCCAGGTTGAATACTTAGAATCTACACATAAGACTGTGAATTGGAATCATCAAAAGATGTTATGCTTATTAAAATTTAGATAATCAATATTAAATGATAATAAAATTTGGATATACCTGTATTGCATAAGTAATTACTCAACCATCAAATAAAGCAGCATTGAGTCTATTTGTAAGATTTACACTATCTCATAGAAGTTGCATAAAAAGAAGAAAGATGAATGATTGACTTCACAAAAAATATCTAAGTCTTTAATACCTGTTATTCTTCTATCCTCAAATGAGTTCTTGATCTCCTTTAACACCTTTAAAATTAGATGCAAATAATTTATAACTAACTTTAGGTAGTTATTAGTTTATGCCAACTAATTAAATTTTAAAAAATTCAATTAATTATAAAAATTATTGGTTAAAGATAGTTTTAATTCAGACTTAAAAGTCTAAACTGATCAAGTTTTTCAAATATAGACCATGGATACTAATCTTAATGGGTGGTGACCCTCATCAATTAATAATATAATAAACTACATAGTTTAATCATAAAATACATAAGTCAAAGATTAATAAATTCTATTTATATTAAACCATAATGCATGTCAAAAATAACTTAAACACACACACACACACACACATGATTTGTAACTTTGATATATTTCTGTAAAATAGCTAAATAGGTTATTTGAAACTTAAACAAAATCATTCCACATTTTATAAATTATTAACCAAAAATTGTTTATATAAAATCAATTTTCTTTAGACTTTTATGAAATAATCTCAATATACTAGATTCTTAAACATAACCAAACTGAAAGCAATTCTTACAATCTCAAGTTTTAGGATTTCTCAATTTTCACAATATACATGGACCAAAATTCTAAAAATATAAACCAAAAATTAACACATGTTTTTCATTAAAAATGATATCATTCATATGCATGCATATTCCCAGAAACTAAATCGAGATGTATGCATTATATGAACAAATGAATAAGTCGTATCAAAATATTTATTAAAATAAAATACCAACAGAAATCCCTCTCAAAGTGAGTATCAAAATTATAAGCATACACATAGAAATGAACAAAATTTATAACCCTAAAATTTGACTAAACCATTAACCAATTGCTTTGAAAAAATAGAATCCAAAATATGCTTGAGGGGTGATATCTCAAAGAAAAATTAAAACCAAATATTCAAAGAAAACATGTCCCTGGTTTATTTCATGCAAACAACCTTGACAAATAAACCTTTGAAATGAATATATCTCATACCATTAATGCTATGAATTAAAATCAAATACATACGCTTATATTCTTTCATGGACCAGAATATGTCAAAAACTAGGGTTAATTATTATTTGTATTCATGCATGAAAGAATCTCCATGTCTGCTAACATCACTCATTCTCTTAGACATTCATGGATATAAACTTACACACATCATCAATATTCCAACCACACAAGTGATAATCTATCCAAATAAATTCATCATAAACTTAAAAATTTCTCATGCAGACAAATTTGTAAATATCTTTCTCATGTAGACCATATTTTGGCACAAAATTACTCAAAAATAACCACAAATTTTATGAATGCCAGGTATACTAAAACTTATACATTTTCAAGTAACTAGGCAATTATTTATTTCAAAATACTACAAACTCCATTCAAAAACACAACATATATAATCTTTTTTGCTCAAAACTGTAAGAATCATACCTAAAAATACATTCAAAAATATTCTTGCTTGATATTCCCAACAAAATTTTGTCTACAACTAAAATATTAGCCAGCCAGATCTTTTTTTTTGCATATGATCTTGCCAAGAATGAACTAAAAACCAAGAAAATGAAAACTTATATCCACACCTCACCACAACCAACTCAATAACGTACTTGATTATGATTGGTTCATATTTAGCAAAGATGCACTTTGTGATCATACCAAATTTGTTATCGACATTGATAAACTTATCTATAAAAAATAAATCACACTAAACCATAACTAAAATATACAAATCAAAGATTACGTGAATCACATTAAATTACCATTACCACAAAATCGTCATGATATTCTCAAAGAATCAGAGATATGATTTTATTAAATGTTGATGTGAACTCACCTTTCCATAGTGAATTGTGTTGCCAACTATAGAATATTTCATCATACCAATGAAAACAATGAATATACTTTGTAGACAGCTAAACACTTTAGGCTTAAGTAAATAAATATTTTCCATAAGGAACATTTCTACCTTTGGAAAAACATAGGTGTTAACATGATGACCTGAGTCTTAATGATGCCATGCATATTACGATAAGCCTTTGAATTATCTCAAAAAACTTAAGATAAGCAAACTAAGCCTTTGAAAAACATATGTGAAGATTACCTTAACTTCAATGAACACCTTATGACATTGAAATTTATTCCATGAATTACGTCTAAGGTCAACAAACTTGCCCCTTTATTAAAAATTTTATGGCCAATGAGACATAAAAGAATGCCATCCATACATTTAAACCTATGTTTTTTTTAAACATAGATTTGGAATAAATATTAGAATCATGAAATTCATAATGCCTTAAATTTATAATATCATTATCTATTTTAAATCAAAAATCATATCATATCATCTATGAAAATCAAATAATCATCTTAATTTACTCAACTATTAAAAATAAAAAGTCCATGACTAACTGAAATTGTATCTTAAAACTTCATTGACTAAAAAACAAGATAACTAATTATATTTAGAAATATATATGTGCATTTTATTCGTTAATTCATCATACTTTTCTAAACCACTTAGAAATATAAATATGAATCAGTCAACCTATTATCATTATTATTTCATAATTAAAAACATGCATTTAAAAATACTATAATCAATCAAGTACCTGACACAATTTTAGATTTCATGACTGGGTCATCTCTATGGTAAAAATTATTAATCTTACTAAAAAATTGAAGAGGCATAGAAAATAGGCATAACACTAGAAACCTTGCTAGTCAATTTTCTAAAATGAAGTTGAGTATCAACAAATTGCCTATTAATTAAAACATAATCCTCTTAACAGTGTGATCCAATAAAATCATTTATGATGTAGCTAAGCACGAATCCATTGAAATAATTATTTTTCATCAAGGGATGGATTGTTCAGCTAACATGTTATTAAGAAAGGGAGCGAGATTAAAAAGAGGTTTAGACTGAATGAAAAATCAAACATAGATGCATTAAGTATAAATCTAGAAATAAAGTGGTACTTTGACAACTAAATATAACTCAGCATTTAATTTTCATTTATTATAAAAACTAAATTTGTAAGAGTAATTTCTAATAATGAATGATCCAGTAAATTTGCAACTTCCTTCACAATGTGACATTTTTCATTTACAAATTTCATTGATTACACCAAAGTAATTTAAAATAAAAGTAATAAAAAAAACACAAAAAAAAATCAAAAGGCATGAAATTGAACAATAGACAAAAATAAAATAGAAAATAAAATAAACCAGAAAGAAATCATAAAACAAGGTAGAGACAAAACTGAAAGATAACTAATCATGAAATGGATTCAATTGATGGTCATTAATTGAGTAATTCAGCTAATTTTCATCAATATCTTTAAGATAAAATGCATTATTTTCAAGAAATGTGGTGATTCTATAAGTTTAAAGCTTTAAAAAATCAAATTTATGATGATTTCTAGGATCTTCATGAGATTTATCCTAATATAAGACTAAATCATCAACATTAAACTTTTTATTTGAAACCTTTTTATTTTTATTTAGCTATTTATAAATTATGTAATGTTATGAGTTTGGATTTTTCAAGAGCTACTAAATTATGCAATATTTATTCAATTAAATTTATATCTTTAGCTATATATTGTAAGGTTGTCTTAGCTAAATAAATATGAAGTTCTATTCTAAATGTAGATTGAAACCCATATGTTAACATGAAAAGTAAATAACAAGTTATTATTTTAATAATAGTCCTATCATCCCATAAAGTTTTTAAAAAAATTAGATTACAACTTCTTTTTTTATCACAAATAAATTTCTTCATAATAGAAATCAAATTTTTATTCATGGACTCAGCTTGTCCATTTTCTTGCCAATAATACATAGATGAATGACTACAATAATAAATTATTTTTATAATAATTATATAAATTCATTTGAAACAAATTGATTTTCATTATCTATTATAAGCTCATAAAGAAAACCAAATCTAAAAAAAAATTGAATCTATAGGAAAGAGATTACTTCACCTACGACTGAACTCTTAAGTGCTTTGGATTTAGACCACTTAGTGAAATAATCTATGGCTATAAAAATATATCTATGACTTGTATATTAAAGTGGGTAAATATCAAAAATAATGTCAAATCCCATTTTGTAAAAATATTTTCAAAAATAACAATATTCAAAGGCATTATAGCTAGTTTATCTCTTCCAATAAACAATTGATAAGGCATGCAAAAGCAAACAAACTTATAAGAGTCATAAAAAAAATTAGGAAAATAATAACCAACTCTAAAAATAGTATAAGCAGTTATTTTCATAGCGTAGTGTCCACCATAGTTTCCTTCATGACATCCTCTAATAACTTTTTGTCTCATATCATGAATAAGACATCTCAATAAAATTCCATCTCTATTATGATAAAACAAAAATAAAATATAAAAAGCATAAATTAATACTTTTAATATTAAATAACATCTTTATTATTTATTTAAGTTACTAAGATAAACCTGATTTTGAAAATAACAAAGTCCTGATACCAATCATCTTCAACCAACAAACAGTTCCATTCATTCATTTCATGACAAAACATAAAAAATTTAGAAAATTTATCAACCTTCATGGTCTTTTAATGTATCTTTAAATTTAAGTTTTCATCAACTGGCAAAACTAAAACAATAATATATGAATAAATATTTTTAGCTAATTGTTTTGTTGATTCATTACCTGTAATTATTTTTGAAGTTTCTAATATAAGATCAAACTCTTGACTATGTAAAATCTACATGGCAAGACTTCCCTGAATGGTTGGTTGTTTTAAAAGATAAGATAAAATAGGTACATTAGATCACACACAAAATTTATTTTCCATCAATAAATATCAAAATTTAATAAAATAAGAAATGAAAAACAAAACAAATTTCTCAAAAAGGGGTTACCTAGTTTCTATATCTTTTAACACATGGCTCATCTGTTCAAGTGATTTTCCCTAATTATTTTCAAATTATTGAGTTCTTAAGGGTCCAATAGCTTTTTTTTGTATCATTAACATAGAAAATAAATGTCTTTTTAAATGAGGATTATAAATAACATGAATACTTCGAATAGCATTTTTAACACAGTTAAAAAATGATTCAACACTCTCATCCCAATTATATATTTTATCTTTCTTAAGCAACAACTGTAATGGATTAAACTTGTCAGTAAAATCTAAAATAATTTTTTTAACAGAGTTTATTTTATCAAAGACCTTAAAATAGATTGAACTTTGGGAGGAGGTAGATCTTTAATATATTTACCACATTCGAGGTCAATTGAAATACCATCTTTTGAAACACTGTGTCCTAACAACATACCCTTAGTCACATCAAAAATAAATTTCTTTAGATTCAAAGAATTTCCAACTTTTCTATATTTTGTGAATATTTCATGAAGAAGGTCTAAATATGTTTTCCTCTTTTAATAATTTATTGTGAGATCATCTAAATAAAATTGAATAATAATAATACCAATCAAATCATCAAAAACAACATGTATAACTCTTTGAAAATTATCTCTTGTATTCATCAATGTGGAAGACATTTTGATATAAGTCAAAGTACCTCTAGGAGTAGTAAAAGTATTTTCATGTCTATATTTAGGATTCAAAAAAATCATATTATAACTTGAAAATCCATCTAATAAATACATCATTTCTAATCCTACAACATTTTATTAGATTTGATTTATGCTTGGTAGAGGAAAATTGTCTTTCACACTAGCTTTATTTAGATCTCTAAAATCAACACATAGTCTAATATCACCATTTTTTTAAACCAAAACTAGATTAGATACCCATTCTAAATATGATATAATAAAAATGAAATCATCATAAATCATCCTATCCAACTCTTTGTTAATGGTGTCTTCTAACAAAAGAATATTTTTTTCATATTTTCTGCCTAACAAGTTTGATAACAGACTTAATAGGTATATTATATCTAATAATTTTAATATCATACCCTTTAAGATCCTTCTATGACAAAAAGAAATGTCAATGAACTCTTTAACCAATTTAATGAATATAACCTCCTCATTACCAGTCACTTGAATTCCTAAATAAATATATTTTGGATCTTCTTTAGCAACTAAATTAATAAGAATGGTCTCACCTATGGTTCTCCTTGATGTATCTTCCAATATAAATATTTCAGGCTGATCATTAGGTAATCTGTTAGTACTCAAATATAAATAAACTAAATAATTTAGTATTTAGTCATCATGATTAAATTGTATTCTTCAATGAATGAATATATATGTTCTTCACAACATAAAAAGGTCAATTGTCATTAAAATCTAATATTTTAAGATGAAAAATTTTAAAAAAATAAAACTCTATAGTATAAGTTTCAAATAACATAGTTTGCTATTTTATGGGAATATATCAAAGTTTCAAAGCACGCACACGCGCGCGCGCGCACACACACACACACACACACACACACACACACACACACACACACACACACACACACACACACACACACACACACACACACATTGGCTTATGTTTCAAATAACCTAGCGTGCGCGCGCACACACACACACACACACACACACACACACCTGTGTGTGTGTGTGTGTGTGTGTGTGTGTGTGTGTGTGTGTGTGTGTGTGTGTGTTTGTGTGTGTGTGTGTGTGTGTGTGTGCTTTGAAACTTTGATATATTCCCATAAAATAGCAAACTATGTTATTTGAAACTTATACAAAATCATTCCACATTTTATAAATTATTAACCAAAAATTGTTTATATAAAATCAAAATTCTTTAGACTTTTATGACATAATCTCAATATACTAGATTTGTAAACATAAACAAACTGAAACCAATTCTTACAATCTCAAGTTCTAGTATTTCTCAATTTTCACAATATACATGCACCATAATTTTCAAAACATAAACCAAAAATTAACACATGTTTTTCATAAAAAATTGAAATCATTCTTATGCATGTAGACTCTAAGAAACTAGATTGAGATGTATGCATCATATGAACAAAAGAATAAGTCTTATCAAAAAAAAATTTAAAGTAAAGAACCAACATAGACCCCTTTAAATGTGAGTATCAAAATTTCAAGCATACACATAGAAATGAACAAAATTTACAACCCTAAAATTTGACTGAACCATTAACCAAATACATTGAAAAAATAGAATCCCAAAATATGCTTGAGGGGTGATAGCTCAAATTAAAATGAAAACCAAATATTCAAAGAAAACATGTCATTGGTTTATTTCATGCAAACAACCATGACAAATAAACCTTTGAAATAAATATATCTCATACCATTAATGCTACAAATTAAAATCAAATCCATACACTTATATTCTTTCATAGACCAGAATATGTCAAAACTAGGGTTACTTATTATTTATATTCGTGCATGAAAGAATCTCCAAGTCTACCAACATAACTCATTATCTTAGACATTCATGCATAGAAACCTACACACAACATCAATATTCCAACCACACAAGTTATAATCTATCCAAATAAACTCATCATAAACTTAAAACTTTCTCATGTAGACCATATTTTGGCACAAAATTATGCAAAAATAGCCAAGAATTTTATGAATGCTATGTATACTAAAACATATTCTTTTTCACGTAACTAGGCAATTATTTATTTCAAAATACTACAAAATCTATTCAAAAACACAACATATATCATCAATTTTGATCAAAACTATAAGAATTATACCTAGAAATACACCCAAATATATTTTTGCTTGAGATTCACAAAAGCATTTCCTCGATAACTAAAAATTTATCTAACCAGATCTTTTCTTCTGCATATGATCTTTCCAAGAATGAACTAAAAACCAAGAAAATGAAAACTTATATCCACACCTCACCAAAACCAACTCAATAAGGCTCTTGATTGGAATTGCTTCATATTTACCAAAGATACACTTTGTGATCTTACCAACTTTTATATCGACATTGATAAACTTATCTATAAAAAATAAATCACACTAAACCAAAACTAAAATCTACAAATTGAGGCTTACGTGAATCACTTTAAATTACTATTACTAAAAAATCATCATGATAATCTCAAAGAATCAGAGATATGATTTTATTAAATGTTGATGCGAACTCACTTTGCCACAATGAATCGTGGTGCCAACTAAATAATATTTCATCATACCAATGGAAATAATGAATATACTTTGTAGATAGCTAAACACTTTAGACTTAGGTAAATAAATATTTTCCATAAGGAACATTTCTACCTTTACAAAAACTTAGGTGTTAACATGATGACCCACTGATTCTCAATAATACCATACATATTATGATAAGTCTTTGAATTATCTCAAAAAACTTAAGATAAGCAAACTAAGCCTTTGGAAAACATATATGAAGATTTCCTTAACTTCAAAGAACGCATTATGACATTGAAATTTATTCCATGAAATAAGTCTAAGGTCAACAAACTTTCCCATTTATTATAAATTTTATGCCCAATGAGACATAAAATAATGCCATCCATGCATTGAAACCTATTTTTTTTTAAACATATATTAGGAATAAATATTAGAATCTTGAAATTCATAATGTCTTAAATTTATAATATCATATAGAACCTTAGAAACTAGGAAATATAATAATGATTATCTTATGATAGACAACATAGAACCTAAATTTTGACGACATCACCAAATCACCTAAAGCACATCAATAATTTAAATGTCAACTATAGCAAAGATAGAAAATACAAATGAGACATGAATCTAGTCATTACCTTCATAATCGCACTTTGAATAATAGATGAATTGGTTTTCAAAATATAAATTTTTCAAATGCAATAATCATCCATATAATATCATTATCTATTTTAAATCATATCATATCATCTATGACAATCAAAGAATCATCTTAATGTGCTCAACTATTAAAAACTAAAAGTCCATGACTAACTGAAATGCTATCTTAAAACTTCTTTGACTAAAAAAAAGATAATTGATTATATTCAGTAATATATATGTGCATTTTATTCATTAATTTAGCATACTTTTATAAACCACTTAGAAATATAAATATGAATTAATCAACCTATTATTAAAATTAATTCATAACCAAAAACATGTATTGAAAAATACTATTAATCAATCAGGTCCCTAACACAGTTTTAGATTTCATGACTGGGTCATCTCTATGGTAGAAAGTAATAATTTTATTAAAATATTTAAAGGGTGTAAAAAATAATCATAACACTAGAAACCTTACTAGTCAAATTTTTGAAATGAAGTTGAGTATCAAAAATTTGCCTATTAATAAAAACATAATCCTCTTAAGAGTGTGATCTAAGAAAATCATTAATGAAGTAGCTAAGAATGAACCCCTTTAAATAATGATTTTTCATCAAGGGATGTATGGTTCAGCTAGCATGTTATGAAGAAAGGGAGTGAGATAACAAAGAAGTTTAGATTCGATGGATAATCAAACATAGATGCCTTAAATATTAATCTAGAATGAAGTAGTACTTTAACAACTAAATACAACTCAACGTTTAATTTTCATTTATTATAAAAACTAAATTTGTAAGAGTAATTTTGAAGAATGAATGATATAGTAAATTTGCATCTTCCTTGTATTCTTCCTTCACAATGTGACATTTTTCTATTTACAAATTTCATTGATCACATCAAAGTAAATTAAAATAAAAGTAATAAAAACATCACAAAAATAAAAATTGAGAGGCATGAAATCAAACAATAGACAATAAGAAAATATAAAATAAAACAAACCAAAAAGAAAGTGGAAAATAAGGCAGAGACTAAACTGCAAGATAACTAATCATGAAACAGTTTCAAGTGATGGTCATTAATTCAGTATTGTAGCTAATTTACTTAAATATCTTTAAGAAAAAATGCATTATTTATAGGAACTATGGTGATTCTATAAGATTCAAGCTATAACAAATCAAACTTATGATGATTTCTAGGATCTTCATAAGATTTATCCTAACATAAGACTAAATCACCAACATTACACTTTTTGTATGAAACCTTTTTATCAAATTTTTATTATTATTTTTATTTAACTATTTCTAAGTTATGTAATGTTATGACTTTGAATTTGTCAAGAGCTACTAAATCATTCAATCTTTGTTCAATTAAATTTATATCTTTAGCTACATATTGTAAGGTGGTCCTAGCTGAATAAATATGAAGTTCTATCCGCAATATAGCTTCAAACCCATATATTAAAATCAAAGGTAAATATCAAGTTATTATTTTAATGATAGTCCTATCATCCCATAATACTTCAGAAAAAATTAGATGCCAACTTCTTTTGTTATCACAAATAAAATTTTTCATAATAGAAATCAAATTTTTATTCATGGACTCAGCTTGTGCATTTCCATGCCAATAATACTTAGATGAATGACTAAAAATAACATATTATTTTTTTAATAATTATATAAATTCATTTGAAATAAACTGAGTTTCATTATCTAAACTAAGCTCATAAGGAACATCAAATCTAAAAAAGTTTTGATTCTCTAGGAAAGAGATTACTTCACCTATGACTGAACTCTTAAGTGCTTTGGCTTCAGACAAATTAGTGAAATAATTTATGGCTATCAAAATATATCTATGACTTATATATTAAAGTAGGTAAATATCAAAAATAAATTCAATGCCTATTTTGCAAAAATCTTTTCAAAAATAACAATATTCAAAGGCACTGTAGGTAGTTTATCTCTTCCAATAAACAATTGGTAAGGCATGCAAGAGAAAACAAAATTATAAGAATCCTAAAATAAATTAAGACACTAATAACCAACTCTAAAAATATTATAAGTAGTTATTTTCATAGCATAGTGTCCACCATAGTTTCCTCCATGACATCCTCTAATAATTTTTCGTCTCATATCATGAGTAAGACATCTCAATAAAATTCTATCTCTATTATGATAAAACAAAAAAAAATTATAAAAATCATAAATTTAACACTTTTAATCCCTAATAACATATTTATTTTTTATTTAAGTTACTAAGATAAATTTGATTTTGGAAATAAAAAACTAAGTCATGGTACCAATCATCTTCAACCAACAAACAATTCCACTCATTCATTTCATGACTAAACATAAAAAATTTAGCAACCTTCATGGTCTTTAAATGTATATTTACAATTAAGTTTTCATCAACTAAAAAAACTAAAACAATAATATATCAATAAATATTATTAGCTAAGTGTTTTCCTGATTCATTACCTTTAATTATTTTTGAAATTTCTAATTCAAGATCAAACTCTTCATTGCATAAAATCCATTTGGAAAGCCTTCCCTAAATGGTTGGTTGTTTTAAAATGTAAGATAAAATAGGTACATTAGATGACACAAAAACTTTCTTTTCCATCAATAAATATAAAAATTTAATAAATCAAGAAATTAAAAAAAAAAAAATTTCTCAATAAGGGGCTACCTAGTTTCTGCATCTTTTAACACATAGCTTATCTATTCAAATTATTTTTCCTCATTATTTTCAAGTTATTGAGTTATTAAGGGTCCAATAGCTTTTTCTATATCATTAACATAGGAAATATATGTTTTTTAAAATCACGTTTAGAAAGAACATCAGCACTTCCAATAGCATTTTTAACACAATTAAAAGTTGATTCAGAACTCTCATCCCAAATATATATTTTATCTTTCTTAAGGAACAATTGTAATGGATTAAACTTGTCAGCAAAATCTGAATTAAAATTTCTAACAAAGTCCATTTTATCAAAGACCTTAAAATAGATATATCTTTGGGAAGATTTATAGCCTTAAGAGCTTTACCACATTCGGGGTCAATTAAAATACCATCTTTTGAAATAATGTGTCCTAAAAACATACCTTTAGTCACACTAAAAACTGATTTCTTTAGATTCAAAGAATTGCCAATTTTTCTACATTTTGTGAATATTTTTTCCTCTTTTTATAATGTATGGTGAGATCATCTGAATAAAATTGAATAACAATACAAATCAAATCATCAGAAATAACATGTATAACTCTTCGAAAAGTATCTCTTGTATTCTTCAATTTGGAAGACATTTTGTTATAAGTCAAAGTACTTCTATGAATAGTAAAATTAGTTTTATGTCTATCTTTAGGACTCAAAAAAATCATATTATAACCTAAAAATCCATCTAATAAAGACATCATTTCTAATCCTACAACTTTCTATAAAATTTGATTTATGCTTGGTAGTGGAAAATTGTCTTTCACACTAGCTTTATTTAGATCTCTGAAATCAACACATAATCTAATATCACTATTTTTTTAAACCAAAACTATATTAGCTACCTATTCTAAATATGATACAAGAAAAATGACACCATCATCAATCATCTTATCTAGATCTTTGTTAATAGTGTCTTTTAACAAACGGATAATTTTTTCATATTTTTTACCTAACAAGTTTGATACCAGACTTAATAAGTTTATTATATCTAATAATTTCAATATCATACCATTTAAGATATTTATATGACCAAGATAAAATGTCAATGAACTCTTTAAACAATATAATGAATTTAACCTCCTCATTAGCAGTCACTTAAATTCTTAAATAAATATATTTTGGATCTTTTTTAGTGCCTAAATTAATAAGAATGGTCTCACCTATGTTCTCCTTGATGTATCTTCCAATATAAATATTTTAGGATGATCATTAGGTAATATTTTAGTACTAAATTACAAATAATGTTCATAATTTAGTATTTAGTCATCATGATCAAAATAATTGCTTTTAATGAATGAATATATATGTTCATCACAACTAAAAAGAGCTCAACTATCATTAAAATCAAGAATTTTAAGATGAAATTTTTAAAAAAAATAAAACTCTGTAGTATGTTCAATCTCACTTAGAGTTGGATTGGGGGCATAAACATCAAGCTTATAAACTTTAATATTGAATTCTCTAAGAATATGTGTAATGTTAAATACTTCAAATGCTCAAGTAATGACCAAATATTTTATATGTAATAGTGTTGATGAGTTTGATTACTTTTATAAATTTTATGAACTTGTCTAACAATTAACTTTGAATCTATAAAAACTTCTAAGTGCTAAATATGCAATTATATTGCCTTTTTTAAACCCAAACATAATGCTTCAAATCCTATTGTATTATTAATATTTTTGAAAGACAATTTGAAAGTATAATGAAAAAATTTACCTATAGGATAAATCACACAAATTCCAGCACCATTACCTTGTTAAGAGAAAGCACCATCAAAGTAAAGTGACCATAAAATAATCTTTTCAAATATTTTTTTACATTGATTTTTTAATTCACCTAAATTCAATAATTCACAAGTCTCAATTCCAATTTCAATGTAAAAAATATTAGAACAAGAAGGTGACTCAATAGGTGTACCCAAAAAACATCCTTTTTAATGAATGCAATTTCATTATTAACAAAAACCCATGTTTTATCTTTCCCAACAAAATCTCTATTTACCTTAGACTAGTCTTTTCCTAACAACATTACATAATTACTAGGAATATCTAACACTTGAAAATTAGTCTTGTATCTAATTCATTCATCATGTGTAATTTTGATGACTATATCATGAAACTTACCATAACTCTTTATTTGTCTAGAATCAAGACCAGTAGGCTTCTTACTATTTTCTTCATAAAATATACCTAATTGATCTGCAATGAATTTAGGCATAATATTCTTTGAGGCACCTATATATAAGATAAAAATATGAATTATTTTGTTATAAATCTTGACTGTAACATAGAAAAGAGGAATTTAATCAGTAAGAGGGTCAAAACTTTGAACATAAATATGTTTATAATTATTTTTTCTTGCAAACATACATCAACTCTAAGATTTTTAACATCCTCATTGATCTTATCACTATGACCTAGAAGACTAATTGCTTATAGTAAAGAAAATCCATCCTTAATTATTGACAAATATTGAATTATGTTATACAATTTAGCATTATTTTGTCTAAATTTTTTATATTTATAATGAATATATTGACTGTTACTATATCCAATCGAGAAAGGATTATTTTGTGTTGTATTATCATTCAAATTATTAGCATTATTTTGAGCTGATTTTTCTTTATCTATTTTCCCTTTATCATCAGAAGAAGTTTTATCATTTATTATTTTATTGTTTTTTGTGGAACTATAATCTTTATTACTAGTATTTATAATATAAATATTTTCATTTTATGATGTATTAACAAGAGTATTTATATTATACACTAGATATTCAAATATTTCATCTTTCTCATGAAGAAACTTCTTGAATTTAAGAACAGGCCATGTGTCTGGATTATGATCAAGTTCACAAACATTAGATAAAGAAAAACAATAATATATGAATAAATATTTTTAGCTAAGTGTTTTGATGATTCATTACCATTAATTATTTTTAAAGTTTCTAATTCAAGATCAAACTCTTCACTGTTTGAAATCCACTTTGCAAGCCTTCCCTAAATGGTTGGTTGTTTTAAAATATAAGATAAAAAGGTACATTATACCACACACAAAATTTATTTTCCATCAATAAATATAAAAATTTAATAAAATAAGGAATGAAGAAGAAAATAAATTTCTCAATAAGGGGTCACCTATTTTTTGCATCTTTTAACACATGGCTCATCTATTCAATTGATTTTTTCTCATTATTTTCAAATTATTGAGTTATTAAATGTCCGATAGCTTTTTATATATCATTAACATAGAAAATAAATGTTTTTTTTTTTTTAATAATTTTATAAATCAGGTTTAGAAAGAACATGAGTACTTTCAATAGCATTTTAAGACAATTAAAAGCTGATTCAACACTCTCATCCCAATTATATATTTTATCTTTCTTAAGAAACAATTGTAATGGATTAAACTTGACCAAAAAATCTGAAATAAATTTTCTAACAAAGATTATTTTATCAAAGACCTTAAAATAGATTGATCTTTGGGAGGAGGTAGATCCTAAAGATCTTTACCACATTCGGGATCAATTGAAACACCATATTTTGAAATAATGTGTCCTAAAAACAGACCCTTAGTCACAATAAAAACCAATTTATTTAGATTTAAAGAATTGCTAACTTTTCTAAATTATGTGAATATTTCATGAAGATGGTCTAAATATTTTTTCCTCTTTTTGTAATGTATGGTGAGATCATCTAAATAAAATTGAATAAAAATACCAATCAAATCATAAAAAACAACATATATAACTCTTTAAAAAGTAGTTCTTGCATTCATCAATCTAGAAGGAATTTTGTTATATCTCAAAGTACCTCTATGAGTAGTAAAAGTAGTTTTATGTCAATATTTAGGATTCAGAAAAATCATATTATAACCTAAAAATCTATCTAATAGAAACATCATTTGTAATCCCACAACTTTCTATAAAATTTCATTTATGCTTGGTAGAGGAAAATTGTCTTTCACACTAGCATTATTTAGATCTCTAAAATCAACACATAATCTAATATCACCATTTTTTATAACAACAACTATATTAGCTACCCATTATGAATATGATACAATAAAAATTACACCATCATCAATCATCTTATCCAGGTCTTTGTTAATGGTGTCTTCTAACAAAGGGATATTTTTTTACATATTTTCTGCCTAACAAGTTTGATAACAGACTTAATAGGTAAATTATATCTAATAATTTTAATATTATACCCTTTAATATATCTATATAACCAAGAAAAAATGTCAATGAACTCTTTAAAAAATTTAATGAATTTAACCTCCTCATTAACAGTCACTTGAATTCCTAAATAAACATATTTTGAATCTTTCTCAGTGCATACATTAATAGGAATGGTCTCACTTATGGTTCTCCTTGATTTATCTTCCAATATAATGATTTTAGGCTGATCATTAGGTAATCTGTTAGTACTCAATTAAAAATAATATTCATAATTTAAAATTTAGTCATCATGATCAAAATAATTGCATTTAATGAATGAATATATATGTTCATCACAACTAAAAAGAGGCCAATTGTCATTAAAATCAAGAATTTTAAGATGAAAAACTTCAAAAAAATAAAACTCTGTAGTATGTTGAATCTCACTTAGAGTTGGATTGGAGGCATAATCATCAAGCTTATCAAATATAATATTCAATTCTCTAAGAATATGTGTAACGTTTAATACCTGAAATGCTCAAGTAATGACCAAATATTTTATGTGTAACAGTGTAGATAAGTTTGACTAGTTTTATAATATTTATGAACTTGTCTAACAATTAACACTGAATCTGTAAAAAATTCCAAATGTGTAATACTCAATTCTATTGTCTTTTCTAAACACAAGCATAATGATTCAAATTATGTTGTATTGTTAATATTTTTGAAAGATAATTTGAATGTATAATGAAAAAGATTATGTTTAGGAGAAATCAAACAAATTCCAGCACCATTACTTTGTTAATAGCAATCTCCATCAAAGTGACCATAAAATATTCTTTTCAATTTTTTTTTTTTATGGTAATTTTTCTGTTCATCTAAATTCAATAATTCACAAGTCTCAATTCTAATTTCAATGTAAAAAATATTAGAACAAGAAGGTGACTCAATAGGTGTACCAAAAAAAATTCTTTTTTAATAAATACAATTTCATTATTAACAAAAATCCATGTTATATCTTTTCCAACAGAATCTCTATTTGCCTTAGACCAGTCTCTTCCTAACAACATTACATAGTTACTAGGAATATCGAACACTTGAAAATTAGTCTTGTATCTAATTCATTCATCGTGTGTAATTTTGATGACTATATCATGAAACTTAACAAAACTCTTTATTTGTATATAATTAAAACCAATAGGCTTTCCACTATTTTCTTCATAAAATATACCTAATTGATCTGCAATGAATTTAGGCATAATATTCTTTGAGGCACCTATATATAAGATAAAATTATGAATTATTTTGTTATCAATCTTGACTATAACATAGAAAATAGGAATTTAATCAGTAGGAGGGTCAAAATTTTGAGCATAAATATGTTCATAATTATTTTTTTCTTACAAACATACGTTAACACTAAGATTTTTAACAGACTCATTGATCTTATCAATATGACCTTGAAGACAAACTGCTTATAGTAAACAATATCCATCCTTAATTATTGACAAGTCTTCAATTATGTTATACATTTTAGCATTAGTTTGTCTAAAAATTTTATATTTATAATGCATATAATTATTATTATTATTATATCTAGTTAAGAAATGATTATTTTGTGTTGTATTATCTTTCAAATTATTAGCATTATTTTGAGCTGATTTTTATTTACCTATTTTCCCTTTATCATCAGAATAAGGTTTATAATTTGTTATTTTATTGTTTTTTGGGCTACTATAATATTTATTCCTAGTATTTATAAAATAAATATTTTCATTTTATGATAGATTAACAAGAGTGTTTATATTATACACTAGATATTAAAAAAATTCATCTTTCCCATGAAGAAACTTCTTGAATTTAAGAATAGGACAAGTGTCTAGACTATCATCCAATTAACAAAAATTATAGTAATAAGAAATATCATTATCTTTATCTTCTTTAAATTTTTATTTGTGGAAGATGGTTTATCATTACACTATCTTTTAATAGTAACCAACTCATTGCCTAAAATTTCTATGGCCTTTAAATTTTTTGAATTATCTAAATTTAAGCCTTTGAAAGACCTTTCTTTAAAAATAATGAGTTTAAGAATATTTTCATATTCAATATAAAAACTTAAATTTTTACTATATTCTGTAACATCTTTATCTTCTAAAGTCATTTAATAATTTAAAGGTAAAGCATTATAAAAATAAAGTCTAGATAACTTTTTAGAAGGTCTAAGATCATGTAGGATATTTTGATGCAACTTAGTAAAATTATAAATGAAATGATAAATGGTTTCACCTTGATCAATAGAAAATTTCACAAGATCATTGACTATAATAAAATCTTTTTTATCTTTCTTATAGGACAATCCTAGCCAATCTTCAATATCTCTCCAAGTGTCAATAACCTTAGTAGGTATACTAATAAATACGTTATAAAATTTTCCTTATAATTCTTGGGTAAAAACACTCAAGAACATATTTTTATTAGTTATTTCAAGAGTAGCACAAACCAATATAAAATATTCTAAGTGATTTTTTTAAGATTCTCAATCATCAACAAAATTTTTTGGTATATTTAATCCCTTAAGAAAAAGAAATTTACCAGGATGATTCCCAACATTAATTAGATTAGCATAAATCCATGATGCTACAACAATCTGATGCTCTTCATGAGATTCTCCTTCATATTCACCTTCAATGAGATCATCTTGTTCTCTATTATTTTTTAACCTATGAATAAGATCTTCTAGGCTCCACTCTACTATTAGTTGTTCTCCCATTAGTTGATCTTCCATTAGAAGCTTCAATAATTTCCATATAAATAGATTGATTATCTACAACCTAATGTACTTGATCTAATTGTAAATTTGTAACAATAGTTTCAATATCCAAAACAAAATTATCAAAATAAAAAGAGTCAAAAAAAAAGAGTTTTAGGCCTAGGATTAGAATTTAAAACTCTTTTTCTATCTTCTTGAATTCTTATATTTGAATTCAGAATGTCTTATTGAGTCTCAAGTGTAATATTTGAACACCAATCAATTTAAAATTATACAATCTCTTCTTCTTGATTTATGACTTCAATAACTTGATAAAGACTTTTAGGATGATTATACCATGCACAACATGTTAGATTGAAACCAACATCAACTTGATCATCTTTTATATCTATTATAGTTTGATTAATAGGATGTTATTGTCATTCAAGTACCATTATGAAGAATAAAACTAAACTAAAAACTAATCATGTTTGTAAATGAGTATTCCTAGTAGAGTCACCAAATTTATTGATGATGTAAATTGTACCATCAATGAATCAACCTTTTCACCTATCAGAAAGGTCAAGGTGGAATCATACCATTCTAATAATAGGGTTCTAAAGGTTCAATTTTGATCCTAAATATGTGAGAGGGTTTTTATAAGTTCTAAAAAATAATCATTAAATTATCAAATGAAATATATTCTATTATAACAATAAAAAATTCTACTTTATTAATTCATGAATCAATTAAGATAATAATCTATAATCTATTCTATTTGAGAGATAAAATTTATGAGTTAGATGATCTCTTAAAGAATAAAAATTTGATTCAATAAATATGTGTATATTCAAACAATATCTTACTTCTTGCTGAATATTCTCAAAGTTAACGTCAAAAGATAATTAAAAAACATAAAGAAAAAGATATAAGAAAATAGAAAAGATAAGATTTTTAAGCACATAACAAATAAAATAGAGACACAATAAAAAACAAACTAACTAAAGACCAGCAAATAACTAAACTAAGAAAATGAAAATAAACTATTTTAATGTAACTAAATCTAAACTAGAGTAACTTAGTCTAATCAAAAGATAAACCTAAAATTAGGTAAAAGTTAAGGACTAAAATGATGAAATAATCTAAGGCTAAATAGAAATAGAAATTAATATAATAAACTATTAAACAACTATCAAATAAAAAAATTAAATAAAATAAAAAAGACTATTAATTGCAAACTTAAACATAATTAAGATTAATATTAGACACTAAAAAACATAAATACTAAAACATAACAAAAAAAAACTAATTAAAATGAAGGTCTATTGATATCTAATAAAAAGAATCTAAGGAACTAATAAACTCAAAATGGAAATAAAACTAAAAATAACCTAGGAAATAAACTAAGAAATAGAGATAAAAATAGATTAAAGAAAACTTATGTTAGAGTCAAAATAGATTACAATAAAGCATGTGAGTCTCAAAGGAGAGTTGTCTTAGCATAAAAAGATAACTTTATTGAGAAAACTAACATTCTTCCTTTACAATAACTTGAGTGACAACTTTACAATCAAAATAGATCAATGAAGTGTCATAAAATAATGAAGTTTTCATCATTTTTTAGGTTGAATACCTAGAGTCTATGCATAGGACTGTGAATTAGAATCATCAAAAGATGTTATAATTAGAAAACTTTAGATAATCAATATTAAATGATAATAAAAGTTAGATATACCTGTATTACATAAGCAATTACTCAACCATAAAATAAAGCACCATTGAGTCTATTTTTAAGATTTATACTATCTCAAAGAAGTTACATAGAAAGAAGAAAGATGAATGATTGACTTCACAAAAAAAGTCTAAGTATTCAATACCTATTATTCTTATATCCTCAAATGAGTCCTTGATATCCTTTAACACCTTTAAACTTAGATGAAAATAAGTTCTAACCAGCTTTAGGTAGTTATTAGTTTATGCCAACTAATTAACTTTAAAAAAATTCAATTAATTTTAAAAATTATTTGTTAAAGAAAGTTTTAATTCAAACTTAAAAGTCTCAACTGATCATGTTTTTTAAATATAGACCATGAATACTAATCTTAATGGGTGGTGACCTTCATAGATTAATAATATAATAAACTACATAGTTTAATCATAAAATAAATAAGTCAAAGATCAATAAATTCTATTTATATTATACCATAATGCATGTCAAAAATAACTTTTATATAAATATTACCATCAAAACCATCAAAATTTTGAAGTTAATTATCAAATTAAAAATAATGTTTTGCCATGAAATAATTCAACTGTAGAAAAAGTTTATCCAGTGGACATACAATAATCCATTGAGTCTAAATGTACTTCAATCATAGGCTTAAATTGTGTATTAAGGTACACATTATATTATGTCTCAGTAGCAAGAAACTAAACCAACTTCATCTTAGAATCACTTATGTTATCATCAACTTGCAATTTAATTATTTTCAACATTCTAACTTCCATAGGTGTATTAGGATCTAATTGAATTTCATCTATCTCTTTTTTTGTTCTCTTATAACTAGTTAGAAATAAAAAAATCTATTATCTTTCTTCTATGAGCATGTCCATGTATTCTCAAATTCAATATTTCAAATCCCAAGACAAGCTCACTAAGGGAAAATGCTAAACTTAATATTTTACATTTCATAATAGGCTCTATATAATAAGGAGAAGGTTCATATGAAAGAATGGCTAGATTTACAAAGTTTTTAGTATGGGTAGTCTCAATTTCAAATTATGTATCTAGATTAACAAGAATAAGTTCAATAGCTAGTTACACTCTTTTAGAAGACTGAATGGGAAGATGTTGTGGGTTATTCTCTAAGTGACAAGAAAAAGTGCTCTGTGAGTAGGATCTTGATCCAAACCTATGGCCATAAAATCCTCTATTTCATATATGGACTCTATTAATTGGATTAAAAGGCAAGCTATTTAGTACATTACTAGATTAAGGATAAGAAGCATCAAAATGTATAGACATCCTAGATTCCCTATTAAACATGGGACTAAAACATCTTGCACAAAATCCACCTATAGGAAAGTTCGTATTAGGATTGGGTTGATTCAGATCACTACCATAATTATGTATCTAACCCCTGTCATCATTACTTCTAGTTGATTCAAGATGATGCCACCTAGACATTATGATCAATACGGAATATAACATTTCAAGGCTAAGAATCAACAAACTCCTTAAAAAGAAGCAATATTGAATATCCATTTACTATCATTTTTTCAAAAACTAAAACTAAATTTAAAATCATCTAAATATATCAAATTTCCCTTTGAATATTCAAATATGATCATATTTTTCTTCAAAATTTATGATTTATCTTCAATAAAATTCCAACTTAGACCAAATATCTATTATTTCTTAAAATTGACATCGTTTTACTTCATAAATCCTTGATATTTCATGAATTTTTATTGAACCAACCAGAAACTAAACCATTTTAGAAATGAAAATACAAAATCTCAGCATAATATTTCAAAGGTGAAGTCACAAAATAATTATGATACATGCTTATTTACCCAATATAGTCCTTATGTAAATTTCAACTGAGAAGTAATTGGTTCATCAGAAAATTACAACTTCAATATCCATATTTAAAGAGAGACCCATGACTTGAATTTTGAGATGCAAAGTTAAGATAATCTTTATATCTTTTTAAAGTCAGTAAGATGACTGACACTATTAGATGAGGTTTGAGAATATAGAGATCTATACATACACACATTAAAACTTTGATATAACCCACAAAATAGATAATCAGGGTATTTGAAACTTATAAAAAATCATTTCACATTTTATAAATTACCAACTAAAAACTATTTATATAAAATTGAAAATCCTTAGAATTTTTTGAAATAATATTGATATAGCAGATCCACAAACATAACCAAACTAAAACAAATTCTTACAATCTCAAAGTTTTGTTATTTCTCAATTTTCACAATATAGATGCACTATAATTTTCAAATATATAGAACAAAAA
>JARHVA010010001.1:177500-197500 GCA_037957365.1 Torreya grandis
CCATAGCCAAAATCCTTTTCTTTCTTTTATGTGTTGATTTGTCTATTTTTCATCTTTTAATGGTGGGATATTCTTATGTCATTTCTATATTCTTTGATTTTTCCATTATGGAGTTTGAATTATTTTGTGAGTGAGCAACAAACCAACATTGAGTTAGGAACATGGTTCAAATAGATGTTTTTGTTATCTAAATTAAAACTTAAAGGATGTTGAAATTCATGAGACCCTCAAAAGTTTTAGAACTCTTCCATTATAAGACTTGTTGAGGTTTGGGAACTTGGTATGATTTTTATTTAATATTACTTCATTGGGTTTAGTATTTATTGAAAAATTTTAGTTTTGGCTATAACCCTTATTGTACTTATGGCCATTCTACATCACATTATTGGTTTTTGTTTTATGCTCCAAGTTGGCAACTACAATCTACTTCCATCTCTAACCGATGGTTGGGGTGGGTAGGGATACCCAATAATGGATGGGTTTGGTAGGTGCATGGGTTGGGTCTTGATATACAGAGGAATTATCATGAAATTATCTAGGTGGATATGGAATTTATGAATATTTGAGTTGATATTGTAAGTGTAACATTGCATAGTTAGATTTTATTCAACCTAGTTATGTGATTTAAATGTTTTCTTTTAGCTCGTCATTGGAAAATATACATACATTTGATTTGTATAAAGTAAGATGTTATTAATTATGATTTTTATAACCTTTTGGGTGACTACTATAATATCATTAGATTATTTTAGAATGTTACATTTACATAATTTTATTAAGTATTTTTGTTTAATTTGATTTAAACAAAAATAAATGAATTTCACGTTTGGTGTAGTTTATAATAAATAAATAAATTATGTATTGTGGTTTTTGAGAATGATTTAATGCAATAGTTTTGGTCTTGGAAGGAAAATTTTGAATATAAGTTTGTAACCAATGATATAAGTTAAATAAATAACTATTTTATTTTTTTGTGTTTGAATCATTCTCCAACAAATTGAAATTGAAGCTTTTATAGTTCATACTTATAGTGACGTGCATACTAAATTTACTCTTGTCAATTGAAGGGCAATTATTTTTTATAACTTTTCGTCATTGAAGTGTTGGATGCATAAATACCCATCAACTTAAAATTAAGGCAATCCCTTTAAATTTGGCCACTGGAGATGATGTATAAAGTTTTCTCAACCACTTATCAATGGTTTGTTTATAAATAAAAATAAGGTAAAATGGATTATTAGAATGAATTGAAAATGATTTAATTATTAGATTGAACTAATAAAGATAAAATAATTTTATAGGAGAATAAAATGAGATAAGTAGAAATATAAAAATTCAAGAAATGATAAATCCAAAACATCAATTATAAGAGAGAAGACCAAAAAAATAAAGTTTAGAAGTTTCATAACCCAGAATAATCTAGTAGTGTAAGAGGGAAGCACTACCATGGAACCACTCTTGGTAACTAGGGGAAGACCATGACCAAAATTCTTTGTCATGAAACATCCAAACATAATTTGAGCATTGAGACTACAAAAAACACACCAAAAGCTAGACCTTTGATTTCCTCAATGAAATATTAAACAAATGAGAAATTTTTAGTGGCCAAATATTTTATAATTAATTCTCTAAATTTATCCTAGGGATGTGGCATTCATAATGTAAATATTTACTAAGAAGAAGGTGAATGGATCCAAAGTTAGCCAATAAATCTGCTAGATTGTTAGTATCAAAAAATTTGTGGGAGAAAGAAATATCCTAAAAAGGGAATGACATGGAAGATATATTGAATGATTTAATTGAGCTACCAATAATTTAATGTTATTAATTTAACAACATTGACTATCAAGAGAGATTTTACTTCCACATATAATTTTCTAAAATACAAATCAACAATGGTTCTCAATCCTCTAAGAAGAGCTAGAGATTTAGTTGAATTGTTTGAAGACCATATAGTGTTGAAGGAAAAATAAGAAATAAACTGAATAATATCATCTCTGAAAATGCCTCCACCTCAAAAAAAACCTAGGTTTCCTTTGGATGGCCCATTGATATTAAACATAAAATAATTATTTTTTAGAGGCTTCCAATATGCTAATAATCATTTGTTCATTTTAGGAGGGAGGATGAAGTTGATTTTTAATAGATTATAATTTAAAATAATATGATGATCCTCTATATTTATATTCTTCTTAGGAGATAACACTTTAGCCTTAAAACCCACTTGAAGTAGCACCATGATTTTAATAGTGAGTAATTATTTAGATACGGATAGGTTCCTAAATACTCTATTATTTATTTCTTTCCAGAAGCTCAACATGATAAGATATGGGGTCATAGCCCAAATAATTATAACATTATCCCTTAATTTTGTCTATTTGATCAAAAGTTCATAAACATAACTATCTACTACCCAAAGTCTACTCATTTTCTTAAAAAAACAAAACCAAATTCTTTGAGTGAAATATTAATGAAGGTGGATGTTTTTTAGGATTTGAGAATTATATTTATAGAAGACAAACAAGGAGGGACCTTGAAAACCAATCCATTAGATTCTATCCTAGAAAAGTGATTTTTTCTTCATTATAAACCACATATTTATGTTATCTTTAGGAACTCCCTGAAGGATCCATACTTTTTTCACATGCCATAAATGGGTTCTAATATGAGATATTAATTTTCTATAGTATTGTTTCAAAAAATATTTTTAAGAGGGATATACATTACATTTTATGCTATCAATCTCTTTTGAGCTATTGACATGGTAAAAGTTTAGGAAGAAATTGAAAAAAATAAGATCAGAGGAATCCTTGGCTATAAAAAGACTTTGATTTTTTAATCTTCTGTGAGGGACTCAAACACATTGGATTTCAACCTTGTAACTAAAAACAAGTGATCCCCATAGGTTTTAAAATCGATCTTATAAATTGATAAAGTAAGGATGATTGTAGAGAGTTCCTACAATAGACCAAACATACTTTTATAAGTTTACAAATCTACCATTTTTAACATCCTAATAGAGGGAGTTTTAGATAAGGTCTCTACATTTCTCAATGAAGTTATATATTAGAGAACCATATATCCAATGATTTTTAATATAAATATGAATTATATCATACACATTATCAATATACTTTTTTTGGAGCAAGATGCTCCAAGTGTATCTTTGTCTTAGTCTATTCTCCATAGAATTTTTAATATTGGAGATTTATTTGCCTTGAAAAAATTTCTTATTCTATCCCCACTTTTTATAGGCAAGCATACATTTTCCAATTATATTAGACTCAAAATGGCCATTCCATAATTTTTTTTCACAATGTTATTTAATATGGATTTGACACTAATCAAATCTTCTAATACATGCATCATATAGACTAGATTTGTTTAGAAATTAGCTTGAATTAATTAAATTTTTATTACCTAAGAGTTCCATTTTCATTTCCAAAAATATAGTTTATATTATGAGGTTGTGGTCATATTATCCTAAAATAGGAGCAAGAGTTATGAATACTTAACTTGAAGATGAACCCGTTGAACCTCAATATCTTGCTTGGCTAATGGAATTTTATAAGAGGATTTTATAGTTTGTAAAAATAACAAAAATAGGTCAGCTCTAGGGTACAATACTTAGCTTATGCATCCAAAAAAAAATTTCCACAAGACAAGATTATTATCTTCAAAGGAATTATGAAACCCTAATCAATAACTCCTCATATAAATTTTGGATAGGAGGATACACAAATTAATGATTCTATCTATCTCTCAATGAAAATACAGTGAAGGATGTGTTTATATATCTATATCTAACCCTAAACCCTTATAAAATTTTATTTGATAAGTTGGCCAGTTGACTTAGTTATTAGGAAATAGAGTAGTTAGGTCCTAGACTAAGTCACCTACCTAGATTAAGTCTTTTACCATTATGAATTCCTAGAATAGGGTTGGTACATTAAATAGTGTTTAGAGGATTGAAAAAAGAGGTTTTGGATTAGGCAAGGGCTATTTGAGGTAGCGAATTATTTGGAGTGTGTAAGGGAGGTGTGAAAGGTTAGGGAAACATATAGGAGGGACATGTGTTAGTTTTAAGTAGTAGAATAGGGGAAAATAATCTTATGAATCACTAATGGTATTCCCACCCCTTTTTTGGTGTACCCTTTAAGGTGTATACTGAGAGAGATTGAGACTTGATAGGTTTTTGTAAGAGAGAAAACATCAGTAATTAATCAATTTTATAAATATTGTGTGTATATATGTTCCATAAACATGATTTAGGCTAATATTAGATGAATTTTAAATGTATATAATGGTTATTCTAGATCATCTAAATGACTTACGGTTTTGGTTTCACGCATGACTATAATTAGGCAAAAAATTACATTTTTCTTATATTGGGAAGGGTGTTCTTGAGGCAAGAATGGGTGGTGGCTCTCTCAACTAGGCCTAATAAAAATATAATAACTTGGTACTAGATTTTATTTTCCACCTTGCACATGTTTTTAGTGCCATTTTATATCCATGAATCACTAGAAGTGGATTTCTCTATATGTCACTTCAACTTTAACAACATTTGTTTTTAGTGCTTCCACATGGATTTGGACATCAAGGTCATGGGATAATGTGTAATTTTAATGTGTGTGTGTGTGTGTGTGTGTGTGTGTGTGTGTGTGTGTGTGTGTGTGTGTGTGTGTGTGTGTGTGTGTGTGTGTGTGTGTGAGGATAAATGATGAAAAGAGAATAAATGGGCAAGTTACGTGCACTAGAGAGGGAGAGAAAAAAAATTATGAAGAAAAACAAAAGATCTATAACTACAAAAATATTCCTAGGCCTTAGGATACATGATAATTACAATCTTAAACTACTTAAATAGACAAAAAAATTCTCTAAAAGAAGTAAACTAACTCTATACAAAAGGATATAGCATAACATCACTTCATGATTACATGGGTGAATGTAACTTGACTCTAAGAAGAGGACAATATTTCAATAAAGTTGTAATGATAACTAAGAATGAAAAAAACATCTTAAGAGAGAACATATAAAAGGAGGAGGTACAACATAAGCACTTCAACAAACATGCACAAGTAAAATATATAAGGGCATCTGAAGAAGGTATGCAAGAGATGAGTATTGCATTTTTTGTTTCAATTGTAATTGTTGACTAAATTTTACCCTTGGTCAAAATTGGTCAAGCCCCCTTTCATATTCAAATTTTCATAGGGTCCTCTTAGGTTTGAATTAGTAACATAGTCCTAAGTGAGGCTTAATATTATTTGAAGGTCACTTAATGTGTTCTACCCTTGTCATATTTGTCATCTTATCTTAATATCCCTTTTTTCTACCTTTTGGTTACTCTAAGGGAGATTGTATAGTTTTAAAATAAAGAATAAGTCTTTCAAGACTCTATATATTGTGTTTCATGTGAGATAATGTTAGATGATAATTTTTGAAATGGAAAGTGGCATGTTCAACATACAAACAAGAAGTTTACTACAAAAAATGGAGCTTTAAGTAGTTCTACAGATTGTTTAACTCTTTTATCATGTGTGAATCATTATAGGAAGTGTGTTGAGATCCCCATAGCTATTTTATATGCTTAAAAACCTTCAATAGGTTCAAAATTGCAAAAAACTAGTTTCTCTCTCATGTCACTCACTTCAAAAGTCAAGAAAGTCAAATGGTTTTCCTTTAGCATAGATAAGAGGAGGAGAGTCAATATGGATATGATTAGTCCCTATGTAATTCTATTTAATTTACATAGTTTCAAGTTTGATGGTCCATATTGTATGAACAATTACCAAGACTGTTAGTGCCTCCCACCTTCATGCACATTCCCAATGGCTCAATTTTCTCATTTTTATGCATTGGTCTATGTGAAAAAAGTGGTATACATGGAATTTTAGAGTATGTTCATATTTATCATGTACATTTCAGTTTGTTTTGAATTTTTGAATATGAAGAGACATGTACAATCATCTCTTTATGTTACAAGTGAGCACCATTGAAGGATAAAGATAGTGTTTCATCAATTTCAGAGTTTGTCTCTAGTGAATGGATTTAACTCAATGATAACATGTTGGTTTTGAATCCCTAATACCATGTATTATCCATATTCTCTATTTAAGGACCTAAAGGTTTAATAAGATGAGGTTTTAAAACACTAAGTAAAGACCAACTAGATCCCTAATGTGCATAGTGACCTATAGTCACTTATAGGTATGTATAGAGAATGGCAAGACTATGTAAAACCTAAGACATAGGTTGTATAAAAGTTCATGCATTAAATGGAGTTATCAATTCATTTATGGTTCATAAACTCATAGAAAACCAAAGCATAGTCAATTGTTTAAAAGGAACATCTATAGTTGATTGGAAATAGGTTTTGAATAGTCATATTGATGATGTTGGACTTTCAGTGTTTTGAGAAGATTCTCAAGGTAATAATAATATGACTCCACCATTAGGAGTGATTGGAGATTGGTTATGAGACTCAGTTAAAGATCAAACTCAATCAAGGAAATCTCAAACCAACACCTACATTTGGTCAAGTTGATAAATTTACATATGGGATTGTTTACCTTAACTTCTCTAAAAAGGGGATCCTATCTACACATTAGCATCTATTGGTGAAAGTTAATGAGGTTTGTGTAAGCATAAATGGCCTCATCCTTATATCCTAGGCCTTGGAGATCATATATTAACATATGATGAAGTTTTTTGGTTAAGAGAAGTATTGTTGAGTGGTCTCTAACTCAGTAAAGTTTCCAATGAGGAAACTCAATGAACTATAGTGCATTAGGACAAAATGAACCTCAGACCACATTCTCATCTACAATGCCTTGATGGAAAATGAATAAGAGTCTATTCTCAAAGTAATAATGGAAGAATTCATTTGTGATATGGTTCTAATTACCTATGAATAGATCAAAAGGTGTGAAGTCTAGTGATTTGAGATATATCCCCACCTGTAGGGGTCAACTAATTTCCCTAATTGACACCTACAGACTAACTGAGGTATAGCCTAGCCTAAGCACATGTTAGATGCAATTTAGTTGGTGAGAAGAGACATAAGATGAATATTAACATGTATGAATCATTCCAACAATTATAATATTACACTCCATGTTATTTTCATATTTAAGAGAGACAGAGCAAAGATTAAGTTAATATGGTGTCAAACCTCATACCTAGTTAATCAAAACCCTACACACAGATTAGGGTTAAGAAGATAATTTTGAGAAATTAAGAGGTTAAGGCCTCCAAAAGTGTCATATTAGTCTAAAAATCTATATATAGTTTCATCATAACCTAATCAAACCCTCCATAATGTCCTTTAGGTTAAGCGAATAGGGGAAGTGTCCTCTTTTTTGTCACATAGATTAGGTAGTCCATAGTCAACACACTTACAAACATAGTAAATAAAGGACGAAAATATAAATTAAAAGTCTTGTAATTAATATATGATATTTTATAGAGTTTAATTACATGAAAACAAGTGTTTCATAGTTCCTACAATCATTAGAAACACTCAAAAGTGATCATATATAGTCAAACATAGTTTAGGCCTAGAACTAGGCATCAACCCTAATGGATTCCAAACATCACTCATAGCATCATGATATATTTATAAACCATTTTATAAGCTTTATGGGAGATTTCAATGCTGAAAATAACCATAATTTTTTAGAGAACAACTCAAGATTGGTTATTTTGGCCTAATTCACTCTCAAGGATATCCAAAATCCCTAGTAAGAGTTTGAGAGGCAATTTATTTTACTCATATCTATAAGGATGAGATACATGGTGTCTCAATTAGGTACGAATAGTTTATGGAGGTCCTTAAATTTATTTGAGTGGAATTGGTTCAAGGGTTAAGAGTCTAGATTTTATGAATCATCATTAAGAAGGTAAATGACCTAAAACCATCCTAAAACCCTCTCAAGAACCCCATATGAAATATATAAAAGGAGATGTATCAAAAAGGTTCCAATTTATTAGAAAGATGATCTGGATTTTTTTGTAATTCTCCAAAGCTTCCCACCATCCATTTATTATTTACTATCACCTGTACTAATATGACTAGTTCTATGTTTTTTTATAGGATTTGAAGTCTTTTATAACTACAAAAGGGAATTTATAGGTGAAGGATATTTTTTAAGGTGTGTGGATAATTATTATAACTCCTCATATAAAATTATCACCCTGGTAATGCCTAGAAACACCTTTGCTAAGTTCATCATTCCAGGTAGTCTTGGATAGAATAGTGAGAAAGTGAGTAATTGCCAAAGTTGGAGATGAGAAGTGTGGTTTGGAGTTTTAATTAAAGTCTATGATATACTAGATGATAAAAAAATGTCTAAATGAGTTGTCTAAAATCCCTAAAATAAATTTTATTGAACAAATACAAGTCACCTGAGTGATAAATGTGAGAATTCAAGCCTAGAAGGCTAATGAGTGATTACAAAAAGTGAATGACAAGTGAAAAAGGGGAGTATATAATTTGAAGGGCATAGATTAATTTCATAAATAATATCTACACCTTCCCAAATTAGGGTGTAAGTTTCAAATACTTCTATGCTAGTTTTAGATGGTCAAGTGGACTACTCATCAACAAGGCTATTTCAAGAATGACATGGAGTGTCTCTATGCCAAATTCAATAAGATGATATGTTTCAAATTGATAGATGATAAATATAAATTCATGACCTATTTTCCAACTCCTTTTATTTCATTTTAACTATCCTTCAATACTTGACACTTGGCATTGTGACTGTTGACCTTCACTTCTTCTCTCTCTTCTCCTTTACTCTATATATTCAATCCATTTTGGCCTTGTAAAGAATCCATAGTTAGTATGGAAAATCATTGTTGGTTTAACATATTTTTTTGCCTTTAAATAATTTTTTTAAGTTTATTTTATCTTATAAAATCATTCTTAATTATGTTAAGTACTTTATTTAAATGACAAGTGATGAATGTCTTCTCCTTGCTTCCATTCTACTCTTATATGCATTATGTGAGTAGTAGTTTTTCTTCTAAAAAGTCACAAGAAGTTTAACTATTTTTTAATTTGTATTTTAAGTGTTAAATATATTATCAATGTATAGGATTAGATATTCTTTTAACCTACCTCTTGATATGCATATCAATTTGCATCCATGTAGAAACACTTATGATATAAGAACTTTCAGTTGAGGTTAGTTTTAGCAGTTTTATTTCTTAGTGAAAATTCAAGTATGTTTATGGAGTTATCTTTTGTGTATCACCTTCATTAATATAGATTTATTTTATTTTTCCTTATTTCCCTTTCACTCCCAATAGTTATTAGTCTAGTATAGTATGTGAGCCTAAATGATAGATCAATAGAGATATCCCTTTCAAATATAGAAATCTATCTCTTGTATTATCTTATCTATGTGTATAGATAGTTCCATGTTATCCAAAATTTGAGAACGTCTCCTTAAATTATCTAGGGTGAAAATTTAGGCTATAATACTTTTGGCATGCCTAGTGGTGCATGAAATCCAAGAAGGTTGTTCATGGAGGATGTTGGTCTTGAAAACGAGGAGGCTATAATAGTCCACTTCTTGCAACATCTAGTGACACCAACATATGAATCTTATTTGTATACTAGTGATCTCTTTCATTCTTAAGATAATAATAATATCTCATAATTTAGGCATCTATTTTGATTTCAAATAAATTCCTTACTATACACCTCCCTAACAACATTTTCATGACCCATACTATGTCCTACAATAGCCATATCAAGGTTGTTATAAATCCTATGATCCATGACATCCCTATGATTATCCTATTCCTTATCTATATAAACATGATATTATTGAGCATCCTCATTAAAAATATTATGAATAATGCAATAAATATGACATGATTAAGACTCTTGAAGAAGAATTCATAGCTCGTAAGAGGCATATTCTTGGAGGAAATCTTCTTCAAGATCATAAAAAACCTTTTAAAGGTCAATAACAAAGGAAACTAATTCAATAATTAGGAGCTCCCCAAAACACTTAGACTTATCTTCCTCCTACTTCAATTCCACATGGATCTAAATAATTTTTGGCACTCATGCCAAATATGCCAAAACTGGAAAGGGTGGTGAAAAAATTGGATAAGGAATTTGATGTGATCCCTATTCATCTCATATAAAGGTTGAGAATGTCTTTTTAATTCTTTATGAATAGGTGGAGGTTGGTTGAGGAGGAAGATAACTATGTAATCAATAAATATTTTCATGAAATTATATGCTATATTTAACGGTGGATAGATAGATTATAAAGGTGGGAAAATTGAGAAGTTGAGGATCAAGTTGCAGTTGTAGAAAGGCCTCAAGAAGGATATGAAGAAAGTAAAAATCTGGTTGAAGAATAAGTCTCTCCCTCCCATACTCAATATTGATCTTATGTTCCACATCAATTCTATCATGTTCTTTATCATCATGAAATCATTCACCATCATCAAGATGAACTTAAAAGAGATCCTAATAGTTTCAAAAATCTAGATTGGAACCAAGTAGTGAAGTCTTGGGGAAATAAAGATTAATAGAATCAGGATAAAGAAGTTTATGTCAATAAAGAAAACCTTTTGTTTGATCAAGCCTCATTTCCCTCTCCTTAATAACCTATAGATTTTCCATCTTGGAGGTATATCCAAGAGTATTTTCAATGTTAAAAAGAGGCCTTAGTTGAGAAAGTGGGAGATGATGTTATAGCTATTAAGGACTCTCAAGAGAGCTATGAGAAAATTGAGGTGTTTCGTGAATAAAATAAAATGACTATTGCAAAGTTGAACCTTCTCTCTCTCCAAGAGTTCTTTCAATAATCTCTCAATTCTAATAAAATTACTTCTCTCTCCATTTCAAATCCCTTTTATGATCCCTCCATCACAACTCATAATCATGAATCCATTCGCCTCCCTCCCACTATGTCCCTTCTTGAAGGAGAACCCATCCTAGGGGAGATTAGTGAAGAAGAACAAGATCAAGTTGCAATTGATCAAGAAGATGACTCAAGTGTCTATGATGAAGAGTTCATCATAGGGACTCCCATTGGTTAATACAATCACAATTAAATCTTATTGAGTAAAGAAAGATAATATATAGATGAAGTTGTAGTTGTTCACAAATAGTTTAATTAGAACATGAGAGAAGAGGTGCTTGAGAAGGATATCACATCATCCGAGTTGGTTGATATTCATGGGAATGAGCAAGAGTATAATTTGAAAATAAAAAAGAAGAAGATACTAATGAATCCATGAAATAATATGAATTGTGGGAAAGATTAAATGAGATAGTGTGTGAATTTGAGTCCATTTAAAGGCCTATACTTCCTATTGTCGAAGTTAAATACTTTGTTGAAGATGCATTGCCTTTCAGAGTAAAACATGATAACCTTCAAAGTACCAAGATAGAGGTTGACCCTATAAGCTAAGAATTGATAATTATTAAGGAAACTATAAACATAAATAATGTTCATGATAAGGATGTTGAAGTGCAAGAAGAGTTCACATTCATAGTGACATGTTTGTAGTTGTCATCATTTCACTTGAGATCATGCCAAAGATATTGGCAAACATGAATAAGTGGGGGAAATCAAAACCAAATTTTTTAAGGAAACATGATTCATGAAAAAATTAATTTCATGGAGTAAATTATGGTGAAATTTTTTAATTTAATCTAGGATTAAAAGGTTTTTTGTAGGTTAGTTTGTTTTAGTCTAGTTGCTTGACTTGTTTGTGCATTTTCCCTAAGTGTTCACGAGATCACAAGAGTGTGTTTTGTGTCTTGATTTATGTGTTTTTTTACTATTATTTTATGTTTTGTGTACTTTTAGAGGATTTTCAATGTCAATTGAATAATGTGGATGACTCCATTTACCAAGGATAGCATAAGGCAACTAGTCCTTAGTATAACAGGCATGCTACCCCATGGAAATTGCCAAAATGTTGAATAAATTTAACCTTAGGGAAAATTTGGTAAACTCCCTTGATTATTAAAATTTAATAGTGTCCTCATAGTTTTTAATTAGTCACATGGTCCTAAGTGAGTTATAATATTATTTTTAAGGTCACTTAATGTGTTCTAACCTGGTCATATTTTTCATCTTGTCTTTATAACCATATTCCCACCTTTCGGTCATTCGAAGGAAAATTGTACCATTATTAAATAAATTATGAGTGTGTCAGGACTCAATATAAAATGTTTAATGTTAGATAATATTAGATGATAGTTTTTCAAATTGAAAGAGGAAGGTTTGATGTAAAAACAAGAAGATCACTATAAAAAAAGGAGTTTCAAGTAGTTGTAAAGATGTTTTAACTTTTATAGCATATGTGAAGTCTTATAAGAAGTGTGTTGATATCCCCATATATATTTTATAGGCTCAATAAGCTTCAAAAATTTTGAAAATATAAAAAATTAGTTTCTCTCTCCTATCACTCCCTTGGATCGATTAAGAAGGTCAAATAGTTTTCCTTTAGTACAGATAGGAGGAGGAGAGTTGGAATGAGTTCACTTGGTGGATATTATTAGTCCTTATGTAATTAAATTTCATCACCATAATTTCATGTTTAATGGTTTTCACTGTATGAACAATCACTAATACTATTAGTACCTCCAAATTATGTACACATTCCCAATGGCTTGGTTTTCTCATCTATTTGCATCAAGGTCTATGTGAAAAACATTTTTTATGTGGAATTCTAGAGTATGCTAATACTTATCATGTATATTTATGTCTATTTGAATGTGTGAATATGAAGGAATAGGCATAATCATATACTTATGTTAGAAGTGAGTAGTGTTGAATGCTAAAGATAGTGTTTCATTGGTTGAAGATTTTGTCTCCTATGAATTGATTTAGGTCAAGGCTAGCATGTTAGTTTTTAGTACCTCACACCATGAATTATCCATATTATACATTTATGGATCTATAGGTTAATTGATATCAGATTTTAAAACACTAAGTAAATACCAAATAGAGCCCTAATGTGAAAAATCACATATAGGTATGTATGGATAATGGTAAGACTATCCAAAACCTAAGACATATGTTGTATATAATTTCATGACTTGAGTATAGTTCTCAAGTCATTTAGGGCTAATAAAATCATCAAAATGTAAAGCATAGTCAACTATTGAAAAATATCACCTACAACAAGCTAGAAATATGCTTCGAATAGTCATATTGATGAAGTTAGATTTTCAAGGTTTTGAGAAGATTCTCAAGGTAAGAATAGTATGCTTGAGCCATTAGGAGAGATTGGATATTGGTTGTGAGATTCAATTCAAGATCAAACTTAGTGAAAAATCTCTCAAACCAATATCTATAGTCAATCAAGTTGATAAAGTTAAAAATGGGATTATTTACCTTAACTTATCTAAAAAGAGGATCTTATCTACATAATAGCATCTATTGGTGAAAGTTCATAAGGTCTGTGTAATCCCAAATGGCCTCATCCTTGCATCACAGGCCTTATAGATCACATTTCGACATATGATGAAGTTTTTTTGTCAAGATAAGAGGATGGTTGAGTGTTTTATAACTCAATCAAGTTTATAATGAGAAAACTCAATGAACTACGGTGTATTAGGCAAAAATGAACCTTGGACCACATTTTTAACTATAGTTTATTGATGGCAAAGGAATACGAGCTTAGTCTCAAGGTAATAATGGATGCATTCATGTGTGAGATATTCATAGTGACTTTAGGATAGATAAAATGGTGTGAAGTATAATTATTTGACATATATCACCACCTACATGGGTCCTTTGATTCCCTAATTAACACCTATAAGCTGATTGAGGTAATAAACTGGCCTAAACCCATGAGAGATATAGTTTTGTTGGTGATTAGACATATAAGATGAAGATGAAAATATATAAAACATTCTCAAAATGATTATATCACACTCCATATTATTCTCAGAGGCATGAGAAATAGAGAAATTTTTGAATTAATCTGGTTTCAAACCTCATACCCAGTTAATCATAAACCTACACATAAATTAGGCTTAAGAAGATACTTTTTAGAAGTTGATATCTTAAGGCCTCCATAAGTGTGATTTTACTCTAAAACATGATATATAGTGTCATAGTAACCTAATAAAACCCTCCATATTTTCATTCAAGTTAGGCGAATAGGGGAAGTGTCATATGTTTTGTCACAGACATGAGGCACTCCACAGTCAACACACTTGTATACTCATTATATGAATGATGAAAAGATGAATGAAAAGTCTTGAATGAATTTAGGGTGTTTTCTAGAGTTTAATTGGATATAAAAAAGTGTTTAAGAGTTCTTATAGCCATAAAAAAATACTCAGAAGTGGTCATATACATTCAAACACAGTATGGGCCTACTAGGCCAAGAAATAGGCATGAACCCTAATGGCCTCCAAAATTCACTCATAGTATCATGAGATATTTCTAAAACATTTAATAAACTTCATGGGAGAGTGTAATACTGACAAGAACCATCATTTTGCATAGAAAAACTCAATATTGGTCATTTTGGCATAATTCTCTCTTAGGGGTATTTACAATGCCTAGTAAGAGCTTGAGATATAATTTATTTTGTCATATCTATACATAAAAGATACACGGTGCCTAAAGAAGCTAGGAATAGTTGAGGGAGGTCTTGAAATTGATCTAATTTTAATTAGTAAGAGTCTAACTTTTATCTATCATCACTAAGAATCTAAATGACTTAAAACCCTCTCAAGAACCTGATGTGAAATATATGAAGGGCAAAACATAAAAAATAGGAAAATTGTCTAGGAATATGATTTGTACTTTATTTTTTACTCTTCCAAGACCCTCACCATCAAATTATTTTATACTGTCACTTGTATAGATAGGCCTATTTCTATTTTTTTTGTAATTTGTGAGATGTTTTATAGGTACAAAAGGGAATTGATAGGTGGATATTATTTTTTAATGGGTGTGGGGAATTTATTTAACTCCTAATACCCAATTATCACCTTGGTCATTCCTATAAATTCTTCTACTAGTTTAGTGATTGCAGACATTCTTGGATTGAATAGTGAGAAAGTGAGTGATTACCAAAGTTAGAGATGAGAAGTGTGGTTTGATGTTTTTATTGAAGTCTATAATAAACAAAAGGAAAAATAATTTATAAATATTTTTTATAAAATCCCTACAATAAAATTTATTAAACAATTACAAGTCACCTTAGTGACAAATGTGAGAATTTAGGCCTAGAAGGCTAATGACTGACTAGAGAAAGTGAATGACAAGTGACAAAGGGGTCGATATAAATTGAAGGAATTAGATGATTGTAAAAATAGTTTCTCCACCTTCCCAATCTATGTTACATGTGTCAAATACTTCAATGGAATTTTTTGACAATCAAGTGGACTACTTGTCAACATAATAGTTTAAATAAGGACATGGAGTGTCTCTATGCCAACTTCAAGAAGATGATATGTTTCAGATTGATAGATGTTTAAGAAGACTTCTTGAAATATTTTGTAACTCCTTTTATTTAATTTCAACTAGCCTTCAAGCCTTTACACTTAGCATTTTGACTGTTCACCTTCACTTCTTCTCTCTTTTCTCCTATGTTCTATATATTCAAACCATTTTCACCTTATAAAGAATCCATAATTAGTATGATGAAGCCCTACTAGTTTGGTATCTTTATTTTCCTTTGAATAAAATTATCAATTGATTTTTTCTCTACAAATCTTGCCTAAATATGTCATTTAATGTATTTAGATGACAAGTGATGAATGCCTTCACCTTGCTTCCATTTTACTCTTGTATGCATTGTGTGAGTAGTAAATTTTATTCTAACAAGTCTCATGAAGTGTAACTATTTTTTAAGGTGTATTTTAAATGTGGGAATTATTAGTAGTGTCTAGGATTAGTACTTTTGACTCACCTCTAGATATGCATATCAATCTACCTCTATGTAGAAACACTTATGCTAGAAGAACATTGAGTTGAGGTCAGTTTTAACAGTCATCTTTCTTCATGTAAATGCAAGTATGTTTATGTAGTTATCTTTGATGTATCACCTTCATTAGTATAGTTTTATTTTATTTTTCCTTCTTCCCTTTTCACTCCCAATACTAATTAATCTAGTGTAGTATGTGAGCTTAAAAGATAGATCAAGGGAGATAGCCCTTTCAAATCTATATATTTATCTCTTGTAGTATCTTGTCTATGTGTAGAGATAGTTCCATGTTATCCAAAATTTGAGAAGGTATCCTTGAATTATATATAGTGTAAATTTGGACTATAACAATATTTATAATAGAAATGTATTATGTCTATAAATTTAATTAATATAAAATGTGAATATCATGTCGCTAATGATATTAAACAAGGGTAGAAAGGGTATCCACATTATGATAGTGATAACTAGTGTATCCCAATCATGAGAGGCACTTCATAGTTTTATATGAATTTATCCCAAACATTAAACTATTTTCTCCCATATAGTTTTGTAGCAACATATATTAAAAGGTTGTACGTTAGTTTTAATAGATTACATGAAGGAAATATTAAATATGATCATATATAAATATCACCATTTAGCCATCCAATTTAGTTTTTAAATAATAATATGAGATAAATTGAAAAAAAAAAATTAATCACCATAAAATGTGAATAAATGCAAGAGAGAGAGAGAGAGAGAGAGAGAGAGAGAGAGAGAGAGAGAGAGAGAGAGAGAGAGAGAGAGAGAGGGTGTGCATGTGCACGTGCATGCACAAGTGCATGTGCGTGTGCATGTGTGTGTGTGCATGCGTACATACATGTGTGTTTTCATGTGCATGCACATATATGTGTGTCCATAAAAAGCATAAAATAATACAAAATAAGAACATAATATAATGTCAATTGAATGTCTTATAGGCATAAAATTATAGTAACACATAAATTTCCATATAGGCATACAAAAATTTACATCATCAAAGAACATAATATATTGTCAGGTGAATATCATATATGCATACAATTTTGAAAACATGTATATTGCAATATAAGCATACAAACAAGTTCACTATTCTCATAAAATAGTCTCCCTCTCTTTTCCATCATTGAAGAAGACTATCCCTGGGATGTTCTACTTGTATATGGAGATCCATCATATGCATTGGATTCCTCCAAGGTCTAACTATATTTCATTATATAATCATAGATCACTTATACTTGAACCTATTTAAATAGAAATAAATTAATGTAAAATTTACATACTATACATGCAACCAAATTAATAAATTAATTTTAAACTATAATACACAAATAATTTAAATATTCACTTAATAAAATCTCATGGTCCTGCTCAATCTGTGTTTGACACTCAATAGGGTCAATGACAGGTTGAGGTGCACAAAAATGCATGTTAAATGGGGATAAAACATGAGAAGCTATCATTTGAATGGGATGGTCAAATGTCACTAGTCTACCCTATGTACACAATAGATTGACATTATTTGTATTTTCTCAACTATCTAGTAAATTTATTAAAACAAAACTATATTTACCATTCAAAATTACAAGTTAACATGTATTTCAGTGATTGATTCTATAGATTACATTGTCACAATAATTATTATGTATATCTCAGGACGTAGGATGGAGGAGTATCTACTGCGTTCATCAACTTAATAAAAAAACATGCATAGTTTTATAGAAACAAATTGAATACATATGGAAAATTTGTGTCTTTTATTAAACCCATAATCAATAAAAATAAATTTCAAAAGCCTTTTCTCTCTATAAAAATTTGGAACCAATAATCAACTTAACTAAAAATTAATTCATGGTGATGTAAGGCCTAATGTTTATATATTTTTTCACTTGCATAATCAAATGGAAATTATTTAATTTGAGGAATCAAGATAATAATTTTCCCTAACCACGTCAACTTAGGTCTTATACTTAAATTTTTATCACTCTTAACCTCTAAAAATCTACTCACTTTCTTCAGTTATTCCTTATAATATATGCATAGACTATGCACTTGTTTGTTTTAAAGTTATCTATATCAATTTAGGACCCCATTGGCATGGACATAGACACATAAAGAGGATAAAAATATGAAAAATACAACCAAAAAATTAGACAGTAAATGGTCAAAGGGACCTAGGAATATAATAAACCAAGAGCATACTATTTAGTAGTAGTGTACTTGAATTTTAAGATTCTTGGTAGATAAACTTAACCTATGTTATTACATAACATTCATGCTTCACATAAGGGAACTACCTTAGGGATTTGGAAGATAAGTAGTGGTATTATAAGCAACAATGAAAATATTGAGTACTTAAGAAACATTATGAATAAGAGATGATAATCAAGAAAATTGTTAAGAATTAAAATAAATTTGAGAAGGTGAAGGAGCACCAACAATATGAAAATATAATAAATAGGAGTAAGAATATATTTTGACAAAAAAGGAAGAAATAAATCATTGGACACTGAAGGAGATTCTCTATAATGTTGATAATTACTAAAAGCATTCAAATATATATTATTGACACTATAATCTATATATTCAATTAAAATCTCACACATAATTTTCATTCACATCACTATCATTTAAATTTTAAATTTGATCACGTATTATTGTTAGTCAAGAGCATAAATCTATATAAATAAAAACATGTACACATAGTATAATATTAACTCAAAATTACATATGTATATGTGAACATGAACCTGGTAACATGAATATATATATATATATATATATATATATATATATATATATATATATATAGATATATATATATATACACATATATGTATATATACATATATGTGTATATATATATATATATATGTATATATATATATGTGTGTGTATATATATATATGTATATATATATATATATGTATGTATATATATATATATATATATATATATGTATGTATATATATATATATGTATGTGTGTATATATATATATGTGTGTGTGTGTATGTAAATATATATGTGTGTATATATATATATATATACATATATACATATATATATATATACATATATATATATATACATATATACATATATATATATATATATACATATATATATATATATGTATATATATATAGATATATGTATATATATATATATATGTATATATATATATGTATATATATATATATATATATGTATATATATATATATATATATGTATATATATGTATATATATATATATATATGTATATATATATATATGTATATATATATATATATGTATATATATATATGTGTATATATATATGGCACAAAAATTAGTTTTTCTTATGTAAACATTTGTTGGACAAAAAATCTAGTAGCGGACCTTGAAGATGTTGGCACTAACTCCTCTTGTAACATAAAATATTACATATATATTATTGAATTTATGTCTAGATTAATTTTTGTATTATAAATACAAATATAACTAAAATTTAACATTTCAAATATAAAATATACTAGCATATATGCAGTGACTAATGTGTGCACAAAAAATATACATGTCAAAAACTCATTACATAAAATTATATCATCTAAGCTCTGAGAATCACCACCATCATGATCCTAAGGTTTAGTGTATATAACACCATAAAATATACAAAAATGAGGTTGTGTATGCAAAATGGGTGAAATATCTTCAACACCAGTCTCATAAATACTACTTGTATGTTGAATGAGTGTGTCACTAAGTGCAGTAAGTGTATGCAAAGTGCTAATCTCCATGACCTCCTTCACCATAGAGGGGATTTTAAGGTTAAGTGGATTTTGTATCTAGTGACCCTTATAGGTATATTAGGAACATTATGTAAACATATTCTATCCTACATAAAGCCTTTCGAATGACCCCAAAATTATGAGTAGTCAAAATAGTTGGGAATATCATCATTGAGGACAAAATTATAGTAGAGTTTCCTCAAACAATATAATAGGAATTCATGGTTTTTACATGGTTAGTAATCAAACATTATCCAATATCAATCCCAAAA
>JARHVA010010001.1:202500-235447 GCA_037957365.1 Torreya grandis
CCTTATACCCTCAAAAAAAGTATGCTTGCCCTAATTAGGGTTTCTTAAATTAGAATTAGGGTTTCACAATTAAAATATGCTAAATAATTAATATTTAATTAAATCAATCAAATATTAATATATCCCTCAATACATGTCCGATCGAGCCCAAACAAAAGCCAACTGGAAAAATTCTTCTAAACGAAGCCAAGCTAATCTCCATCAAGACCCTCTAACCATCCTATCAGCCTACAAGGGTCGCATAATAGGCTAATCATCAAGTCTGAAGATGTCACCTAAAAAGCAAACATGACAATATGTTATTTCATTCACAAAAGATATGGATTTAAACTTGTAACAAAGGAATAAAAGGGGAAAGTGAGATATATGAGATGGATAAAATGAAAACTATATGTCAAAATTTCACATGGAAAAGGAATATAACCTAATATTTATGAACAGAGGGGGAAATGAACTTAAATATAAAACTCACAGAACTTCATTGGCTTCACCTAGAGATAGCTATCCTAATAAAATTGGTAAATGGTAGCAAGTGACCCTTTTCAGTATATACATATACCTTTTTTTGAAGATTTTTTATTTAAACACTTTATAATTTTATGTTGTTTATATATATATATATATATATATATAATTTATGACCCCCACATTTATTCTCATGTGACTAGGAAGACACATGGACTCATCACCAAAGACCAGATGTGGGTAAGTAAATTCACCTCTCCCTAATGATAACCCCATGTAGCTTGTAAGATACAAGGGATTGACACTAATTATTAGTGAACGGAGAGATATCTAGAACTTGTATTTTATATTTTCATAAGATTTATTTTTAGATGAGTGTCTTTATTTCTATTTATCACTTTTTTTTTAAGGATATTCCCCCTACACCTTGGCCTCGTGTAAATAGTAAGATGAAGCGGATCATAACTAAAGGTTGAGATAGGTGTTTAAGGTTACTTTGGTTTTGATCATGCTAATGTTTCCTTCCTAGAGGGAATCATGAGTGGATATTCTTCCATGAACAAGCTTCTATACTAGTTTATGGGCTAGCATTTTAGAATTTTTGAAATAATATGTAGGGAATTAGAGGTATGTTTTGACTGTAATAAATAAAGAAAGAACAAATGTAATGTTAATTTTGAGAATGTTTTTAATAGGATAATAGGCTAGTGTGAAAATTTAGATGAGATGATAAGATGATTTTTTTAAGTTTATGCTACGTGAACTGACAACAAAATAAGTACCAAAAATGACATTTAATATGCAAGACAATATTCAAATAATACAAAATGAAATGAAATGAGGTTAATGTGAAATTCAATGACTAGATGTAAAACTACTTAAGGTAAAAAATTTAATAAGTTCACCAAACTTCTTTCCCTCAAAATTTCATAACTGATGGGCTTTGTTTTGAAAATATTAAGTCACTAGACAAGGGTCTAGCTAGCTAGGTCTAAATTTGAAAATGTATCCTCTCTTTTTGTATTTTTTATTATCAAATCTTAGGACAAGGATGCCCACTTGTATACAAATTTTTTTAACATACTTTTAAAGCTCATAGTATTTTTGATAATAAGGGAAGGTCAAAGCTTGTGAGTATTTAATGGATTTTTTTGTTATAATATCATTATTATATAAGAGGTTTACAGACATGTTGGTATAGCTTATAATACTACTAATAAGATGTGGTTGATTTTTTCCCATTGCCATGTTTGGAAATATTTGTGAGAACTCAATGGTGGCTCTTTATGGTCTTATTTTTTTATAGGAAAGAGAGAAGACCCAACAATGAGGATATTTTTGTAATCATAGGAATCAATGTTAATTTTAATAGTTTCGATTTTTAACATTAAAAGTCATTATTGAGCATTGTCATGGTAGGGGTTAGGATAATAGTTTTTTTAATCTATCCTAAAGTCTAAATTACCATCTAAACTACTAATTTCCCTTGCATTAGAGGGTGTTAAGTGATTATGATTAAGATATGGATCATTAATATCTTTTAGGGGTTTTTCTTCATGCCCTAAGAGTTCTATCATTTCAATGTGGTGGTTTACAACATTACATTTGATATACTCTAATCCAAGAGTCAAGTAATATGTATAAGTTTTGATATTATAAGAATTAAATAAAATTTCCATTGGTCCATCTCTTTTCTAGATATAGATAATCTCAACCATAGACTTGGTCAAGCTGGTTGGCACTATCATGGTATTTTCTTCACTCACTTTTTGTTGTTGTTTTGACTCATTTTTATTTAGGTTTATTATTTAGTGGGATATTAGGAACTTTGACACCCTCTTTAAGATAACTACATTAGTTATAAAAAAAATTATCTTCAACCAATTGTTAGGTATTTTCCATAACATTGATGGGCATGCAGTAATTGATGTTCGTCCTTGGTTTTTTATATATGATCATTTGAATGGCATAAAATGGATTATGGTATCCTTGAGTGATGAATACTTTCCCTAAGTGGAAGAACTTGATTTTATAGAATACGGTATAGGGTATTGCCTCCATCCTATGGATCCAAGGTCTACATAATATCATGTTGTAATTTATATCTCTATCAATCACATAAAATTTTGTCAACATGGTATTGGGACCTAGATTGATTTGAAGGATGATGTTTCCTATTGAGGAATACTTGAGGGTATTATAACCGTAAAATTTTTTCCTAGTAGTGGAATAATTAGTTCCTCTCTATATGAGTTTGTTAAGAAATTGAAAGGGGAATATGCTGACTGTCACCCCATCATAACCAATTTCTAATTATATATAGTTGTTATAGATACATATTTATAGATACAAGGATAGATCTCTCATTTTATCCATTTTAAATATAGAATACGCTCTATTAGTCTAAGAAGAAGATAACATCTCTCAAATTTTATCTACGAGTGAAAATATCCAAATAATTATGATTAATTTTAGCCTATGGTGGAGGCATGACACTAGCTAAGTGGCCCAATCCTAAGGCATTGAGTAACTTTGAATGACGGGTTAGAGATTTATTGAGTAATTATATGAAATAAATGTGATAAAATTTCTCAGTGAGACCATAAATTATATGATAGTTACCCACAGGTTTTAGATTGGTGTTAGTCTCTAAGAAATTCACCATGTAAGTGGTTGCGGACTAATATTATCTTATATGAGTAATAGTGTTTGAATATTCATTAGTATCTAGTGCCATAACTCCTATCATGAAATTTTTCCTTTGTGGATATAATTTGGGAGACACATCAGGGTTGATTATGCTGGAGGTAGAGGCATTTGTGTCATGAGTACTAGCCGATGGGGGTTGGTTAGTTTGATTATCATGTGGATGGTTCAAGATGGTACATTGTTGATAGTTTGGAAAGGGGTTTTAATAAATTTTTAAGATAATATTTTGAGTCATAATAGGATAAATTAATTGGTCTTGAGGGTTTGCATTAATATTCACTAGGAATATGTTTATAAATGTTTATCCTTGGTTATGAAAGAGTCTATGAATGAACTTGTTGTACTCCCTGTAAGCACGAGTGTCATGCCCAATGAATCTATGAAAAAGGTTGTATACATTAGGATCATAGTCCTAAGGCCTTACTAACTAAAACCTTGTTGGTCATTATTAAAATAAAATTGTTGATTCTAATTAGGTCTGATGTTTCAAAAATAATTTTGAAACTAGCCTTTGTTTTAGTTTTGGTTTTTCCATTAGGTGTTTTTTGGAGGAGGGAAGTTACTATCAACAATGTGAACAATAGGTGGAGCATTCTATTTTTGTATTCCATTATTATTATTAATGTTAATGTTATATTTATTCATGGGATGAGGTGGATTATTTTTAAATGAATTGCACCTATTGTTTTAGTCTATAATGGCATTGTAATTTATATTTAAAACCTTAGGGCCTTGATTGATATAATTTTTTCTATTTATATTTTTTATAGATTCCACTATTTTTGTTTGGGATGACTATTCTTTCATTGGTCCCATAGGAAATGTGGCCACTATTAATGGCCACTTGGTTGAATCTGAGAGAACTTTCAAGTGCTTGTTTATATGACCAATAGGGTAGTTTTTTCACATTGTATCTCATTTCCTTGTTTAGGGACTATAAGAAGAGATCATAAAGTTCTATTTGGTACATGTGAAATATTCTATAAGATGAGTACAAGACTATCCACCATCTCATAATAAAATGGACACCTATTTTTTTATGCGCTTACTTGATATGAAATAACTCTCATATGCCAATCTTGATTTTATTCATATCAAAGGCTTTGAAAAAATAATTTAATATTTGGAAGAAATAATGAATACACCCTTTGGGTAGTTGGTAATACTAATATAGGGTAATTCCTTCAATGGTTTTTGGAAAACAATTGACAACCACCACATCCCAAGATAATAGATCTCAAAAAATAGTAGAATATGCTTTAACATGAAAATTAGATTATCCTTCTCCCTTGCATTTAGAGAGGTTAGATAAGGGACATAGTATAATAACTCATCATATATTATGATTGAGGTGTTATTTCAAGTACTAAGCATATGTCTCTATGTCATTAAAATTTATTGAATGTCTGGTAGAATAAAATTGAATGGGTGGATTTTGATATGATTTATTCATGTACCCACTAAGATAAAAATAATGTGCTTAGTAAGGTGGTGTGATGTAGGTTAAAAATTAGTTATCAAAATAAGTATATTTATAAAACATATGGTAGTAAGGAGGAAGAGTGTTAGAATAAGAAATGATATGAATTTGATGGGGACGAGTATATATGGGTAGCACATAACTCAGAGGAACATAAGGTGGTAGATTATTATCCATTGTATTATTGGGATGAGTATAGGTGAAAATATTTTTCATATGATTGTGATAATGGAGTTTGTAACATGGAGGAATGTTACAAGCATTCATATTAGGGATGCCATGCGTAAGGATTTCTTTGGGATATTTTTTTGAAGAATAATTGGTAAGAGGTGGTTTATATAGATGTAGGGGAAATTAGTAAGTCACTAATGGAGTATAAATATGAGATTAAAGCCTTGGCTATGGCGATTGGTATCCATACCTTAATTTATAGAGGCTTGGATACTTTATAAATATTGAATGTGACCCACCAAGGTTGAGATGAGTTAATATGAGGAAGAAGGAATGGTGATTCTAGTGACCTTTTGGTATAAATTCCGTGTTCTATGTTTTGACAAACACCAATGTATTTATTCTAATTAGTATCAATTAGAGGATCCATTGGGTGTTTTTTATATGGGTTGGGATGTTTTAGTTATTAGGAGAAGGATGTAGAGGTGAGTTTAGTCTACTTAGACTATATTCCAAATTCTAGATTCTATAAATTCATTATTAATATCTTTTTTCACTTTAAGCATATGGGTTTTGTATGCTAATGAACGGTCAAGTTACAACGTGACAGTTGGTGCCACTTCCATTGACGAAGGACATATTGGTAAAGTTAGGGTGATCATTGGTGAATTTTATGGATCATTTAGCTTATGAATCACTATCTCTGATCTATATTTTGAGTTAAAAAAATAGTTTTGATATTGAGACTCCATGTTTTGCAAAGGACTATTATTATTATAACTATGAAATAGGATTCACCACTGGAGTGAAGACTACTCCTATAGGTTTTGAAGTATATAGTTATTTCCAAGATGGAATTAATAGACATATTTAGTGAGTATATAATACTCTTAGAATATGAATGAATATTAGTGGAGAGAAGAGATAAAATAAGGATATGTAAAAGGATATTCCTTTCACTCTAGGTTCACCAATTTTAGTATATGTGAAAAAAAATGTGCTAACCTATAAACATGAATTATCAAGGTATGATTGAGATAATGACTTGATGGAAGATGGAATGGAGCCTAAATTAAATAAGTTAGACCCAAGGATAATGGAAAGATAAAATGGAAGACTCATATTTGAAGGTTATTTACTTGGTTGGAAAGAATAGAAAGGTGTCCTACTAAATGGGACTATGGGCCTAGATTGTTTGTATATGGCTTCAAGATAAATAAAGAAAACACATGGGATATGAGTTGATAGAAATATGTGAAGTCTTATTTTATAATATATATCTCCCTGAAGTGCATTTTATGGAGCAGGGGTAGGCACTCTAGGAAATGGACATACTCTATAGGGATAGGGATGTCCATTAAGTATAATCCAATGGTAAATAAAGGTAGGTTATAAATGTGTACGTGTAAATATTTTTTTGAATGTGTGTTAGTATGGGTGATTGAGTTTTTTAAAGGTTTGATCAAGTCTCTTGCTTGTGTTAGTCTTGTCAAGGATTTAATAAGATGTTACTTTGGTAATTTTTTGATGTTTTGATAAGTTTTTTGTAAATAAAATGAAATTGAACTACTTTCTAAAATTAAAATAAATTTTCAATTATTGAAGTAAAATTAAAATTAAATGTTATTATTTTCCATATTTTCAATGATATTTTGATGTATACAACACTAAAACTGAAATCTAGACTAAGAGTGTGAATGTTGATTTTTACCCTTTTCTAGATGCAAGCTAAATAATAATTCATGTTTTTGGTCTTTCTCAATTATAAATAAATTAATATATAATGAAATTAAGTATTTTTTAAGATATGGAGACAAAAATATTAGATCCAAACCCTATATAATATAATATCCATGTATCTATAAATTCTTTTGTGCATCCAAGCTAGAAACTAGCTTTTTGGTGTTATGAATGATTGATTTTTAAGCTAAATAATTTAGAATGATATAAAATCAAGTTTTAAGTAATTATTTTATATTTTTATGATCATATAGCAATTTTATTTTCTTATATAAACAAATAAAATTAGATATAAGATGCAAACTAAAAATGAATTATTTTGAGAACTAAAGCAATTTTTTTGTTCCTATGATATACCACAACATTTTTTTAAACTATGTGTATAAAATCATGATAATATTTAATTGTAAAAAATTAAAATATAATCTATGTTTTTGATGTGAAAGAAAGAGAAAATTATAGTTACTTTCAATAACATTTTCTAAATATAGACCCTAATCTAATAAACAAAGAGAAAACTAAACAAATTCAATCTAATAAAGTGAAATTTAAAATGGAAACCCCAACCTACTAAATGATGATGATCAAATGAAGGGAATGTTTTATTTTAGGAAATAAGCTATCTTCAAGTATCTATCTCTTTGATTACCTAATAATTACCCTAAGAACTCTCTATAAAAACTATGAAAGGGAAAGAAGGTCACACTATTTTAAAACATGATAAATTAGGCAGTGGTTATGTTAGAATTAGCTATAAGATCTAATGAATCTAATAGAAAGCATAAATAAGAGATAAAATAGTAATAGTAATAAACAATAACTGTATATCTAATATAATAATAGAAATGAATAAATAGATCAAATATGATGAATTACTCTAATAATTAAATATTAATCTGATATAGAATACATAAATAGCCATTGCTTATATAGAGCAAGGCATGCATGATAACAATTAAGGAACTCACACAACACATGTAGTTCAACTGATATCTATCTACATGAATAGTGGAGTGCAACTCCACACTAACAAGATAGGTGTCTAACTTGAGTAAATGATCAACACAAGTTGACTATTAGTTAAACAATCTTATCCTATCTTATCCTGAATAGTGGAGTGGAACTTCACTATAATAAGATAAGTGTCTAAGTTATCTACTAGCTAAACAAACTTATCCTATCTAGTGAAAATTATTAATAAACATAATAAACTAATTACAATAAGTAATTAGCACACAAAAATAATATATAATAAATACAAGTAAATATAATAAACCAAATAAATTCACCAACACCACCCATAAGAAATCTTAGGTAGGGCTATGCAGATAAGAATCCTGGTAATGTGTAGCAATATTAGGTAATCTGTACAAATAGATGAGGAAAGGAGAAAACTTGAAGGAAAAAACTCCTCAAAATGAAGGTCTAGGAGACCCGCACTAAATAACTAATGTCCCATGAATAATTGATGTCCCATACCCCCAAAAGAGATAGCAAGTGAAGATATTTTCTCTATGTGAAAGGTTTGAGGAAAATATCTATAATCTACTCCTTCATAGGATAATATTGAATATCAATGATATATACCTAAATTAGCTCCTTGATAAAGTGTATATGGATCTCTATGTATTTGGTTTTATGATGATGAACCAGATTCTTTGAGATCTAGATAGTGCTCTAGTTTTCACAGTAGATGATTGATGGCTTTCCAAATAGAACACCAAGGTCAGTGAGAATATTTTGAAGCCAAATAGCCTCAGTAGTGGCATTCATATCAACATGATACTCAACCTCTATAGATGAAAGAGAAATATCATTTTGTTTTTTAATCTACGAATAAATGGGGCCAGATCCAAAGTGTAACATGTAACCAGAAGTGGAATTATGATCATCATAATCACCAACCCAATAAAAATATATGTATCCCACTAAGTCTAAACCTAAACCTATTGTATAGTGAATCTTGTATCTAATAGTTCCCTGAATGTAGCTCAAAATGCACATGGTGGCTCTCCAATAAATCTAATGTGGTTTCTGCATTAAGCATGAAACTATGCCAACAACATACAAAATGTTGGGCCATGCATGAGTCGGATAGATGAGGCTACCTATAAGTTGATGATATAATGTGGCATCAACCAAGGAAGTGGACTAGTGAACCTCAAGTCTAACTCTTGATAAGAAAGGAGTCAGTTCAGGCCTATAATCAACCATGTGAAATTGAGTTAACAAGTCCATTTCATACTTGCGCTGTGAAAGTGTAATACTAGAAGAAGACTATGTTATCTGAATCCCAAGAAAATAATTTAATAATCCCATGTTTTTCATATAAAACCTATCATCAAGTGAAGTCTTAACAATACTAATGATGGATGTTGTGTTCCCTATAATAATGAGACCATCAACATAGAGCACCACAAACAATAGTGAATCATCCTGCCATAGAATGTAGACATTTAGATCTGAGTGACATCTTGAGAACCTAACTAATAAAATAAATGTGTCTATCTCAGAATACCGAGCCCTAGGGGCTTATTTTAGACCATAGAGAGATTTCTTCAAGTAGCATACAAGTGAAGAACCTTGAATGAACCCCTGTCGTTGCTCCATATAAATCTCCTCATGAAGATCCCCATGAAAAAATGTGCTCTTCACATCCATCTAATGTACAACACAACCATGATCTACACCAATAGCTAGTATCAAGAGAATAGAATTAATATTAGCAATAGGTCGAAAGGTTTCTTTATATTCAATGCCTTCTACTTAGGAAAAACCTTTGGACACTAAGTGTTCTTTATACTTATCAATATTTCCATCTGTTACAAAATTAGTCTAATATATCTACGTACATCATACAAATTTTATTCCCTTAGGAAGAGGAATAAGATCTAAAGTGTTGTTCCTAATCAATGAGTCATACTATTCTTCCATCATTGAATCCCACTCAATTGTCCATGTGGCTTCTTGAAAAGACTATGGATTAGAAGCAATGGCAATGTAAGAATGTGGAAGATCATGATGTGACCATGTTTTCTTTCTATCTAATGGATCCCTAATAAGAGGTTCTACATCTACCAGATTCTATCTAGACCACAAAGGCATCAATGGGTAAGGATCTGGAGGAGGAAGTGTAAGAACATGACCTGGTAAACCCTGTTGGGGAGGTAATACCTCATCATCATTATGAGTAGATAAAACAAGAGTATCATCATCACTGCTATTTTATTCTTCTAAGGAAGAAGAATGAGAAATGTTAAAAGATAAGTTTCAGGGACTTTATTCAAAGTAAACACTTCTTGCTATAATAAGCTCATGTGAATATGGATCAATGAGCTAATATCCCTTAACACCATCAGGATATAACACAAATATGCAAATTTGGATTTGTTGTTCTAAACCATGACACTTATTTAAAGGTATGTGAGCACATGCTGGATTACTAAGGACACTAAAATGATGCATATCTAACTTCCTATTACACTGAGCTTCAAGAGGTGTTATCCCCTTTAAATCTTTTTAAAGAATTTTATTCTATAAATATGTAGCATAATTAATTGTTTCCACCTAGTACTCATATACTAATGATTTTTATGAATCATACAGCTTGCCATCTATTTTAAGAATCGATTCTTCTTCTCTGCTACACCATTCTGTTGAGGTGTGTATGCAACTAAATGCTAAATATCAATTCCTTTAAAAGCATAGAATTGTTCAAACCTATTTTTCACATATTCCCTCCCATTATCTATGTAGAGAATATTGACATACTTCCTAGATAGTTTATCTAATAGAGCTTTGAACTCTATAAATCTATCAAATACTTCACTCTTGAGTTTCAAAAAATGAACCCAAGTATATTTTCAATAGTCATCAATAAACGTGAGAACATATCAGGTTTTACTAAAAGACAAAGTAGGTAATGGACCCATTAAATCACTATGAACAAGTTCAAGGACTTGTGTAGCCCTCCAAGCCTTCCATTTATCAAAATTATCCATTATATGTTTGCCTATCCTTTATATGTTTGCCTAAGGAATAACCATGACATACACCCCCTAATATTTGAATATGTGGAAGTCCTATAACCATCTCCTATTGACTAAGTTATTTTAAATAGAGGTAGTTTACATGACCAAACCGCTCATGCCATAACTTTCTCACTAAATCAATGTGTGAGAGAAAACCCATAGAGGAAGACTAAGGCACAAAGTGGGAGAATAAATAAATTCCAGTATTATTGTCAACTTTTCCTAATACAACTAAGGCATTATCCTCTAATTTTTTGATTGATAAAGAATCGAGTGTGAACTCAACTTTCCTACCAGTATAAAGTGAGTGATTTGGTAGATAGAAATAAGGTTAGTTGATAACTTTGGCAAATAGAGAACATCCTCAAATATGCCACTATCAACATTAACTATACCTTTTCCTATAACATCTACCTTAGAATCTTCACCTATGAGAATATGAGACAAAGAACTTGGCTCTAATCTAGAAAATTGGTCTTGATCAGAACCCATATATTGCAAAACACCTGAGTCAATGACCCATGACTTGGGAGAATTTTCCAGTGCAACTAGTCCCATAGCTTTCCCTTTCCCTAAATTTGAAGGAGTGGAAGAATCCTTTGAAGAGTATTGATTGATGTTATTTTTTTTAGTAGACCCTTAAGTTCATCAATTTTTTTCTTTTAATAATCTTGTTCACTATGAAACCCCTTTTTTCAATAAGGGAAAGGAGTGTCAATATTTTTTTGTGAATTCCTTTTATTGTTAATGGATTTATAATCTCCTTGTGATGAATATTCTTGCCCTTTATTCTTATCTTTTTGTGACTTATTCTAATTATTTTATTTCTTTTTACTTGAAAATGTATTTAATTCTGATGTTGAAACTTGTTTAAGCTGAGGTTAACTTACAACTAGAGCTTGAGATTTTGATGACTTGATTAGACCCATAGCTATTAATTTTTATTTTTAATCCATTAGAATCTTAGAGAATACCTCAAAGGTGGGATTTTGATAAGATGTACCTAATGTGAGCTGATGAGTCTAAAAGCTAGAGACAAAGGATGAATATTCAAGACCTAATTTTTATAAGGCACTGAAAATCAACTGAATATCCTTTTTATCAATTTTACATTCAGAAAGTTGTGCTCTAAGATCTATGACTTTAGTGATGTATTATTATATTGTAGCATAATTTTTAGGATCCAAAATAATGAGTTTGTTGTCAATTTGGTAACCACGAACCTCATCTATTTTGCCAAAATAATGATGTTAATTTATCCCAAGCCTCTTTTGAAGTTGTAAATTTGTCAAGATGGAAATTTAAATATAAAGACATGTAATATCAAATACATCCAATCACTTTAGTAGTTTCAAAGAGAAAGTGTTGTAACTCTTTTACATCAGTAAGTGGAATTACAAGAGTTGCTATGTAAAGCATATATCCTAGCATCATTAATGCATTCTAAGCATTCTATTTATATGTATTATACTTTTATATTTTTAATAGTGGGAACTTAGGATTTCCTATGATGTAATCAGAAATAAACTATCCCAAAGCAAAAATCAAAGTATAGAACATACCACAAAACCCCCCTGAATTACCTAGTTTTATCCAACCTAGAAATTATTTCTAACACTTTATAATTGAGTGAAATTATAAGGCTAGATTAAAATTTTTACATTTTAAAAAAATCTCATTTAGGCCCTCTAGTCCAAAAGTCCAAAAATATGCACTTTATTACAAATTTTTTTGCACCAATGTGTTGTGTCCAAAAAAATATTAACTTTAAAATAAAATAGGACCTCAATTCAGGGTTGTATGTGAAATTTATGAGGCTCTAAAGTTTAAAAAAATGAGGATGGGAAAGAGATTTTGTATAAAAATATAAATTCTGGAAAAATATGGAAAAATTTAGAAAAACTTGAAAGTACAACAGTGAAGAGAAAAACCATTTAAACTATTTCAAAAACACATTCACTCAAAAATACCTCTCAGTGTTTAAATGGTGGGCTTCTAAAGTTTCCCTTTCAAATCTACCTGCTGATCCATGAGGCCTACAAAAAAATGGTCTACACAGTCTGTACGATTAGTTTGATCGTAATTAGGAGCAAAAAAATTGTCTTCTAGGGTGACTGTGTCCAAATTGGACAAATTTTATATATATTTATATATTTTAACATCTTCTGAACATAACCATGAGGTCTTTTTTTCTTTGAAACACTTTAATTTTTATGTAACTTCCAAATTTAGGCATGGTGCTTCTAGAACAAACCCTTGCCAATTTTACCTCCTTTGCCCAATTTGGGCAAAATTGTATACAATTTTGACTATTTTAGGAACTCTAAACTCAATGGTGAGCTCAAAAATTATTCACAAATCCCCAATTTGTATTTTTATACAAAATCAAAAAATTGATCCTATATCTGTATATTTTTCTATTGAATATTTAACAATCTATTGATTCAAGATAGCTATGGTACCATGTTAGAATTAGTTATAAGATCTAATGAATCTAATATAAAGTATAAATAAGATATAAAATATTAATAGTAATAAACAATAATTATATGTATGAGATAACAATATAAATGAATAAATAACTCAAATATGATGAATTACTCTAATAATACAATATTAATCTAATGTAGAATACATAAATAGCCATTGCTTATATAGAGTAAGGTGTGCACGATAAATATTAGGAAACTCGCACAACACATGTAGTTCAACTGATATCTGTTTACATGAATAGTGGAGTGCGACTCCATACTAAGAAAATAAGTGTCAAACTTGTGTAAAAGATCAACACAAGTTGAATATTATTTAAATAATCTTATCATATCTTACCCTGAATAGTGGAGTGGAACTTCACTATAACAAGATAATTATCTAAGTTAACTACTAGCTAAACAAGCTTATCGTATCTAGTGTAAATTACTAATAAACATAATAAAGTAATTAAAATAAGTAATTAGTGAACCAAAATAATAAATATAAGTAAATTCAATAAAGTAAATAAATACACCAACATGTTGATCTAACTCATAGATAGTAAAGAACTGGTTGTTGATTCATATGAATTCTCATCTCTAAAAATTGTGTAGAATAACCATGAACATGACCAAAGGTGGAGAAAAAAATTCTTAAAATTAAAATCAAGTAAGCTAGGCTTATGTAGACCTTGAAAACATCAATATTTAATGTCAAATTTAGATCCCAAATTCATTTGAAACTAAGATCCTTGTAGGAGAAGAACATAGATAACAACAGTGAGTTTAACTATTGGCTAACTAAATGTTAAACTTAAGAAGGATGTGGAGTGATCAAGATAATATTAGTAGTGAGTTGGGTTATCATAGAGGTGATTTTAAAGCATATGAGAAAAAATAAAGAAAAAACATGTGAAAGAAATCAACACTTAGTCTCTTTTTATAAAACAATTCAACTATGATGAAACAACAATTTTTTGCATGTGATGATTATGAAACATACCCAAACCATGACGAGAATACCCTATTCCATACCAAACCCACTATAGATGATACTATACCAAAATTTATATTGTACTAATATTATAATAAAAATAGATGTTATGTGTATGTTTGTGAAAAGCTTAGGATAAATTTTTTATTATTGAATTAAACAAAGATGAGGAATCCATTGTTGTAGAAATCATAAATTGCATAGTTAACATGGAAAACACTCTAAAAATGTTGAGATCATGCAAACTAAATGGCAAGTTTCTCCTCTAGCTCTCAAACTAAGATAGTCTAGACACACTAATGTTATCCAAATATTGAGCATCACCAACTATAAGTCCAGTGTTAATGTTTTTGAAGAACCAATTAAGTAAAATGTGTAATCTTAATTTTATTGTAGTTATTGTTGGTATTTGAGAGGGAGAATTTATAAATGAAATAATATTTTTGTTTCACAAAATGACTATAGAAAAATGAAAGTCAAGGAAGTGGAAATTGAAAAGTTAGATGGCCATCATGCACTAATAAATATATTTAAAAAAATGCAAAAAGGGGTTTGCAATGCATATTCATGATTCTATGATTCCTTAAGTGCAAAGATAAAATATTAATCACATTATTAAAATCATTGATTGTATTGAATAAGAAAATACTTGGGCACAATATAAAACATGTGCAAAAGCTCTTGTGCTTCATCCCCAGTAAGGTCTTTGACATTTTGCCTATCAACATTGGGCTAAAATAATTTAGAATTAACAAAAGAATTATAATTGGAGGAATTAAATAAACCACATCTTTCAATATAATAATGATAATTTCATAGCTTTAGAATTCTATGAACATCGATGAGATTTTCCAAAAACTGACACACTTGTGCTAGCATTAAAAGGATTCTACCTCTAATAGTAAACATATAATTTTGGGTAGTGTTGGATCGATCTGATTAAATTTTCTTATTGAAAATGGCCTTGCATGGTTGAATCTCATTGAAATCTCAAAATATACCATTTATCAATTCAAAAAAAGAGGATCAAAATATACCAGTAGAGAAGATGGAAGTGTATGTGACCTATTTATACAAAAAAGTGGGAAATACTATTATGGTTTGTCCCAAAATAATATCATGTGTGTACATATGTATGTATGTATGTGTTATTATAATAACACACACATATTTAATATTATATATATATATATATATATATATATATATATATATATATATATATATATATATATATATATATATATATATATATATATATATATATATATATAAATAATATAACATTATATAAGAGTGTAAATACAAAATTATACATCATTCAAAACCCATGATTAATGGTCCAATTGGTTCTTTTATGCATGAAATGTTAAGAAATAATAATCTTATATTTTTAGTAGAGATGACGATGGAAAATGAGGTTGTGTGTTCCTTCACATGACATGGAAATGCACTATGTGGGGAGGAGACATTTTGATTCATTGTAAACTTGAGCAATGGTGAATTTTTATGGAAGGGAAAGGTGATAAAAAGCATGGAATGATTAAATATTTCAAGGTGAGCCTCATAGTGATGGAGAGGAGCATTGACAAGGTATTTATAGTAATATCATACATCATAGGGCTTACATCATACACAACCCCTAGATTCAGAGTTGTGATTGGATTTACATGACCTAAACCCATTACAAAGGGGTCCATAGCTTGTAGGGTGGCAACATCTTTTATTGGTCTTTTTTAATTGTCAAGAGTGGATGAGGACAACATGAGCATTGATTTGATTATAGAAGGGCTCCACATCCCATATGTGGCTTGAATTGGTGTTATATTATTGTTGACCTAGGAACATAACATTAAGGTCCTGAAGCCTATCTTGTAGTTTACATCCATCCATCTTTCCAATATATTGACACCAAGAACAATTATATATGGTATAAGAACATACAAAAATGCCATACTTGAATCTCTTGAAGAAAAGATGGCCATCGCTGAACCATGTCTTTGTAGGAATCTTATTTATCCTTTCTGGCCAAAAAACATAAAATCTAAGGAAGCATTGGTTATGAAAAATATGTTTTAGAAAGATTATTAAAATGAATATCCAATTATTATTGATTAACACTTCATGCACACAAGGTGAGATCGGGTCAATGGTCATGGGTTTTGAGTGAGGTACAAATGTCAATTTACACTCTTTCACCTTTCAAAATCCTAGTTTACCAAAACTTTAAAAAAAAAAAAAAAACATCCTTTTGGGCATAACTTAAAAGTTCTTCAATATCACAGTTGCAACCTTCACATATTAAGTTATAACAACTGAGATGGTGCTTAATTGTAGATACATCATACCACCATAACACTTGGAGAGATTATGCAGAGAATAGTGTAGATTCGAAACCAATTCCAATAGCATACCCAAAATCAATAGTGTTTGTAGATGTTTCCACAATTTATCTTTCGTTTATTCACTGCATAAAGAGAAATAAAAACTGGTATTACAAATACAACAATAATTGTTGTTGAGAATAAGAATGGAAAAATCTTGAAAATATATGTATCCATATCTATTTGCATATGACATCATGCATTGTTAAATTAAATTATATAAAAAAGTTCTTTTCATTAAAAAATATTTTTTTATTTTTTATCTAACCAATTCTAAATTCTTTTAATTAAATTTTTAATTACTAAAATAATCTTGATTTTCACCTAATTAATTTTAAACTCATCTAAATTGGCATAAAATATATTCTCTACATTATTAAATAATTGACACCTTTTTATTGATGCATCTATTTCAAATATATATATTAGGTCATTGAACGGTTCGGGGGAAGTTACAAATTACAATGACAAGATATGAATGACGTGTATGGGCGAATCTGAAACAGTTAATTTAAAAATTAAAAAAATATACTGCGAGCAAACACGTGTTAAGCAGAGAACAATTCTCGGTTTACAGTGGTGTATCGTTGTACCGTCCGCGTCTTCCCCGGTTTCAATCTCCGCTTAAAAACGGCCCCGAGTGGTTTGAAGAACCATATTCTAGTCCACTATTTCCAGCGGGAATATTTTTTATTTTGTTAAAAAAATTTATGGCAGGCGGAATAATAGAAAGAGCAATAAGCCCTTCAATTGGCGTAATCATGAGTGTTTTGATGCTCATGGCGTCGGTGAGCGCGGAGTCAGCGGTGGATCGGTGACGCTGTGACAGCGTCTAGAGGAGCTTAACGCCCTGTCTCGCTTACGTCACGGGGAACGACAACGCCGCCACTACTCAGACATGCTGCACCGTATTGGCTACAGTCATTAAGAAAGGCGTCTATGGTGCCTGCGACCTAAGTAATACTTATAATGCGTCGGCAAAAATGATTAACTGGACACGAGCTACGGCCCTGCCGGATGAACGCAAAATTACAACGCCTCACGTCGGCCAATGCATTGGTAATGCTCTTTCGTTTTATGGTCTCGAAATTGTTGGATGCGACTTCGCGGCTGGTAAAATAATCGGCATTTAGGACATAAGGTTTTGATTACAAACAAAATATTTTGAAACACGTTAAGCGGCGGATTTTATTACTAACGCTCCCCGATGATAAAAATGACATTTGTTTGTAACTGAAATTAGCAGGTTCAGGAGCTCCTGCGGCTTCCCTCGTTCTAAGCGCTACGATTTCAGGCCTTCCGACTGGACAGGCGATCACAGGTTCGGATTCGAGGGAGAAGAATGCAGCTTCTGACATTTTTTATACCCTCTGTCGTCAACATCGTAGTTGGGATAATACTAGCTGCATTCCTGTCGTCGACATCTGAGTTGCGCGTTCGTTCAATTCAGATTTGAAAGGGCTCTGACCTGGAATTTGTTTCTTTAATGGTAGATTGGATTTATTTGTATGAAATTAACAGTTAAAAGTTTGAATGTGAGGTTTTGGTGTATATCGTTTTTTGTGGGATTAATTTTGTGATTAGAGTCGTAGGTGTAGGCAATTAGGGATGGTTGTGTGAGAGTCTAATAATGTAAGATTTAATTAAAAATGAGTATCTTTAAATTTGATATTTATTTTATTGTTATAGTATATTTAAAAATTATTATATTTTAAATTTATGATGAAATTTGGATATATTTTTAAAAAATTTAAATTATGATATAATTAAATTCAAGCTAATAATCATTATTTAGTTAAATATTAATTTAAAAAATAATAAAATAATTAATAAATATAAAACTCTTTAACAAATAAAATTATATGACAGATTTATTATAAATACTTATATATATAGATATATATAATATTTTTAATTAAAAAAATTAAACAAAACCATTACTTGTTACAATCTAAATTTTAAAGTGAAACGATGTTTCTTCACATTGTATATAATGGACGTAATAAGCTGAAAATCTTTAACCCAAAAACAAGGTTTACTTTAAACCAACAATGAGTTTGACTAATGCATTGAAATAGAAGATAATGACACATTTGTTAAATCATTAATGTATTCATATTAATTATGTCAAACACGCATTCATCTACAATATTGAGTCTTGCATTAAGTGATCGATTGATGGTTCAAACAAATTTTATTTTATTTGTTTGATATATTGTGCATATTTTTGCTCTGTTGCATTCTTTAAGGTTTGTTTGAGGATGCATTGGCCAATCCGTGATTAGGTGAAAGATACATATAAGTGTTAGATGGTATGTCATTAATATTTTATATCAATATTTTATATGTTATGGTTCATTTGATTTTTTATTAACTTAAATTAATGGTGGTATTATTAGAATATTGAAATTATATAATTTATACACGAACTCTTTATTTATGATAGTAATTTTGATATTACATTAAGAGAAATTTTGATTTGAATTGAAAAAAATATATTCATTTTTATGATTTTAAAAAAGGCGTTCAATAGAAAACAACATGGAAATTCATGTCAGTGTTAGCATAAGTTCAAGATAAGATCTTTCCAATGAAAAACATAAATAATTGTTTTGTTTTCATTCATTTTATATTATTATGTCATTATTAAGCATGGATCATTTGCTTTTTGTGAAAAACAATCTATTAATGCTCTTTTATTCGATGGTAAGTATTATGCTCAAATTCTATTAATTATTTTGTTTTTACACAACTTAGCATTAGTTTTTATTATTGAGAGGGACAATGAAGCCATGTCTTTTTGATAGCTCGATAATAATTATATTTGCTTGAATGGTTTGTTAAGGAACATATATGTTGATAGTTGGACATATTATGGCTATGTTTATTATGAATATCCATCTTTTAAATTTAAGAAAACAATAGAATATATAAGGATTATAATTTTATGGATTTTTTTCGTGGTTCTTTGTTAGTATTCAATATGTTTATTTTTCTTAAAATTTTATAATAGGTCTTAATTGTTGTGATTTTATTTTTTTCAAGGTTGTGTTTTAATCTTAAAAGGCATTTCATGGGAGGAAAATGGACTGATTTCATTTAGGATTAGCATTAATTTAATACCTTGAATGTTACTTCAAAATCAATTATAAAAAAATCATTTTAAATAATTTAAATGTACTTTTATAAAGTATATACTACATATCTCAATGAATAAAATTACATAATTCATACTAATATAAAAAATAAACAAAAAATTGCTTCTTCATCCATTATTAATCCTATCAGATTAATATGTGTCAGTTACCAAGTTAGTCTTGATTCATCTTACACATATGCAACATTATAATCCTAGGCCATGTGGGTTAATGGCCCAATAAATACAACTCATTATGAGTCACTTGACTTCCAAAACAAACTACACAAATTAAACATAAAAAGAACCATATATGTTGGCCTCCAATGCACATGCACACACTCCCAAGGCTACCTACATATTGACACATTCCTATTGTGTAAACAAAATTTGGGTGAATTTAGTTATCTTAAATCTAGACGGTGTCTTTACCCATAAAGGAACAAATAAGATTCTTGTTATCTTTAGGTAAAAAGTTAATATCATGTAATATTATTTAATATTCCTCTTCTGTAAATTAAAATCTTAATCAATAATAATGATCGTACCTTGAAATATATGTAAAACTATATTTGATCACACTATATAAATACCAAATTCAGTCACAAAGGCCTCCATCAATTTAATATCAGAGTGAAAACTACCATAAATAACTTTGTTCACATTCTATCCTAGTAGAATTAATATGATTGGCCACATAATTATGCCCCAACACACCCCATTTTAAAAATTATGAATAATGACCTATTATTAGTAAAACATATTCATGGTCTAGATGAACCTTATAAATTCCAAACATTGAATCAATCTACATAACCTAAGGTTCATGTTGATCTATTTTTACATTTCAAATTAAATTTCAACGCTTATGCATGATAAAATTGTTTGAAAATCTTATTCCAAGATTGAATTTTAGGGTTTACTTGACTAACAGAGCTAATAAATTTATATTCTATTGTGTCTCAACTTTTAATTATATGTCTAACTACTTATAATATTTAGGATTATTTCACATTTGGTCCTTTACCAAATTTTATATCTAAACGTCTTATTGATTCTAAGTTCCCAAGGCCACAATTTATTGAGAACTTTTAGAACTCCATGATCTATCCTTGTGTTAACACCATGGTTACCCAAAACATATAATTCTGAAGTTGAGCATATTTTATTCACCAACTCTTTCAATTATAAAAATAAAGTTCCACATGTCGATGTCGTATCAACCCATAAGTCCAAAAACTAGTAAGGGAAGGTACAAGATTAAAGCTTCAAAATTAACCTTAAGATCCCTAAGATCATTCCATATAGCATGATGGATTTTATGTTGAACCTGATAGACGAAGCACAATGCCAAAAATTTTAATTACTCAGTTAACAAGATATTTCCATATGACAGGACCTCATCAACTTAGAGCCCATCAGTCAAAATTTCACCATCAAGATTTTATATTCTCTAAGAATCTGAGAGTCATCCACATGGTGAGATATTGAAAGCATAGATCCCTAATAATTAAATTAAAATCATAAGGTAAATAAAACCATATGGATAACATAAGACATCCATGTGTCATCATTATAATAACTTACAACCCATTGAATAAAGTACACAATCAATTTAAGAAGAGCCTCTAGAAACCTGAGATTGTAACACATGGTATGATCACATTCACTCAATGCTCACCAAGAAGACGTACACATCCTATGTCTAAAATATCTTTTATTCCATTAGATCATGGCAAATTATACAATCTCATTACGTTGTAGATTATAAGGGGGTACAAGGCCAAAATATAAAATTAAAGACTGTAGATAAGTGATATTTATAAAAGTGTCATAATCACATAGACTCATAGCTAGAATACAAATGAAGAATATAAATATCTAGAACAACACAAGGTAATCATAAACATGTCTTAATGTGGTGACTAAGCATTCATAGGAAAAAAAATCTGCCACCTATAAAAAGATACCCATCAAAGTTAGTTGCAAAATTTAAATTTAAAAGAGAAGCAAAAATAAAATTCATTGCTACATTAATTTTGTAGAAACTAGGCATTCACTTCTCAAGATTTTAGTAATATATGAAAAAAGACAAATGAATAAAGTCACCATTAACTTCAATTGAACAAGTGAAATTTATGAAATTTGAGTTATTCAGTTATAAAAAATTGTAGAGTTTTGCCAAAAGAGTATACAAGTATTATTCAATTAATTTATGAAATCTTTTAGTACCTCATAGTAAAGCAATGGCAAATTTATCACGAGTAGGACATTCTCATTCTTCCCAAACCATCATAGATAGACCTCAATATCTCGATGCATTATTTGATAAGGGAATGCTTAAATTTTAGTTTTCCCATTACACAACCATTTGGGTTGTAATACATAATGCAAAGCCATATTCAACAAAAGACTAGTTGGATAAAGATGATTGATGATACATTGATGATTTAATGCCAATTCATACTATGAGAATACATAATGATAATTTTAAATCTAATGCAATGTCTTTCATTGACCTAATACCTCATTTTTTCATTAATGGTTCTATTATTGGGGATTATCTGCACTTTAACTTTTATAGGCATGCAGTGGCCTACATTTTTGAAGTAACATTTGAGAAATATCTAAAACTCTCCATCCCAAAAGTAACCTAATATAAAGAATATCCTAATTCTTGGTTAGAATAGAATACAGTTGAATTATAATTTCATCAATAGCTTGATAAGGGGGACAGTTGACCATTCAGGGTGATATTTCCTCAATCCCCATTGTTAAAGTTAGGCCAGGGGTCTAAATAACTATGGCCCTAATGAAAAAGATCTACATTTATCCTAGTACAACTTATGTGTATAAGGAATGGGTTCCCCTACTACACATTAATTTGACTACTAACAAGATTATGGCACTTGGTGATATTAGCAATGTGAGGCTAAGGGTAAAAATATTATAATTTTATAAGTGTCCTTATGATGAGAATTTATACATAATGTCCTATCTGATGAACATAATCATGGTGATTGTGTATAGATTCATGGTCAACCATAGGAACCCTCTAATAAATATGTTAAGATAAGTTTTTTTAATGATTTATCCATATTGCATGTTTACTAATTCGTGGCTAAAATTAAAATAATTTATGAGGATATATATCCTCAAATTTATGAATCAATCTATGAGCGTCAGATGCCTAAGCTTTCAAGTAACATAAGGAGTATTGAGAAGAGAGAGGATTATTGTTACTATCATGATCATATTGTAATATATATAAAATAAATTAGGAAACTTCCCTTATTTATACTTTACATTATCCCTGATAAGGTGGTAAAAAAATAATTACACACCAAATATAAAATAGTATAGATGAATATCTTGATGCTAAACACCAATAATACTATCATAAAAATCCTCTTAACAATGGGAAAATCCAATATTCAACAAGAATACATCTCAGTAAATTTAGTAAGATTAAGGCCCATTACGGTTTGGAACAAGTAAGATATAAATATTAGGACCATAGGGAGAAAGTGATGCAATACCTCAATGAGCTTACCAATAATGAAGTGTACAATTCCCATGGTCATAAGAGTTTTGAGCATGATGAGATTTCATCACTGATCAGGATGATTCTAAGGTTTATACTCAAATGAAAAAAATGATATGCCAATGTTGGTGGCATAAAAAATCCAATATGATCCTTCAATCACTAGATATGATGTAACCATAATCATAGAGGAGGAAAATAGACATAAAAGATATCAATGGCCTTATCAGCAATCTCAATCCCCTCTATAATAGGAACCTCCTCCCTCTCCTGAATAAGTGGAATATGACAAAGAATAAGGTGTGACCCAAAGGAAGATGATCCATACATAGAAAAGAATATTCTTAGGGGACTCCAAAGGACTCAACAAAAAACCATGATTCAACCTATTACAATAGTATATAGAGAATCATATCCTTTATATGAAAAAGCAAAAACAATTTCATTGGCACCATTACCTCCTTAGTCTATAGTCTAAGAGGTGAGTTTTCCTCAATTTATTCAAACTTATTTGTAGTTATGTATTTACCTCCATATCCTATAGCTTTCCCATCCATTTCACTTTACACCACTTCCTCCATTCCTACTCCATCTCCATCTATTGAAGCCCCTTCACCTTCCATTCCATTAACATTAGGGAGAATTCCTACTTTAACTCGACCACTCATTGTTGCTTGTCAAATGAAGCTTAAAAATCCTATAGTTTCTCCAAATATTTTACAAGTATAAGAAATACCTACTAGTGGTCTATTTGATCTTCGAGCCCCCTATGTGAGGAAGTAGAAGAGAAAAAAGATATAGTTTAAATGGTAGATTATCCAAGTGATGAGGATAACAAAGTGTCTAAGATTGAGGAAGAGGAAGAACAAAGGGGGAAGTTTAAACAATTAACTTAATAGTCGATACAAAGCTTGAGGAAATTAGAGAAGAAGAGAGAGAAACTCCTTAATAGGGTGAAAATGTGCTTACTAAAGAAGAAAAATAGATGCTAAATAAGGTAGTATCATATCTGACTTCCTCCCTCATAATTTTAGATAATAGTTTGGTCAAATTTCCACCTATTATTCTAACTATTATACCCCTCTCTCCATATGAATTGTTACAACAACATTGTTTAGAAAAAAAAAAGTAATTGTATGACTATGCATACAATGAGATATTTGGGCTAAAAACTTTTGATTATTTAGTTTTTTCAACCACAAATTCAATAATGGTCAAAATCCAATATCTTAAAATTAAGGTCCATTTTGAGAACCTGATAACTATTTCCATTTTTAATCCTTGAGCACCACCTAGACTATCTATCCAACTTGACTTGTTTATTCTCCAATGCACTCAAACTAAGTCTTCCATACTTTGAATATCTCAAGGACTCTAGGATGGACTTGTATATGGTAGAAACTACACCTTATAAAGATATCTTGGGATGAATTAGGGTAGATCAACCACCTCTTTAGTTCTCCATTCAAATAAGTGACTCCATGTTTCCACTATTATTCATCTAACTTCCCACCTCTATAGAGATGACTTAACCCTAAGAAATAAGTAAAAATGATTTTTCCTTCTTGGATCAAATAGTATCAAGAATGTCAAAAATAAAGAATGAGATTGGTCCTGAAAGAAGTGTCAATAGTAATCATACACACTGATAAAAAAAATATATCACTATTCATAATTTGAGGAAGATAAAAGTAGTACATAAGGGAGGGGAAGAAAAAATATTGGAGCAAAGGGAGAATACATATCCATTAGAAAAGAATTTGAAAAATATCCCTAATGACCCTACTGAGTATGATTAACATTTATGTTTTTTTATGGATTCCATAGGAGAGACCATGAAATAAATGTACATAATATAAGAATAGACTGGGCGAATGCTTATACAAAGATAGATTTTTCATGCTCCAATGGAAATAGGTGACAATGTTCAAAGCACAACCAATAATTTATATAATATATTGACTATAATAAGGGTTGCAAGGGGTAAATCACAACCTCATTGGAGAAAGTTACTAATTTTCTAAAATAAGTTTAAATAATTAGGAAAGACATTGAATTTTTAATATCATGTGTGAGAAATAATGCATAAAATTATTTGAATCTGATGATTACCCAAAAAATTGTGCAAGATTTGAACTGTGTAATATTTAAGAGACATAGTACCTTTAGTTGACACCAAAAAATAAAGGCTTTAGTATCCCACTTTGTAACTAGAGAGAGAATTTGTTGAAAATTTAACATATATGAGGGTCATAGGAATGATTACCTCTATAGGTCAATTGCTGAATAGGCCTAAATTATGAATGATTACCTAAGGAAGACATAACCAAATTGAAGGATGAAGTGGAACATACTGTATATAATTATAGTGAAGAAACCTTATAGCTTATCAATTTCTTAAAACACAACATGACCAAGGAAGAAGCTCTCAAGGTCAAATTTAGAGCCTCAAAAGTAAAGCATAGAAGGCTTATGGATGAATTCATGAGTATATTTAAGCCATCTATGCTAAATTTTGGTATTATCAATACTGAATTTGACATTGCTTATGTTTTATATGAACAACTCAAGGATGTTAAACACATTGTTTTCATAACATAGAGCACACTATTGTTTCCTCCTAGAAACACTCAATCTTGAGTATACATTCACAAAGTGATGCATTTCCTTGTTGGGCTTACTTTAGCCAATTATTCACATATAAATATTAAGTCTATTTTGGTTACTACATTGATCATGTAGCAGATAACTTATTTCAGTGAGAAATAGGTTGAAACCATGAGAGAGAGAGAGAGAGAGAGAGAGAGAGAGAGAGAGAGAGAGAGAGAGAGAGAGAGAGAGAGAGAGAGAGAGAGAGAGAGAGAGAGAGAGAGAGAGAGAGAGAGAGAGAGAGTGTGTGTGTGTGTGTGTGTGTGTGTGTGTGTGTGTTAGGAAGATCAAAAAATTCCCATAATGTTTTTTATATTAAAATTAAAGAATGTGTAACAGAGAAAAAGAACTTGCTAAAAAATTCCAACTATTGGCTATTATCAAATACTTCTTTTTTTCTTTCTTTCTTGGACATCACAATCATCTCTTATTCTTCCTTAAAACCCCTTTGTCCTAGGCATCCAATAACTCACATATTTATATTATGTTAAAAATCATGAGTCCTCTTGGTTTCATGCCTTCACTATGGCTCAAAATCCTTTCCCAAAAATGGTAAATTTTAACCCATGGAGTAAGGCCAAGAGTTTCCTGACAAAGCTCCTAGGCCACCCAACAAAATAAATGGATGTATAAGTCTTAATCAATAATTTCACATTCCATTTGACATCAAAATTTTGACATGTATCAAAATATATAAAACCAAGGTAGAGTGGTGGGAAACATTTTAAGGCCATGGCCACATGGTTGGCATGGACCAACCTTACCTCCTATTATTTACATACATGCATCTTTTCTCTACTCTTTAATATTTTAATATTTGAGTATTACGCATACAAATCACTTTAGTATTATAACCATATACAAAATGAATCTTCACTTAAATATATATGTATATAAACAACTTATGGTGAATATCATCCCAAATAGTTTTCCATAGCTAATGCTATTCAACCATCACCTCAGATTGCCATTTGAGTCATTCATGACTATCTTAACACTTTATCTATCAGGCTATGATAAGACATCCTCCTTTCCTTGAAAATGTACTGCCCCAGTGCCTTAAAAGGTGAAGTGGAGATCTAAACTCCCCATTATAGGTTTAAGTCACTAGAAAAGTTTAAAAATTTGAAATAAAATTCTTGAAACTAAAATAGTTCATGCTCAAATTTCCATCAAAATATGGGTATGTAAATAATTACATCAGCATTTTCATAGAAGTTCTTATAAAAACATAAAATAGTGGGGCCAGTTCAATGTTAATTAATAATCAATAATTTTATAATAATAATTTATTTAACACAAAATAGCTAAATCAAATCAAAATCCACATTTGAGTGTGTCATTTTTTTGCAAAAATTAGCCATGTCTTACACATATTCTTATAACATTCTCCACAAAATTTAGTTATGTACCGCACATAACTTTATAATATTCAACAAAGAATGTAAATAATTGTAATAATCATATTTTTATGTTGTCATTCCACCACTTTTGATAATTATCAACATAAATATGTCATTCATCATAAAGTGAAAATGACAACCAACCTATACCATTATAGTAGCTAGAATTACACTTTTTGTGGTCAGTGCAATGTCCTAAACCAGTTGCACCAAACATTGAATAAGCCATCCTAGACACTCACATGAAACCCTAAAGGTTTTTATCATTCTCTCCACTAATTTTGTGAGCTCATGTGATGGTTCCATATATCCCAATCCCACCATAATTTTGTAATTACCTCTTAGAAACATTCTAAAATTCATAAACTATCCGATCAAAGCTTTACATTTCTCTTTCTAAGCATAACCATACATTCCAGTCATATTTTAAATTAGAGTATTCGGTATAGAATATTTTTCACATAAATCATCCATTACTTATACATATCATGATTACATTTAGAATCCCATGCATTCCTACATTACAATAAGTAGAACATTGTTATAATGCATAAGAATATGACTTATAAGACCAATTAGTGCTTCATGAGGATATGTCAAGTAATTTACACATGGGTTTTTTTTACAACAACCTATAAGAGGTGGGTAAGGTAACACTAAATACATAAGGTGAGTATTATGCATGAAGATCTCATAGCCAACTTTTGGAACTCATAGTGTACACACCCAAATTAATCAGGTGACTACTTCATGTAAAAGGTGAAAAGTGGATTTTCAACCTATGAGATTACAACTCAACTAATATTTTAGTTTTTCAGTAAAAATAATATCATACCTTAATGTTAAAAAATTAAAAAAAAATTTGTGTGGAATTATTATATTCTTATGAATATCTCCCCAATATCAAATTTATGATACCTTAAAAAATAATAATAAGTTTTCTTTTTTTTGGTTGGTTGATTATTTTATAATGGGTGAATACGTAAATATGGGGAGTAAAAAATGAGTCATTTTTGGAACAATCATTGATTTATCACAAAGGGTGAGTGCCATTTAAAAAATGGTGCATGTTCTTTTTAAATGATGGGTGAATAAAAAAATAAAATGTCTTTGTTATGAAGCCTAAAGGGTGCTCACCTTATATAATAATAAGGTCACGTGGCCTTTGATATTAAAAATGAAATATTACATTTCTATTACGTAGGGAACATGCCTAATGCAATTCAAAATGAATACACCATTTACATTATATAAGTTTCATGACTTACGTATTATAAAGATTTGTGCCCTTTGTCACTTTATAAACACACACAAAAACAACAAAGCCATGTTTTTTAACCCATTTTAAAAATTTAAGGAGATCAAGGAGTACAAATCAAATGCCATGCATTATTTTACTCTCAAATTATTTTCTATGCATTTGTTCCAAGTATCCATACTTTCATCATTTTCTTAGTTATGTAATTTTCATCCTTAGGACAAGCTTAGGGTTGAATATTTTAGAATGTAAAATATATAAAAGCCATTTATTGTAAAATATTTTAGAGATTCACCTACCTAATATAAATTTGTATTTTTATAATTGTATATTATTGATATGATGGAGCCATTTCTTGAAGGAAACCCAAAATAAAGAATTTGTGAAAACCCCCCAGCATTTTAACTTAACACAAAATAAGAAAAAAAAATTTCAAATATATAATTCAAATATATAATAATTGGAAAGTATATATTATAGTTTATTTGACTATTCAAAAAATAATCAACATAATTAACTTTTTGATACATTGGAGGTCATTTATAAGGAAGTAGGAAATGTCAATTATAAATCAATGTAATGCAACATTAAAGGGATGTATTGAATTTTTTTATTTTGGTAAGTTGTTAGACATTGAAATTATAAGGAATAACTATGTGCTTTATTTCATATGCATGGAATCATTGAAACCCCACTAATGAGTCACAAACACATTAGTGTGTTCATATAAAGATTGAAAAAACCTTTCAGATAAGTGGTAGCTAGTATTTGATAAGCCTATATGCAATAACTAAGAGATTCAACCATGGATTTTGAGGAATTTTTTATTATGAGTTCATTATCAAAGAATTACCAAATTAGTTTGACATCAGGGTATCTTAAAGTATCAGATGTTTGTTCTCACTTTATATACATGGTGTTAAGAGGTACCAAAACTACTAAAACCCCCTATAGAATAAAAAAATCAATAATAGATACTTCCCTCCCTATAATATTTCACTAGAGTACACAAATAGACACCCTTAGGGTAGTTTTAAGCCTCAAACATGTAATAATTGATAATGGAATTTATACAATATGTATCCCACATTATTCCTATATAGGGTTACAATTCGCATCACATATAGTAGTGCCCCTCCTCATATCTATGATTCACCCTATGGTAAAACTAGAAGTTTCCATACATTTCATATAAGCCATTGTACGTTCTATGGGAGGAAGTTTAGTGAACCACCTATCTATTTTAGACATATCTATGTTACATCTATAGAGCCAATATGCATCTATGTAGAGATTACAAGAACATTCCTATATACACTATAAAAAATCATATTCCTTTTACCATTCACTCAACACATCATATAAATATATAAATAGATCTTTAGTAATTATCTATCTCACAATACACATATACATAACTAATTAACTATAAACAAATTATATATCAAAAAGATTGTAAATTTATCTTAGTATTTTTACTTAATTGATTCATATTTGACATATTCATATTTTTTATTGTACAAATGATGACCGATCCTATGCATACAAAATGGATTGGATTTTTCTATTGAGGCCATAATTAGATCTACCTTACCATACATATAAGATTTGAAAGTATTGTATAGTACATATATCAATTTTATATCTAATATACACCATAATTTTATTTTGTTTTCTTCCTTGGCCTTTCCCTCTCCACTCATGATAGATAGAGACAAAGAGATAGAGATGGAGAGAAAGAGAGATAACAATGGATTCTCTCACTAATTTTTTATTTCTCTACTAACACACTCTCTTACAATCCCTATTTTTCTCCTCTTTTTCTCTCTCTCATTTTATCCTTCTCTCACTCTATCTCCTTATATATAAGGAATAATTTAACTACATACTCATAGGTTAAATTCAAATAGATTTATGATTGACCTCTTCAATTTATTATTTGTAACATAATGACAAATGTTATGGGTACCCTTCCTAGATTTCAATAATTTGTGACTGATGATATAGTTAGAATACATATCCTTAAACAAAAATCTCTCTCTCTCTCTCTCTCTCCTCTCTCATCTCTCTCTCTCTCTCTCTCTCTCTCTCTCTCTCTCTCTCTCTCTCTCTCTCTCTATCTCTCCTCTCTCTCTCTCTCTCTCTCTCTCTCTCTCTCTCTCTCTCATATAGAATTTTTGTGTCCCAAGTTCTATTATATCTCCAAAACCACTTATTTAGTGACATGTAATTAAAATAAAACATAATAATTATATATGGTTTATTTTTACGTAATAACACACTATGTAAAATTTATATTTATATGCACCTATTTAACCCTATATATGTATGTTACATATGATTCACCATCATTTATATATTTTAGGTCACGCAACCTAATAAATTATCCATTTAGGTGGCATGAGGTGTGTGAAAAATCACCATGCTTTAAAATTTTATTCTTGACTACAATATCATTCACTATACATCATTTTAAGACAATATTTCCTCACTTTTATGTTATTTAGCTAGAATCATATTATGAGGTTTGTCAATAATTTTTTTACCTATCATAGTTTGAGAGGAGATTATATCCACAAAACTAGAGATCCAACCCTAATTCTAAATCTAAGTGATGAAGCACAATATCTTTTAAGATACTTAGCAAAAAGATATAGATGATTGTATTGTTAGGGCTAGTTGTAGGTGCAATTTATTTTATGTGCCGATATGGAAAATTTTAATGTTTATATGAGACATTTTCTATAGTGATATGGCACATTTTTTTATTCCTATATGGTCTAAATTATATGTCAATATGGGCCATTTTATATGCTATTATGGCATTTTTTTGATACATGTACATACTATACTTACATTTTATATGAATCTATACAAAATTATAATATTTTTATTTAATTTTAATTTTATATTTATATCTTTTTGATAAGTCAAAAAGGGATATAACTTATCTACTATAAAACTATACAAAAATCCTTGTTTATGTATGCAAACACAAGCAATCTACTATAAAACATATGGATAGAGCTTAAAGACAAAAAAATAGAGAAGAGATCAAAAGAAAGAGTAGAAAATAACTAGATATTATCAAAATAGTGTAGCTAAGTATATCTCCTTGATGGTATTTTTTCACTGACTCCTTTCCTTTACCCTACCTAGTTTGCTTCAAACCCATGATGTTAGAAGGTTTTTCCATCTCACCACTTGTCTAGTTGGTTTTCCACACAATATGCATTGAAATGAGCTAATAAGAGGGAATTAGAGGAAATGTTGCACATGACTGAAGACACACAAAAAGGAGGCCATTCCAATTCATCATATCATCTAAATGCCAAAAACATCATCCATGAGATAGGGAGATCAACTTAATGATTACTCTCATTGATGGCATCATGATTACAATCTAGCTCAATTATCCTCAATTAATATGATCCCTCATTGAGTGTATAAGTTATCTTAAAATGATTCACTTGGAAATTAATGTTCACGCCCTTATTAGATAAGTGGTAATCCACCTTATTACACTCATGCAAAATATGATGTATGTTGAGGTGCAAAAAATTGGTTTTTGAGTTAGATAAAACTTGAAGGATGTTTCTGAGGAACCAATTTTTAGTGATTCCACCTTTAATTATGTCAAAAATAACCTAGGAGTTTTATTCAATGATGAGGTTATTCCAGTTCTTCTAGGTAATAATGGTGATCCATCACCAAAGATATTTTATTTTAGAATATTTTTTTGGTCACTTGCGCAAGGATTCACTAAAACTTGGCATGAATTAGCCTTTAGAGTTCCTAAACACACACTCAACTCCAATCTAGCCTAGGCTTACTTTATTGTTGTATCAAAGTTGAGTTTAATAAAATGGCCTTAGGGAGGAAGACAACATATAGTAAATTTTTACCTAGATCTTCTAGTACCCCTATTATCAGGTATATTTTATATGTGTATATTATTTTCATACATTATCCTTCTTGGTATTATTATTAAATGAATAAGTTTACATATCATGGTTGTGCCAATGAATGGGTAACTAATGTTTAGATTTGATGATTGTTGTATAGTATGTGTAGATAAAAATGTATAATTGTGGAATAATTGAATAAAATTGAGATTTTTTTTGTGATTTTATTTGTGACATATCTTCAAAACCAACATTATCCAAAATCTATAGTTATTTTCATCCCAAATTTTTTAACAAACTAGGACATTTGGAGATGAACAATATGCTCTCTTAGTTTTATGTGTAGTTTCTATACCTATATATTAAATAATTATCTTCCAATCATGAAAATTAAAATGGTGGAACCAATTTTATTATAGCTAAATATTACTTTGGGTAGCCAAAGTTGCTTAGTAAACTACATAACCTTTAAGCTACACAACCAATTAATAAATAAAATGCACATTCACATTCAAATGGGAATATAAATATAATAACATAATTATTTTACAGCCCTAAAAGCCCTAGATATCATGACCTATAGACACCTATATTGGTTTCTTGATAT
>JARHVA010010002.1:0-235412 GCA_037957365.1 Torreya grandis
TTATAATAATTATTATTATCTTCATTGTAAATAATATCATTTTCCACATTTTTAGCTAATGTGCAATTTTCCAAATTTGTCCATTCATTATCATAATTATGAGAAAATTTTAAAATTTGATCTATGGGATGAGATGGAAGAAGTTCTTTAGTGGCCATTTTATTTCTTTCACCAAAGAGAATATTGAAAATCACTATTAAAAAAATAAATGCAAAAATAACTATGAACATAGAGATTTTGAAATTATGTTTGACAAATTAAATAATTTGCAAAAATTTCAAACTATTTTTTCTAAAAATTATAAGGGAGGAAAACTTGGGGTTTGAGGACCTAGTTTAGAAATCTAGGGTTTTGAGCTAGGGTTTTAGAATTTTTGAAAATTATGGTAATAATTTAAATTTTAAAAATATATTTGAATAGAATAAATGCACAAAAATTAATACAGAATATCAAATATTTGAAATAATTTTTTTGCATAAGAAAACTATTAATATTGAAATTTTGAAATTATTTTTGACAAAGTAAATAATTTATAAAAATTCCAAAATATTTTTCTAAAATTTGCAAGGAAGGAAGGCTTGGGTTTGGATGATATAGTTTGGAAATATAGGATTTTCAGATAGGGTTTTAATTTTTTTGAAAATTATGCCAATAATTTAAATTATAAAAATATTGTTGAATAGAAGAAATGCACCAAAATTTATATAAAAATCATAAATTTGAAATTAAATTTTTGCACAAAATATGAAGGAAAAATCCTAAGGGTGCCTAGGGTTTTAGATTTATTTGAAGTAAGTTGGTTTCACCAAATGTTTTATTATTTTTGGGGAAACTAGTGTGTAGTTCCTAAATAATAAGGGGTCTAGAGTAAGGGAAAAAATCTAGTTTAATATGGTAAAATATAGATTTTTATCAATTAAATTACACAAGGAAGATAAATATATTTATTTGAAAATGGGATAAAATGGATGATTTATGAGCTAGAAATTGAGATGCATGACTAGGACACTATCTAGAATCTAGATATGGCCTTTGTTCTATGATTGGATAAGAGCACTAAAAGTGGATAGGAGTGGCACTAGAACTTTAGTCCACTTCTACCATTGTTGTCCTAAGGATATAAACTTTTAAGGTTTTTTTACCAAGTCAGTGTAAGCTTGTGTACCAAATTTTAGAGGCTGAAAGTTAATAGAGATTTTTATAGGTCCATTTTTTTCTATAACACCCTATATTCATCTACACACATGTAAATCATAAATACATAAAAATCAGTGGGGGGAAAAATTGGGTTAAGGGAAGAATGATCAAATGATTTAAAACCCCTGTTATCTTATTCTCTACCTACATTAACCCTCAAGCTAGGGTCTTAGATCAAATTTAGTTCTCCCTTAGTGAACATGCATAATCAATGCACACGATAGATATAAGAATGTTCTTTCACATAGGCCCTTCCTTGATCAAGCATGCAAGTCTATGTGTGATGCATAATGTTGAGATATAATATTGAGTGATTGTTTATTATGTAATGTCCCAAAGTAGTAAGTGATAGATATAAAATTCCTTGTGAAGTAATTTATATAGGGGACTCTTTATTTCTAATTTGGGAGCTTTATTTGCATTTGATAGACATTGAAAAACTTAGGGATGAATCTAAAAAAGGATCTAAGACTCATCAAGTAAATGAAACTAACTATTAGAACTCAAAATAGCCCTAGACAAGAGCATTAGGAATGAAAACTAGTGGCACCGATGCTATAGTCCAACCCTAGCACTCCTATCCTTCAGTCTTGGGACTTGAGGGGGATGGAAAGAGGATAAAAAACCTAACTTGGCTAATGTGGAATGGCTATTTAAAATTCTCGAGATGACCAAGAATAAGAAAAAACATGTATCAAGCATAAAAAAAGACCAAGATGAAAAATTGAAAGATATGGCTAAATTTGAACAAAGGTCATATTCTCTAGTTGGAGTCTCTTATGAAAGGACTGTGAAAATACATTATATGTGTGATTGATTGACCAATTCTAGGCATACACATGCATTGAAATAGTCTATGAAGAAGGTAAAATAGGTTTTTATTTATTTATCAAAGGTTAAAAATGAGTAGGGATTCACCATACTTAGGTGGAGGATCATTATAAATCCAAAAGTGGCTCAATATATAGTGCATGTGGTAAAGAAGAGAAGAAAAACATAGGGGAGAGATAGTGTGTGTAGACAAGTGTCTCATGAGTTAAAAGAAAGAGAGGAGTTATGAAACTACCTCAATAGGTCCAAAATGCCATGTGTATCTCCTATGAAGATGTTGTCTTACTCCAAGTGGCATGGGAGTTGAAATGTTTGCTTGACACCTTGACTAACTCTTGAAAACTATGCTTTGCCTTGGCATGTTAAAGGACAAGTGGCCTTATTGATGGTCATATCAGGTTATATTATGTATTTTATTTGATCTTTACACCTACCAACTAACTCATTTAGGTTTTCCTTGACACATCACTTTCATTTCTTTCTAGGTGTCTATAAGACTCTTCTTCTCCTTAGGCCAACATTGCATACAAGTGTCAAAATTTTAATTATTCTTATTCAGCTCATCCAAAATTCATGGAATACTTATTAAATTCATATTATACATGAAACAATCCATTTGGATCTCTCAAACTATCCCCAAGAGTTTTCTCTACTGAAAGCCTCGAATAGGCCTCATTCCTTGTAACCCTAAACTGATACAAAACTCCTTGTGTAGATATTTTTATAAATGTTAATGAACATACAAGAGTATATTATAGTACCTAGTATGGATTTAAAACTTCATGTTCAATTTCATGCTCTAAGAGTGTTTACAGATATCCCTTTTTATTATTTCTCTCTCCTAACTAGGCCTTAATTAGGCTTCCCTACCAAGAGACTAAAAAATGACTCTAGAAGATACAAACACATAAAAAATACCAAATACTCATGTGATATAGTTATATAACCTCCTCCTTCTCCATGATAAATTTGAATATTTGAAAACTTGTATGAACCTATCAAGCAACAAAAAATTATCTTTTAGGGTCTATTCCATATAGTCTTGGACTTGAAAGTACAAAATAATGGCATGGGGTGATGTTCATGGGAGTATTTAACATGTTATATGTCATTTTGAAAATTTTATGATCCATATGGAGACATAACCTCATTTCTCTCTCATCGAGTTGTTTTATCTCTCTTAGGCATCCTGAAAGTGCTTTGAATTCTTAAAGATGATTAATAAATCTAGAGGCATGAATAAAGTAACCAATTCCACAAATGAAAGTTAAAAAGCGTGGATAACTTCCCATAGGATCCCAAGGTCCCATATAACTCATTTGATTCATACTAATCAATGAAAGATAGACTTTCAGGCTAGTACTAAGTATTTTGTGAGGGCTGAGTAAGATTGAGGTCAGTAGATGCATCATTTGAGTTTGATTTGATCTCCAATGACCTTAATAAAGTATAAGACATATACCTTGACCTATTTATATTTTTTACTACCATATTCCTTATTCAAACTATTTGCATCCTTATTGGTTCAGGCCTAAGGTTTGTAAGCCAAGCTACCTAACATATCCTAGCCAACTACACTCCTCCATTCCTCTCACTGTCAGGGCTATAAGCTCTCATGGAGTGCTTGTATATTTTTATCACTATATTATCAATGTTCTCAATATCTCAACTCACTCCACTTCACCACCTCTCTTATTCTAACTATCCATGTAAGCTTGTGTATGCACTTAGGACTGTACCTGACTAAACAAGGTTTGCTAACATGTTGTCTTACTTCTTACTAAGTCTAAGAGTATGATGGAACAATGTCATCACCATAAAATCATATTAACTTACCTTTATCCCATATCTCTTTAATATCCTTAAACCTCTTAGTTATGGAGTCCTTTAGACTCTTGAAATAAATAATTACTCTTAACACAAGCATATATATGTATGCATTGGTAGGGTTTTCCAATGTTTGAAAGCTTGAGTATGAAAGTATAATAGATAAATATTATAATATTTAAATACTATTCAAGTATATTGTTTTGGTTCAGTCTCTTATAGACCATTAAACCTTTCAAATAAGTAATTTATCCTATGAGCTCAAGCAGGACTGTGTGTGCATTTAGGATCTTGTAAGACTTGTTTGTTCATTTCTTCTACCAATCAATCAGAACCTATTTACTCTCAATGACTTGAGAAACTTTATTTCCTTTCTACCTTTCAACCACACACATACAAATTACTATCTCAAGTTTTGGAGAGTCCTTATTTACCTAAATAGACCTACGGTGACTGTCTACCTATGCATATTAACACTATGACTATAACTTGGTGTTTTAGAGACCTACTTTCAACACTAAAATTATCATATCATGATGTTGATAGTATATAATATTCTTATACACCTTGAAGCTCTATATTTTCATCATCATCCACTATTTAAGGCAAAATATTCAATAGGTGGTTGTAGGTGTTTGTCTAAAAGGTCTGAGTTCATATGGTCTAAGTTGGCCTTCTCAACTAGATCATTGGTTATCTGAAATTGAATAATAATCATTTTGTGTCTCTTATCAATTAATTACAAGTACATTATCCTCTTAGATCATATTTAAACTTTTGTAACCATTGTCTACCCACACACAGTATTTTAGGTCTATATTGCTAGGCTTGTTAGCTTAGTCTTCAACTTCCATTGACCTTTAGTTGTTTGGAGATCTCCCTTAGTATATGAAATTTTTTAACTTGAATAAATCACCTTATTTAATGTTTGGATAATAAACCTTTAATTTTGAAAAAAATGGATTTCCATGGAATTGTACATCTACAGGTTTATAGGTGACTATTTTATAATAGTGTGTTTTGAAACTTTTGAATAGTGTGAATGTGACTATTATGAACCAAAGATAATTATTTATTATGCATCAATAAATCATAAAAAACAAAAAAAAACTCTTAATATTCTTATAAATTCATAGTCAAACCTTTCAAACTAATTGTTATGCAGACACACAAAACATAGTCCACAAGGTGACTAAGGATTTGATAATCTTGAGACTTATAGGTAATATTTGACTGATCACAAGCATATTAATGTATTTAATAGGGTTTTAGGATATAATTAAATAAAAAACAAATGTATTATACCACTTGAATAATGTTAAAATATATAAAATTGGTAGTCACTTTGCAAACAATGTATAAGAAACTTTTCTTGCCAAAATACCATCCACACATGCCAACATGATGATTTAATGTGTATGAGACATATAAATATATTTTATAACTCAATACAAATAGTTTCATGTAGCCATGAGCTCATACTTTTCATTGGAGTTACACCAAATTTAACCTTTAGGGATTTGATCTTTCAGAAAGTAGTTTGTCTCCTTAGCAATTTTTCATAAAGGTAATTACACCAATACAAAACAAAATTTAAAAATTATAATCCCATAAGGTTCCCAAACATTGGTCAAAATCTTAGCCCCTAACTATACCTGTATGGCCTATACCGTTCAATAGAATTTGGCCTTTACTAGTTTGTGAATGGAGTGATGGAAGAGAGAAAAATATTTATGCAACTTTGGAGCTTAAAAATTCTTACCATTATTTTTTTTAACCTTTATAATCTCAAAGGATGTTCTAAAACTATTTTAACTTGTAATTGACTTCTAAAAGTTTGTACAATTTCCTTAACCTCTCAAGATGGCATTGGAACTCAAGAATTTGACCTTGTTCTAACTTTATGATAGGTTTGGAAAATTTTAAATTATCCATTATATTTTGAAGTTTTTTGGTATGAATTCATCTCTTATGGGACTTTGACATGCAAAAATGTTAGCCAAAAATCACCTTTTCATGTATTTTCATCATCTTCAAGCTTACAAGTGAACCTTAAACATTCTAAAACATCATGAAATATTATGAAAAGATTATTAATACATAAAATGACTTTGATAAAATATTAATCACCTATGACACAACTTTACCAATCCTTATTTCTGCATTACATTCTTAGACAATAATATGACCCAAACAAGACTTTACCTTAACTTCTCCAAACTAGCCTTAAACGATGCTAACAAGGTTTTATGTGGACGTTTATGGACCATATAAGGCATAAAAATACTATTAAAATACCACATGAAAGTTTAAATGTATATGGGGTGACCAATTTTGACTTCAAATCAAAAATTGGTAAACATTCTTGGTGATTCACAAAGATAACATGCCTACAATGCTAATATGACCAGTAGCCTTGCATGTCCATTGGGTAGTGGAGTCACTAGAATTTAGTTTAAGAATTGACTATATTTTTAACATGATACAACAAACTGATTAAACCTTCAAAACACATAAAGTAAAGAATAACAAGACACAAAGTAAAGAACAATATACACATGTGTTATCAAGTACTTAGGAAACACCACTTAATCAAACTAAACTATATATAACTAACCTGAAAACTTCTTCTTCCTCCTGGATCAATAGGTAATATTTTACAATCTCTTAATACATGAGATGAAAGAGGACATGAAGCAAATTGTCTTTTGAACTTTGTTCTTGGTGTCTTCATCTCCTTCCTTCTTACCAATCTTCTTAGCATGACTTCAAATAAAATAATGACAACTAAAAACACATCCCCTATGAAGGTGAACACTACTTGTGTTTCAACAATATTATAATGAGACTCCTAGGCTTCAACTTTGTCCAATGATGTTTTATCCAGGCATGCTTATTTGACCTTCATGGCATCTTGAATGACATCAGATTTCTTGCCAACTGCTACAAACTCATCAAGCTATTTAAGGAGCTTTGCATACACACTCAAATCTTCATCATTATCCTCAATGAGGACATCTTATTCAATCTCCTTATATACATGACATTTTATGGGTAACACAACCTTACAAAGGCCTTAAATATCTTTAAGGAGTTAAATATGCTTCTGCCAATCATCTTTGTTTTTTTCTCTTCAAGAACCACAACTTCTTCAAATTCATCTTCTTGGTCATTATGTACTTTCAACTTCAAGGCTAGATGAAAATTCAACAAGCTTGGATGGCATAGGATTTTATTTTTGAAACACACCATCAAGAGGAAAGTCAAATTCAAGAGTCTATTCAAACAAACTAGCCATAGGTATATCACCTTGAAGGGCCTCAAACTCATCACAAATCTCTTTGAACTTATGCCATAACTCATGTTTATCTATGGAGTTAGTAGAAACTTTATCTTCTATTAGTTTTTCAAAACTAACCTCTCGATGTTTCTCATGAGTCTCAACCAACTTAGTCAATGTGATGTGATTATTTAAATCTTCCTCTTCCATGTCTTGATGAACCTCTTCATAAGTAGTTGCAACTTGATATAGATCATCTATTTCTTTACTCAAAAAGATTGATTTTTTTTAATCTTCACTAAGGGGGATACCTATAGTGAACTCTACATCATAGACACTGAGTCATCTTCTTCATCAACTAAAAATTTAGATTGATATTCTTCAATTATCTCCCAAACTATAGGTTCTCCTTTAATAATGGATGTAGTGGGTGGGTGATGATTAGGTTCATGGGTTGGAGAGGGAGTATGAGGTGTGGTGGATGGCTCATGAATGGGCTTGGGAATGGAGGATTCTTGAAAAGGTTTAGATTCTTTTAGAGATAACAAGTTTCATTAGGAAATGAAAGAGACATCTTCTTCAACAAGATTTTCATTTTTCATATCCTTCTTAAGACTTTTTAAAGCTGAAAATTGATTCTCAACCTCTTGATTTTACCACCTCTCTAACCTATTTATCCACCATTAGATATAACATCTCATTTCATGTAAATCGTCATTGATGACATAATGGGATTCTTCTTCAACTGACCTCCACATACTCATCAAATTTTGAAATGACTCTCTAAAGCTCTTTATGAGATTGATAGGGATCACATAAAGTTATTTATCCCAATTTATCATCACCTTTTCTAATTTTAGTAGATTTTACATGAATGCCAACAAGGATTTGGTTTGATATATAAATCTATTTATTTATGTAAGGTAATATTATGGGTTTTGGTGAGCTTCAACATGCTGATTGGATTTCCTAATTAAATATTATAAGGCCTCTATGCACCTAAATCCACTCACCCCAAAAATTGCATTAATTCTGATAATTTAACATAAAACTACATTTCTTAGCTAATTAACTAATATCCCATTCCCTATTTCCTACATTACATAAACCTTATCCTACCTCACAACCAATTAATCCCCTTCATTAATCCACTAACTTAACCTATTTATCTACAAAATTATTCTTTAAGCCACTTTCCAATTTAAAAATATAATTTATTCTACCTACCCATCTACCACCCTACTAACTAGCTATTCCTAAACCCATAACCCCTAATAGATATTTCTAGAATTGGATAATTATATAAATCTCGTATATTTTAGCCCCATTTCCTCTATAATTCTCCATTCTAGAGATTCCCAAGGACTTTAAAAATTCCTTAGAAATATCATAGCCATTGATCTAAGGGCTCAAAATTAAATTTGAGCCATTGATTATTCCCTCCATTTCTTGTATAACTAATCCAAACTCCCTCCATGGAACTGAAATGAAAAACTTGAATCCATCTTTCTATCTTGCATCCATATCTCTTGTATCCATTACAACCTTTGTCAAAGCCATTATTAATCTCAAAAATCTATTGGAAGCCATTATCAAGCATCGACAAGCAATCCAACATCTAACTATTTTGCATCAAGAATTCATTTAGTAATCTTGGAGATTAGATACAGAGAGGTAAAATGATGGTTAGAATTCTCATAGCAATCTAATTATCTCTTTTATCCTCTCTATTTAATGTTGTTTAGATTTTAGGTTTTTTTATTACTAAAAATAGTAATATATAGTGAACCTAAAATTTAGGCTACATTTTGGCAACCACAGTGGGACATTACTCCCTAAATTAACCTATTAAGCTTTTTTGAAGTGATTTGGAAGTGTTTAGGACTAACTACATGTAAATTGAGCACTAAATTTTGAGAAAACTTAACATACATGTGATTTATGCCTTTGCAATGGTATTTGTGGTCTTGAAGTCATAGTTTTACAAGAAAAATTATGATATTATATGATATTTTAGTCTTAGCTATTAATATTTTATTTTTTAGGGTTTAAACTTTAGTATAACACACCTACTTTGAAAGTATTAGTCTTACCCTACTCTTTAAGATTTTTTAAGTAGAATTATGGTTTTGCATTTTCTAATTGACACTATATCACTCATCTAATCTTTATGTAGATTTTATTTTATTTTGTCTAAAAGTAGATATCTATCTTTTGTGTGCAAGGAGAAATCAATTTGTCTCAAAAACTAGTCCATATATATTGAATTGAAATATCACAACTCATAATAATGATCTTATATTAGTAATAATGACTTTCTAGGAGTCATAGTTTTGCTAAGTTTCTAGTTTGCTTTATATCCTTGTTCCTTATCTGTAAGTTATCATTATTCTATTTTTGTTTCCTATAGGTTTCTTTTGCCTCATGTGTGTGGGAAAGGAGGAGTTGATTAAGCCTTTTACCATTAGTAAGTAAACTATAATATCACAAATTTATTAATCATGGACTTTAACTGATAATCATGGTATTTCCATAATGAATTACAATATTTCATTTCTTAGCCAATTTGGTAAAAAAAATTAACTTTCATAAAAAATTTCTTATCTTTTATTAAATGGTTATAAGACCTCCTTGATAAGCCAAGACTATCTCTTTTCCATCTTAACTACTTTATAATTTGATCATTTTGTCCTAAATGTGTGATTAAAAGGGATATTTTGAGTTTGTTATGTATAGGTCAATCGGTAGAAGAGGAGGAGCAAGGAAAATACAAGTCAAACAACATAACATTCACTTGTCAAAACCCTTGTATCAAAATTGTGACTTTTAAATATGTGGTTTTACCCTGTTATTTATAATTTTATAGTCATAATAGTGATCTTGTGTTTTAACAAGAATTATGGTGAAGTTGTCTTTTTAACTAATATTTCAAAATAATATAGTCTATTATTATGTCTATGTATCAAAATACATCATTTAGATAACCTTATTTTCTTGGCAGTATAGTCAAAATCTATAAATTGGCATAAGCTAGTTGCTAAAGATTTCTTAGGTAACCTATGTATTTTCAAAACATTCTAAGGATAATCATCTCAATAGTATTCATCTATGTGGATCTAAGAATTTGACTGAAGAGGGGATGCTTAGTATGGTGTTAGTTTTAAAATGAAAACAAAATGAAAGAAACACACTAACTAGCATAACATCTCTAGGCCTAGATATTAGGGAAAGATTAATTAACAAACATGAATAAAACACACAACTAGAATGCAAAAAAACCCCTCTTTTACCTTGTATGCTCTAAAATTCTTTTTGTAGTGGCTTGCTCAGTTTGTGCTCATGAAGTCCTTGGCAATGGAAGCTTGGCTATCTCCATCTCTCTTTGGCACCTTTGGCTTCTGGCTTGTCTTGGATTGGAATAAATTTGGCATGGTAACAATAGTTGAAATGGCTTCTTGAAGATATTTGTGCATTAATTTATTTTCCTAAAATAGCTTAGAAATGATGTTCATGGCCTCTCTATTTATATATTTTTGAGAATGTCTAGAATCAACTTGAACCATCCATCCTGAGATTAAGATGTTTAAGTTTATAATTATCCTCATCATGACATTAGAATAAGGGGAAATTAAGAGGCATACAGGGCATCATGGAAGGCATTGATGAGGCATGGAGGGCATGAATCCTAATATTTGTAGCATTTATGGCCTAGGGATGTCTTTCAAAGAATTGAGGTCACTTGATGATGCAGATATTCAATATTCATTTCTAAAAATAAGTATTCAACAAGTTTCCATGGAATTTTTGATTAGGCTCTAATTTGGTTTAATTATCTCTTAAGTATGTTTAAGCACTTTATTCATAAATTACTCAAATTAATCTAAATACCTTGTTATTGGTCCAAAATTTGACTAGATTGGAATTGGAAGTCACTATTAGATGGGTTGGATCTGATATCCCATTTAGGATGTTACCAACACCAAATAATAAAGGAATGCATTTTATGGAAAATATTTTATAGGAAAGAACAATCTAGAGTACCCAAGTGCAAATTTAACATTTTGACTAAGAATGATTTGATCAAAGTTAGCTAGCCCATAAATTATGTTACCCCATTTAGTGATACCCTAGCCAAAATTGGCACTAGAATATGTTAGTTTCACATAATTTAGATGATTTCATTTTTTTAGGACAAATTTTTCATTTTGGGTGGAAATAGGCCAAAAGCCTAATTAGAGGTTATTAGTGGCTAGATTTAGGTGCCTATAGTTTGTCCCTATTTGGGTAGGCATAACAGGCTATAAGTATAGTAACATATTCTCAAGGAATGAAAAGGTCCTGTATGCCTACAACTACAATGATGATAAACTAACTATATGATTCCCCATTGAGGGAATAATTGGCACAAGTAAGTCGACAAATGGTCCTTTAAAAAGAAAGAAGCAAAATGAGGGGACCAAAGAAAGGAAAGATGATGGGGTGAAAATGCAATGATACTAAAAATGTAGTCAAAATCATTGAGACTGAAAGTGGGATGATGCACAATGGTTTTCCCAAAGGTAGTTATAAACATTATACCTTGATAGTGGCAATGTGGTATGAAAACACAATGATTTTCCTAAAGGTGGTTATAATCATTGAGAAGATGGAGCTGCTCAATCAGGATAGACAAACAAAATAATAACATACTCCTATATGGGTAGAAAAATTAAAAGTGGTGTCAACACAATGATTTACTCAAACATGATTATAATCATTGAAAAATGTAGGTGGGACTATGTGCAATAATTTACCCATATGCAATTATAATCATTAGACCTCGAAAATGATGTTGGGTGAATATTTTATCATCGACTAAATGATGGAAAAATGGGTATATCAACCATAACACAATGATATTTATATGACAAAATGGGTGTGGTTACCATAGCATAATGAGATAAATCTGTCCTCTCAACAAGGGGAGGTTACCTATAAACTATAATATACTAATGTAAACTAAAAATAGACTCAGGGGTGAAATCATACCATCCATCTCTCATTTTTTAGAGATGATGTTTACAAAATAAAGGATAATTCTTATGTAATTACTGAAGGCATTTCTCTTCTTTCAAAAATGATGTTCAACAAATAGCAGGAATTCTTCTTGGGTAGTAATTGGATCTGTAAGAAACACATGAAAGCACAAAGTCTTTCATTGTTTCTCCTACTGATTTAAGACAAAGTAACATAGTAGAATGAAGTGCAGCACAAAGTCTCCACTAAAAACTATAACAGAGTAAAATATAATGAAAGATAAGGGGAGCTCAAAGTCTCTCTAATATTCTAAAACATAAAACACACATAGATTAAAGACAATTATGGAAACACAAAGTCTCCCACAGTCGACTTAAGGACATCTTTCATACTATTTCCACTTGTTCTACCTATTTGATTAAATGGACAAGAATGTATTTAGGAAAAATACATAAGAAGGATTTCCTAGATAACACAAGCTATTTCAACATAAAGTCTGAAAGGTCACTTACTTTCTCATTCACTTGATAAAATATGATTAACAGTCTGAGCTCAAAGTCTCAGGAATGCCTTTCAATTTGGGTAGAGTTTTGCTTCTAATAACAGAGAGATCTACCTTATACCAACTGAAATATTACAATATATAGCATCCAAAGAAAGACTTGGGTGCTTGTTTTCATGAAATGGCCCATGTTACATTGAATGCATTGGAAATTTTGTGAAGGGGCCATGATGGAATAGGTCATTGACCTTAACTTTTGGCATTCTAAATTATCTCAAATGTCTCCTCTGAAGCATGGATTTCCTGTTCTTCTTTATGATGTTTACATACTTGTCCATTTGCCTTTACTCAATGAAGAAAAATATGCCACAACATTGAATGCTTGCACTCTCTGAGGTCCAACTAGTGGAGTACTCCACCTACTAGATTAACTCTTTTATAGATATTTATAGATTCTCTATATCATTCCCTCTTTCCTTACTACATTTTGTCTCTTCCTAGTGATCTAAGCTCTCAGGGCTATCTTCTCATCTTCTGCTAGATTCTTCAGCTCATTCCTTGGCTAGTCACTGAGTTTGTTCTCAAGTTTGCATTATTCAAAAATCAATGGTTATTTCATTACCCTAAATTTGACATTCATGGGGGTGTCACTAGTCACTTTGAACCAGTTTGAACCTTGAACCCTTTGAACCTTTTAGAGTTTAATGGTTCAAGGTTCAATGGTTCAAAGTTCAATGGTTTGGTAGTTCAGTGGTTCAATGTTTTATAAAGAGCCTCATTCACTTAGTCTTCTTTAGGAGTTCAATGTGTCATTGAACCAATTATTTGCACCATTTAGTTAAACCCTTTTATAGAACCTTCTTCTTGAACCATTCACTTGAACCTTTGGCTCAAACCTTGAAATCTTTGAACCTTTGAACTCTTTGACCCTTTTGGAGGTGGAGTTCAATGGTTCAATGGTTTAATGGTTCATTACATATAATTAAACCCTGTTGTTGAACATTTTTGGTTGAACCTTGGCATTGAACCATCCTTACAATTTTTTAGGAAATGCCTCAAGTGTTTTGAGATTTTTCCTTACAAAACCCAACCTTTTGAACCTTCAATTTCTTTAGCTAAAAAGGCTTATGTGATTAAATAACTTGACTGTTCTGAACATTTTGAGAAAGAAAGAGACCATTTTGGCCTGTAGGACCGAGATGGTAGACATGTCCACAAAAACAAGTGATAGATTTTGGGAATAACAACTGGCTCTAGTTGGGGAACTTCCATCGATAGTATTTTGAAACAATCAAAGGGAGTAGAATCCAGACTCTAAGTGCCTTCATCTATGCCATTGGGCTACATAGTCATGCCATCCAAAAAGAGAAAGATGCCAAAAAATAAATGAAAAACACAAAACAAACAAAGACTATACAAATGTATAATTGGACTTATCTAATACTTCAAGGATTGAAGTGCTTTAGATGTTGCCCATTGTGAGGCAGTGAAAATGGCATTCCATCTTGATATTTTAGTAAGAAACTATTTTCACCATTTAATAAATGAATGGAAAATGGACCTCTCCATAATGAACCCAATTCTCCATGCATTCCTTTTGGTTCTCTCCTCTTGTCCCACAATAAGACTTGATCTCCAATCTAAAAATCATGAATCCTTGCTTTCTAGTTGAAGACTTTCTTTACAAGACTTTGATGTGCAACAATGTGGTCTACCACCATAGTTCACTGCTCATTTATTTCAGTCAAGCACATGATTCTCTTGTCAGTAGAATCTTTAAATGTTTGATCTTCAACTACCTTTGCCAACTTTAGTGTTGGTAGTTCCAAAGTGATTGGTATCTCTACATTTAAACTATATAGAAGTTGAAATTGTGACATACTTATCGCCCTTTTGGGTGTAATTATATTTGCCCATAAAATGTCAAACAATGCTTTATGTTAGGTTCTCTGATTGTCATCTACCAACTTATTGATAATGGTCACCAGTTTCTTTTTGCTTGATTCTACTTGACCATTTCCTTGCAGATAATAGTCAAAAGAGTGGGAGAGGATAATCCTATAATAATATTATAAATGGGTAGCCTCATGAGAAGAGAAATAAACTGCATTATCTATTACAATCTTGGTTGGAACTCCAAATTGGGAAACAATATTTTGCTTGAGGAAATTACATACCACTTCTGAAGTAGCATGCTTGACTCGAATGGCTTCTACCCACTTGGTAAAATAGTTTGTGGCTATGAGAACATAGTCATGTCCAACACTCAAGGATGGGTTTACAGCACCAATGAAATCAATAACCCATTATTGAAATGGCTCTTCGATCACCACCAGTTTGAGATCTAATGTGTCCAACTTGGGTTTCCCAATAAACTATTGACACATCTCACATCTACCACCCAAGTGTATGAATCTTGAAGCAAAGTAGGCCAATAGTACCTAGCTCGCAGAATCTTATGGGCAGTCACAAGTGCAAATAAATGTCCTCCACAAACCAAATTATGGTAAGACTCCAAAAGTTTTCTCTATTGCACTTTATCCATGTAATGAATAAATACCCCATCAAGGCTCCTCTTATACAAACCATTACCCCACAAAACATAGTTATCAACTTTCAACTTAACAATTCTCTTTTCTTTATGAGACAAGTGGGTAAGACACTCACCATAAGTAAGGAAATGAGTGATATTGGAATACCACTCATTCGTAGTAGTGACAAAGATAACTATAGGCATGTCTTCAACTTCTATTTCTTCATGCCCTGCTTCCTCTAGTATGTTATTAGCAATTAATTAGTAGAGACCTCTTCTTCACACAAGCTTTGTAGGTTTGATAACAAACTCAAACTCCTAGATTTTAGAAATCTAATTTTTTCTTTTAGTTCCAAACTCTTGTTGAGTTAGAATGGACTTTATTGTTGTATCAGGAACCAGAGCAACAGTGTGTGATTTAAGGATGTAAAAATGGAAGTGCTTTACTGCCTTAACCATACCATAAGCATGCTTCTCCATGTTTGAATATTTCAACTCATGAGGTTTGAGAGGACAACTCATGAAATATATGGGGGACTCTACACCTTCTTTGTTTTGTGAAATGAAAATGGCTAAAAGCATGTGTTCACAAGCATAGCTATATATTACGAAGTCTTTGGTATAATCTAGACAAACCAAGATTGGTACATGGATGATAGCTTCCTTGATATCTTGAAATTATGACTTGCCTTCTTCAGTCTAGTGAAAATTAGCTTTACCCTTCATCATGTTGATAATGTGGCGAGTCTTCTTTATGAATTTAAGAATGAGCCTTCGTAGAAAATTCACCTATCTAAATAAAGAATGGATTGCAGTCTTATTATTAGGAAAATTAAGCTCTTGGATGGATTTGACTCTTTTTAGGTAGATCTTTATGCCTTTTTGGGATACAGTGTGACCGAGAAGTTTTCATTTTGTAACCCCAAAAATTGATTTCTTAGGATTGAGAGAAATGCCATTTCGTCAACATCATTCTAGCACTTGTTGTAAATGTTGTACATCAGGATGATGTTTGGAAAATATGATCAAGTCATCAAGATATACCAAAATGAACTTCCCCATTTCATTTTTAAAGGTAAGATCCATCACTCTCTAGAAGGTGGTGCCAACACTGATCAAACCAAAAGGCATTATATGATATGAAAAGGTTCCCCAAGGTGAGTGAAAGTGGTCTTATGTTGGTCTTCTTCACCAACTTCCACTTGATTATACCTTGAAAAACTATTTAACATTGATAACATCTCTGAGCCACTTATTGTCTATAGTAGCTTATCCATGATGGGTAGGGGGTAGTTGTCTTTTAAAGAAGATTGATTTAGATTTATGAAATCAACACAGTGGTGAATTTCTCCATTCTTTTTTCTCATATGGACTATGTTCACAATCCAAGTGAAATGATGGATTAGATAAATTATCCTCGCATTTAACATTTTCTTGATCTCAGAAATAATAATACATGATATCTTGGGGTTATACTGCCTTTGTTTCTACTTGTGAGGTAATGATCCAATCTTGAGAGGAATTTTTTGCCAAATTTCTTCATGCCTAAGAGATTTTAGATCATCATAAGAGTATGCCAAAACATCAATGTAATGGTGAAGCAGAGTAATGCATTTTAGTTTTTCATTAGGAGTGCAACAATTCTTGATGTTGACCATTTTGGGATTATCTTCTGTACTCAAATTTATTTGATCAAACTCTTTGGAGGAACTTGAATCCATTTTTTGCTTATTGATAAACTTATCATGCTTATCGAATAGCTTCTCAAGAGAAACTAACCCTTTGGGAATTTTATTACCTTTAAGCTGAAGGAACTCTTCACCGATTTTTAAATTTGTTTTAAGAGTTGATTCTTGTGGTGAAGATTCACCGCCTTAAAAATAAAGCTCCTCAAAGCTATCCATCTATTCTAGAAAAGTAATGATTTAGTTATCACCATTAAACACCTACCAATGGTCAGCATTATCAGGTACACTTGGTCGAAAGACCATCTTAATAGTGTACTTATGCCCTTCAAAATATTTTTGAGGAACCATGAGGGTTGTAGAGACAACTAATGAATTTGCATGATCATTGAAATCTTTGGGCACTGCAAAAATACTGAAAGCCTCAAAATTTTCAACGAAGTCCCACACTAGATTTTGATAATGTCACAATATTTTTTTCTTTGTTTGATATAGGTTTCTCACTTGATAAACCACCAGTTCAGCATCTCCTCAAGCATGAAGAAGCTTAACATCTTTAGCTTGAGTAGCTTTCAATCTGAGTAACAAAGATTCATACTCGATGGTGTTGTTGGTATTATTGAACTACAACTTATATGAAAAGGGGAAAATATCTCCTTATGGAGATATCAAAATAATTCTAGCTCTAGAACTGGTACAAGAATAGCTACCTTCAAATTCTAGAATCTAGACATCATTAGAATCTGATCTCCTTTCAGATTTCTCTTCATTAGGGAGGGAAGATCTTTTTTCATCTAAACAATGATATACCAATTCTTCTAATGTCTTGTCTAAATTTTTTGGATTTTCACTTACAAAACTTTTGTCTGATGAAATAGAAACATCTTCTATAGACAAAATGTAATTACCCATTCTTAAGGATTCAAAAAGAATTTAAGCTTTAGGGTTAGATGTTTGAGTGACAATATATTTTGATTCCTTCTCAGGAAGTAGTCTTTGCATGATTCCCTTAATTGGTATCCTCACCTTAGATAGGTCCATTTTCAATTCTCCACCAATATCCTTTCAAAAATTTCATCTAAGTAGAATGCCATAGGAAGCTCGAACATTGGCTACCAAAACTATCATTTTAATCCTTTTTTTTGGGGAAGGCTGTGAATGCAAATTAGGCATCTTTGATTTGACCCAAAAGTGGCACTTGCTTGTTTTCCATGGAGAAACATCTCTCAAAATTTTTAGTTAAGGTAAGACTAAGAGAGTCTGCTACCTTGGCAGGCATAACATTGTTAGAGGCTCCAGAGTCTATTATATAGTTGCTCAAATTATAACCATTAATCAAAAGGGAAACATAGAAAGGTTCTATTTTCCTAGGGGCAACAAGAGGAGTAATGACAAGATTATTTTAGGTGGCATTGTTCTTTGGGGGATCATGAGTCACCTTTGAAACATTTTGTCTTATAGGGATGGTTTTGCTTTTGATGCATTCAACTAGCCTATCCAACTGCTCAGGTTTGGCTTGTAAGTATTCAAAATCAAATATTTAGATCTTGGTCTTCTTAGTATGGTAAATTATATCAAATGAATAAAAAGAACTAGGAATAGAGAAAGGAAGTCCATCATTCTGGGTTTGTTTGGGTATGGTACTGATCTAAGAAATTGAAGTAGAAGGTGCAAGGTTGTTTGAGGTACTTTCTTATTTATCACCAGGTCCTTTGATTGGAAAGGTAGTGAAGTCCCCCATTTAGTAATTGAAATTAATGGTTGAGTTTCTTCTCCTACTTTTTCCTTATTAGCTTATTGAGTTGACTGGTTTTAGGACCTAGTAAAAATAGCGTATGATCCATCAAACATTTCTCTCTTACTTCTAGCTTCATCTTGGTAATTTAGAAAACCAATGTTGGAGTCACCAGCTAATTCTTCTTCACCTTCTACAAAGAGATCAACATCATCTTCTTGGTCCAACTTAGGTTGGAAAGAGAAATCATGTTCAGCTTCATGATAACTAACTTCTAAGTTACCTAGTGCTACTTCAATGGAAAGCTTCCCTTGCGCAGGAGGGAGATGATTTGGTTACCCTTGACTCCTGACAACATTTCCTTAATATGACTGGTTAGGAAATGTCCTCTTTGGTATATATTGATAATAAGGAGGGACAAACATCCCTTGTGCCATTTGATTTTTTAGATCTAGTAATTTATTTTCTAGCTTTTACACCATAGGATTAGTGGTGCATGTAGAGACATTTTTAGAAGAAGAAGAAGATTTATTTTTGTTAAGATCTCTTCTTATCTTTCCTGCCAAGATAAGATCATCTTAAACCTCAATGTCCAAAATATGAGCTATAGTAAGATCTATGTGGCTAGCTCACCTCAATAAAAGACTCACTTTAGGAAGATGAGAATTGATGAAGAAGCACTTAAGATTTTGAGGCGTCGGCTAAGCAATTATAGGAATCCTATTCCTCAGCTTGTTAAATTTAGCAATGAAGTCTCACATTGTTTCATGAGGTTCCTTATTCATTTATGTAAGCTAGGCTAGCAAGGCATGTGTATCTTCTACAAGTTTGAATCTAGCCTCAAACATGGCCTTGAGAGTGTTTTAGTCAGTTACTATTTGTGCTTGTAGATGATAAAACTAGTCTATGGTAGCACCTTGCAATGTTTACACAAACAACCTGACTGCTATATCTTCAAATTAAATGCCTATCACATAATAGGATATGTAGAAAGCTATAATATACTCATCAGGATGAACTCTCCCATCACCATAGAACTTGGAAAAATTCTTTCTTGAACTATGGGGTAGTTCATGTAAAGGTGGGGTTAGATTCAGAGGGCCAAAAGTGTTACCCCAAGGGCCTTGGGCTGCCATGATATGATGATTGAAAGGAGGGATAATTAATCTTAGTGGGGTATGTATAGATAAAGCTCTTCTAGTAAAAGAAAGAGAAACTTTACTTGGTATTGGGGACCTGACGTTTGTAGGAGGAAAAATCTTGGTTCACTGAAGGTGAGATTGTGGAATAGAAAGGTCAAAATTATTTTTCTGCACAAACTCAAACATAGGATCAATAATACCTTGAGCTCTTTGGCTTTGTGTATATCATGGATCTACCAGATTGTAGAAAGGAAAAGAATTGGAAATGCTTTAATTTCAAGCTTGAGGCTTCAAATTGTGCATTCTTCCCTAGTGGTGTCACCAAAAACTATTGGGTGAATATTTTGTCATCAACTAACTAACAAAAAAATATGTATATCAACCACAACACAATGAGATTTATACAGCAAAATGGGTGTAGTTACCACAATATAATGAGATAAATCTCTCCTCTTAGCAAGGGGAGTTTCCCTATAAACTATAATAACTAATATAAACTAAAAATAGACTCCAGAGTGAAATCATACCATCCATTTCTCTTTTTTCAGAGACGATGTTCACAAAATAAAGGAGAATTCTTATGTAATTACTAAAGGCATTTCTCTTCTTTTAAAAATGATGTTCAACAAATAGTAGGAATTCTTCCCGAGTAGTAACTGGATCCACGAAAAACCCATGAAAGCACAAAGTCTTTCATTGTTTCTCCTACTAACTTAGGACAAAGTAACATAGTAGAATGAAGTGCAACACAAAGTTTCCACCAAAAAATACAATATATTAAAAGATTACGAAGGATAAGGGGAGTTCAAAGTCTCTCCAATATCTTGAAACATAAAACACACACAGACTAAAGACAATTATGGTAGCATAAAGTCTCCCACAGTTGACTTCAAGACATCTTTAATATTATTTCCACTTGGTCTTCTTATTTGATTAAATGGACAAGACTGTATTTATAAAAAAACCCTAATAATGATTTCCTAGATAACACAATCTATTTCAACACAAAGTTTGAAAGGTCACTTTATTTCATATTCACTTGATAAAATATGATTAACAGTCCAAGCTCAAAGTCTTAGGAATGCCTTTCAATTTGGTTAGAGTTTCACTTCTAATAACAAAGAGATCTCCCTTCTACCAACTAAGAGATTAAAATATATACCATCCAAAGAAAGACTTGGGCACTTGTTTTCATGAAATGGCCAATGCTACATGGAATGCATTAGAAATTTTGTGAGGGGGCCATGCTGGAATAAGTCATCAGCCTTAACTTTTGTCATTCTAAATCATCTCAAATGTCTCCTCCAAAGCATGGGTTGCCTGGTCTTATTTATGATGTTTACATAGCCACCCATTCGCCTTTACTTAATGAAGAAAAATAGGCCATGCCATTAAATTCTTGTGCTCTCTATGGTCCATCTAGTAGACTGCTCCACCTATTAGAATAACTCTTTTATAGATATTTTTAGATTCTCTATATCATTCCCTCTTTCCTTGCTACATTTTTTCTCTTCCTAGTGATCTGAGCTCTCAGGGCTATCTTATTGCCTTTTTCTAGGTTCTTCAGCTCCTTCCTTGGTTGGTCACTGAGTTTGTTCTTAGGTCTATGTCATTCAAAAATCAATAATTATTTTATTACCTTGTATTTGACATCAGCAGGGGCATCACTGGTCACTTTGAACCACTTTGAACCTTGAACCCTTTGAACCTTTTAGAGTTCAATGGTTCAAGGTTCAACGGTTCAAATTTCAATGGTTTGATAGTTCAGTGGTTCAATTTTTTATAAAGAGCCACATTCACTTAGTATTCTTTACGAGTTCAATGTGTCATTGAACCAAATATTTGCACCATTCGGTTGAACCCTTTTCTAAAACCTTCTGCTTGAACCATTTGCTCAAACCTTGAACTCTTTGAACCTTTTGAAGGTAGAGTTCAATGGTTCAACGGTTCAATGGTTCATTCCATATCATTAAACCCTGTCGTTGAACCTTTTTTTATTAAACCTTGGCATTGAACCATCCTTACAATTTTTTAGGAAATGCCTTAAGCATTTTGAGATTTTTTCTTACGAAAACCTGCCTTTTGAACCTATGATTTTCTTAGCTAAAAAGGCTTGTGTGATTGAATAACTTGACTACTCAGAATATTTTGAGAAAGAAAGAGACCATTTTGGCCTATAGGACCAAGATGGTCGACATTTTTTCCATGAAAACAAGTGATAGATTTTGGGAATAATAAATGGCATGCATGATAAACTTGTTCGAGGATGATAATAACTTAACATAGAGGGTAATGATGAATTGGAACAACTTACTAGTAGTTAGATGCTCATCTGAACTAACAGAGGTTGAAATTATTTTGTGTTTAATTATTATTTTTGGGATATGATTAGGATTTAATTATGATATTGGTGCTAAAGGGATGCCACCATTGATGAATAGACTTCTTAAAGCTAAGGTTTGTTGTAGCATGTGTCGATAGGTATCATGGTATAGCATCATGAGGACTTGAATGAAATATGCATGAGGATTGACTCTCATAATCCAATACTCAATAGAAGTCAATGCACCAATGATAGAAACTATGATGATAATGTAAATATATGAATATGGATGGATTTGAGTATAAGTGTGGGTAAGGAATCACCTAATGAACACACATAAACCAAATCAAGGAAACAATGTTAAAAGTAAACAGATAGGTAGACAAACAAATAAAATAAGTAGAAACAAACAAACAATGCAATAGAATTCTTATGAACATTGACCCTAGAAAATAGGTGACAACTTAACAAATGAAAAAAATAGGTGAATAAAATAAAGGGAAGGGGTGGCCAAATATTCTCCATATGCACTAGGTGAGTGGACTCTACCTACATAGTTCCATGGATGTGATATCCAATAAAAAAACTTTAGGCCAAATGTAGTTCTCCTAAGGAATGGGAATAATTTGATAACTAAAGAAAATAAATAGAATGGTTTTGATAGAGGAATATGAATGGTCTTACAAAATGGCAAGTACGTGAGAGAAAAAAGACAAAAAGGATGGGGAAACTAAATAACAAATGATGTGATTGTAACTTAGTAAGGGTTCCCAGAATCCTTAAGGCAAAGAAGTGGTCAATATATTTTTTCTTTTCTAATGATTTTTCAAATGCTTTTGGAATTGTTTTGGAGTATCTCAACTCAATTGAGAATGATGAGACACTAAATGGTTTGAGCTCACAAAATAGTGAGAGTATGGCTTAGGTTTCTCTAAAAATGGTGAGAGAGTGGCTTAGGTTTCTCATAAAATGGTGAGAGTGTGGCTTAGGTTTCTCACAAAATGGTGAGAACATGGCTTAGGTTACCCAAAAAATGATGAGAGTATGGTTTAGGTTGCTCACAAAATGGCAGGAGTGTGGCTTAGGTTGCTCATAAAATGGCAAGAACATGGCTTAGGTTGCTCAAAAAAAGGTGAGAGTGTGGCTGAGGGTGACTGAGATAACCTCAGCAAGTATCAAGTGCTACCTACATAATCCCAGAGTAGGACCTCAAGTCACTGTAGTTCTGCCCTTCAGCAGAAAAATTTGACTAGTGTAGCAGTCAATTCAAAAAAAAATAAGCACAGTTGGTAAAAAGGCATAGTATGACATAAGAAGTCGCATGTTGGTATGCCAAGGATTAATATTACCCCTAGTTTACCCATAGGTGGTTATAACTAGGAAATAATGATAGATCAATGGTACTAATTTTACAAAAGGTAGTTATAATTAGTAGCAAGATCGGTGGTAAGAAAGGAATAAAAAATGAATGATGAAACTACCAAAACTTCTATCACACTATTCCAAAATAAAATCTCTATCCAAAGTACTTGAACCAACTAATGAAACTGATCAGATACCTCAATGTTGAAACTATGTAATTAATGGCAAAAACCAAGGTCAAACGAACTAGGCTTTAAAATGTACTGGGTCAATAAAATGGAAACAAAAAGTGGATATGATGAAGAGGATGGACAATTATGGCATGTTTATAAATAATAATAGTGATAAAATGACATAACTAAAATTTTCCTTATAGACAATACACCTTAGTGCTCAAGCATAGTACCACTTGAGATGAATAATATTCATTAGCTCAGGAAGTTCATCTCCATCTGGTGTGGCAAGCCTATATGCTCCTGATCCATAATTTGTAGTAATGATAAAAAGGCCTTATCTAGTTTAGTTTGAATTTATCTTTATGCTTTTTTTCAACCATGGTATTATTTTGGTTTTTTTTAAGAACAAGATCACTAAGTTCAAATTTTCTATACTTAACACATTGATTATAGTGGCCTTTGAATCGGTTCTGATATACATGAAGATTGTTGAGTGCAACTATGCATTTCTCATCAAGTAGGTCTAGCTCTTATATGTGAGCTACTTGATAGCATGGTCATTTAGGACATGCTTAAAAGAGATGCTTAGTGAAGGCAATTCGACCTCAATGGGAAGGATGTCTTCAGTACCATAAATAAAATGAAAAAACTAAGAGGGTGGGTTGGGAGGATTTTCCAAGGTACCAAGGAGAAACTTCTATGAATCCATTGATTGTAGACCTTCTTGAAGCTAATTTTTTTTGTTGCATGTGATGGTAAGTTTCATGATTGAACACCATAAACATTTGGCCAAAATATGCGTAAGGACTGACTCTTGATTCAATAAACACTCAAAAATAATGCACCAATGATAAAAACCATGATGACAATGTTAATGGATGAATATGGATAGACTCAAGAATAATGTGCACAAGGAATCACCCAATGAACACATATATACTGATTCAGGGAAACAGTGTTAAAAGTAAACAAATAATCAAACAAACAAACAAAAAAACAAATAGAAAAACAAACAAATAAATAGAAAGCTTGAAAACAAAATCAAAAGAAAGCATCCTAACAATGACAATGCCCCAGTAAGGTGGATCAAGGATAAGTGACTAGGCTTAGACAGAACAAATACATTTTGATTTTGAAATATTATGAATGTTTTTGGCATTTTGAGGTATCTTAACTCATTAAAGAATGACAAGATACCTGCTCACAAAATGGTAAGAGCATTTGGCTTAGGTTGGTCACAAAATAGTGAGATCGTATGGAAAGGGGGACTAAGGTGACCTTAACATGAATTGACCATGACCCACATAGTCCTAAAATGACCTCAAGTCATAGTAATTCCATCCACATAAAAGGTGGAGAAAAACCAACTAGGTCCCAACAAGCTCTCAAATCTAGTAAATGACCAATCAAATAAAAATAGTAATGGCAAGGTGATACAACAATGCATGATAAACAAGTTTTGTACCTAGTTTACCCATAGGTGTTTATAATTAGTAGCAACACTGGTGAAACACTGATTTTCCCATAGGTAGTTATAATCAGGCTCACATAAACAAACTTGATAGGATGAAAGATATCTTTCCAGATCATCTATCACACTACTTTCATACACTATCATTTAAACACAGACTAGATTGAGTATTGAAACTTGATTGGAATCTCCCCACAAAAGGTGCAGAAGAACCAAAGGAACCAAGATCAAAATAAGATAGGGTAGGATGAATAAAAATAGGCTTTGGTCTAGATAAGAATGGAATGGTAGGATGATATGGTATTGTTATAGATAATGATGCTCTAGATAGATTGGATAAAATGGTAAGAGGGTTGCCCCCAAGTGATGTGGTAAATGGTAGGAATATGTGACAATGGAAAATGGATATTTAATAATGGCAATGGCACATAAATGAAATGGTATGGTACATATTTTTGGCCTAGATATGGTAAAATGGCATATGATTCTATTTTTCCTATTGATGGGGAGATGCACATCCTAATCAACAAATGACTCAAAAAAAATACTTGATCATGTTAATTACTATCCCACACCTCATTTGAATAGCTTCTCTATCAAAAATGGCCTATATATTTGGTTGTCAAGAATGCTTTTGTGATCTTCATTGGTTGTTGATTTTGATTCCTTCAGACATTGAGAAAAGGTATCTTTGTAGCCTCTACAAAGGAAAGTTAAACCATGGATGGTAAATAAAGGTAAATAATGGATGGTAGGTTTTTTTGTGAAATGGAATGGTTTATGATAATGGAAAGGGTAATGGTGGGGAAATAAATGAAGATCGGGACTTTTAGTCACACATAATGTTGTTGATATTGGATTCAACATAATTTTGGTTGTGGCAGGGCTGAATACTTTTTCTCTCAATAGGACCACCATATTTTTTGTTATTTGATCTTGAGCATATCTACCATCTGATTAGGCTATAGATAGGAAGCTATTTTTATTTGATCTTTGATTTTGTCTTCATTAAATAGTGAAGAACTTTTATGCTCATCTATTAGTGCTTCATAGAGGTTTTCACTAATGAAGTTGTCTTGATTTTTCCATAGCACCTTCAAGAAGGTTTCACTAATGAATGTGGACTTTTGACTTTGATTGTCTTCTAGCACTTCTAAAAAATTTTCACTAGAAGATGTTGAGTTTTGAATTTGATTGTCCCCTATTACCTCTAAAAAAGTTTCACTAGGAGAGTGCTCTTTTACTACATGAATGTGGTCTTGGCCTCCTTTCTCTTCTTCAACTACTATGTCATGATGGATGTAGTTCAACAAAGTGTGATTCTGTCAATCCCAATCAACACTTGTGGGAGATGAAATGTCAATAATATGGCTGTTTTGGTTGATGGTAATGACTTATGGAATGGGCATAGGTTGCATAATCCTTATAGAAGATACTAGGATAACTTATGTCAAAGTTGAAGTACTCATCCTCAAAAAATATAAAAGGATCACAAATGTATTCAAATTGATATGCAAGGAATGCATAACCAATGTTGTAATGGCCACAAACATATTCTTCTTTTGAATTTGATTTTGACTCAAGGGACTCTAAATCTGATGTTGAGATTGATGTTGATTCTGATTATGATGCTAAATTTGATATTGGTTTAATAATAGAACCTAACTCTAACTATGATTCTTCATCTAAAATGTACTCTATTATAATGATGTCTTGCTAAATATTTGGTATTGGACAAGCAATAGAATGTGATGGTACAATGGGCTCCACAAAAACTGGTTTGTGAAAGTGAGAATCCTATAGGTTATGAAATATGTCAAGAGATAACTCCTTAGAGATTGGATTATCAATAGGAGGATATTTAAAAATATGCACATGGTCAAGGTAATGATTTTCACAAAGGTATTTATAATCATTAAGAAGTGACTCATCAAAGATTGGATCATCAGTGTGAGACTCTTCAACAACTAGTATAGGATCAATAGGCAATTTATCATAGACTGATTTATCACAAATGGTTGGTTCAACAAAAACATCTTGGATTGGTTTGTTCTATTGGCCTTAGTTTCCAATGAGATGGAAAATACTAGTTTTGAACATAGCTTGGTCTTTGAAGGATTCAATCAGTTGACGTTTGGTTGGGATTAGTACTAGATGAGGAATGACTTGCAATTGGATAATGGTAGGTAATTGGGGATCATGATTACTCACCTGAACTAAAGGATAAAGTCCTACAATGGTAATGATAGGGTATTGTGGATCTTGGTTTCCCACACAAACCAAAGGACTAGGTCTTAGAATGATGAAGGGGTGTTGTGGAGCTTGGTTACTCGAATAAGCCAAAGGACTAAGTCTAGGAATGGTAATGGTATTCCTTATATATTTAGATCTTGATATCTCATATAATCCAAAGGAGGGTTAGGGGTAGCCAATAATTGGATAATAAAAGGATGTCATGAAACTTGATTATTTACATAAGCAAAATCATCCAAGTCTTCCTCATAAACCATATCATCCCAATCATGAGTTGGCTCATAAGTTGGTTCTTGACTATGTTCCATGTACTGATTCTTGCAAAGAGACAATGAATTCATATCCCAAACAAAATTATCTATAGTTGGGTCTTTAAATTCCTCCTCACAATCCTCTTCATACCAATCAAGGTCTCGAGTTGGATCATAAGTTATTTCATGACTTTGTTCCCATGAATGATTAATATGAGGCAGATAGAAATTTGTCTCACAAACCATATTAACATCATTGGGGTCTTGACTAAATCCATAAAAGTCATTTTGTTCAACCATTCTATCATAAGTCAGATTGTAAGTGACTCCACCATAAGTGTAGTGAAACATATTCATGTGAATGATGAAAGATTTGAAATAAAAATTCTTAGAGTTCTACAAACTCTAAAAAACTATGTCTAAAGGAAAAATGGTTCAAGCTTGGTCGAACTTGGTCTAAAGGTGGAGATGTATTTCCATAGTGGTCTAAAAGTGGAGCTATATCTCTAAAATGATTTATGCTAAGACTTGGCATAAAATAGTCTAATATTAAATGTCTAATGTCAAATGTCATACACATAAAAGGTCAAGTGTCTAAATAAAAATTGGCATGTCAAAGGTCTAGGTCAAAGTATTCCAAATAAGGTCTAAACTAGGAAATAGAAAAGTTGAGTTGCTAGGTCTTTTGTCTAAATGCGGAGTCAAATTTTAGGCTCAAACAAATGGGCATATGCTAGGACTTTTGGCCAAACAACATCAAAATCTAGACTTGAAATAAAGGCTGATGTGATTTGATTTAATATAATAAGTTTGGAAATAACTTTGACATAGACCCAACAAAGGGAATCAAACATAAACATGATCAGTTGACATAAGTAATAAGACAAAAGTCTCTTTTGAAAAAGGATGTGTTATCCCAAATAAAATCACAAAAAAATGATGAGGATAGGCATTAAACAAACAAACCATCAATAGTTTTCAAATTTGGGCAATCGATTAATTGAAGTTATGCAACCCAAAATATAAAGATCTATGTATCAACCCCATGAATTAAGCCCTAAACATAAATCAATCAATATTTGAATCCAAAATTGATAAGGCTAATTTAAAACTCAATTATGAAAACTAGGTTTTGACCAAACAAGCTAGAGAAGATTGGATAGCATGATGACACAAGAAAAAGGTCCAAATGGTATACATGACATGGTTTGAAACAAATAGTTTTTGATACAAGGTGAACTAGTCTTGAAATAAATTTAGTAGCCTACCAATGCAAGCATGCTTGAATGATGTGGTCAATACTATACTTCAAAGACTCAAATGAAAAATGGTTTTGGCATAACACTACCCTCTGCAACTCACATGATACACACAAATCAGTTTAGAAAAAAATTCAAGGTACAAGTGTGGTGTGAAATGGCTAGCATAACACCTCTTTGGACAAAAGATTGACATATAGACAAATTGATTTTGAAATAGATTTATGAACAAAAAAACAAGTTTTAGTCTCAAAACATATGAAGCAAAAATGATAAAAATTCTCTAAGTATAACCATCCAAATCCTAGCAAGGGTATGGAAAAATGGGGTTGATTAAAACTGGTAAGGTTTTGATCATTCGAGGGGAATCAATTTCACAATGAATTTCACATCAAACAATGTAAAATCAAAGCATGATTTTTGGGTTTGTATCACTTGGCTTGTTGTAAAAAGGTCTATTCCTTTTTGTAACCACTACATCCTATTATTCACTCAATGTACTACGATGTCCAAAGTGACAGTATATCCCATGTGCAACTCTAAAGGAGTAAGTAAAGTCAATTCCAGGAGGTAAAACCCTAGGTCATATCTTCCCTAAAGAACTCTTGGGATGTGATGAAGTCCCCCTCACAAGCCATGTTTGCATAAAAATAAATAAAGCATGAAAGTAAAAAGACTTTAGGGTTGTTTTCAAGGTCACCCAAACTTTGATGAGTTTTTGGGGAGTGATTTAGATGACTTTCTTTTTAAGTGATGGACTAGGCTACTTGTAATACAAATGACACTTTTGATTCCAAGGGTTCCCTAAAGGGGACAAATGGAAGAGCATACACGTAACATCCCTCTTTTTCCAAACAAAAATTTAATCTAAACAACTAAGTTAATACAAAAAGCTTTGAAAAGGTGATTTTATTTTTAATCCCAAATGGAAAATGAGGTGGTGTTCATTTGACCCCTTAGTCTTAGTTGTAAACTTTGTAAACATTCACCATAAACATCTAAAATTTTTGTTAAGCAAAAAAATAAGGTTCCTAATTGATTTTTAAGCATGCCAAAGGTGATCTAAACATGTTTTTAGAAAATTTCAAGCTTGGTCCCATAACAAAAATGTTAGCATATTGTTTAACCTTCAAGCTCTTTTAGGTTTGAAACAATGAACTTTAAAAAAAGAGCTCTAGAGTTTATGTTTTAAGAAAAACATAGTGACTGACGTCGATTATATAACCAATGATGGTTACATTTTCTAATCAATGATGGTTATCTAACTAACATCAGTTATACTAATGTGACCAATGATAGGTATCCAACCAATGTCAATTTTACTAATCGATGTCACTTAAGCTATCCAACCAATGTCGGTCTTATTAGCTAATGTTAATTACTATGTAAACCCATGGCAAACAAAAATGATAAAATAAAGTTAGAAAATCAATTTACAAGAGTTTTAATGGTCCAAATGAAAATTTTTAAGATATAAAATGATCTTCTTCATATGTAGGATGCATCTTATCCCACCAGTCATTCCATAAATAGGTCTATGAATTTGACAGAAGAGAGGATGGTTGTGTTAGTTTTAAAATGAAAATAAAATGAAAGAAACACACTAACTAACATAATATCTCTAGGCCTAGACACTAAGGAGAGCTTAGTTAAAAAACATGAATAAAACACATAACTAGAATGCAAAAGAAACCCTCTTTTACCTTCCTTGGATATTCCAAAACACTTGTTGTAGTGGCTTGCTCGGTGTGTGATCATGAAGTCCTTGGCAATAGAAGCTTGGCTACCTCCATCTATCCTTGGTACCTTTGGATTATGGCTTGGCTTGGCTTGGAATGAATTTGGAATGGTAATACTAATTTCAATGGATTCTTGAAGATATTTGTGCATTATAAATTTACACCAAAATAGATTAGAAATGATGTTCATGGCCTCTCTATTTATAGATTTTTGAGAATATATAGAATCAACCTGAACCATCCATCCTGAGATTGAGATGTGTGGTTGAGGATTTATTTAATTTTTGGAATTAAGTTTATAATTATCCTCATCATGACATTGGAATAATGGTAAATTAAGAGGCATGGAGGGAATCATGGAAGGCATTGATGAGGCATGGAGGGTATGAATCTTAATAATTGTGGCATTTATGGCCTAGGGATGTCTTCCCAAGAAATGAGGGCACCTGATGATATAGATATTCAATATTCATTTCTAAAAAAAGTATTTAAATTTTTTTCATATAATTCTTTATTAGGCTCTAATTTTGTTTAATTATCTCTTAAGCACGTTTAAGCACTTTATGCACAAATTACTCAAATTGATTAGAATGCCTTATTATTGGTCTAAAATTTGACTGGATTGGAATTGGAAGTCACTATTAGATGCATTGGATATGTTATCCCATTTAGGATGTTACAAACACAAAAAAACAAAGGCATGCATCTTATGTATAATATTTGATAGGAAATAACAATCTAGAGCACCTAGGTGAAAATTTAGCATTTTGACTCAAAATGATTTGATCAAAGTTAACTCGCCCATAAATTGTATTAACCCATTTAGTGATACCCTAGACAAAATTGGCACTAAAATATGTTAGTTTCACATCATTTAGCGTGATTTTGTGTTTTTAGGCTAAATTGTGCATTTTGGGTGGAAATTGGCCAAAAGCCCATTTAGAGGTTATCAGTGGCCAGATTTAAGTGTCTACAATCTACAATCAAATAAAATTTAATTTTTTTATAATTTACTATTTAAGTGTAAAACTGATAATCATGAATTTCTAAGAATTGTGATCTTGTATTAAAAGTTGTGATCTTACTCTAACAGTCAAAGTTTTATAGGTTTATAATCACAATTAGCTATTTGTTACAAAATCACTACTCACAATCTATGATTTTGCATTTATGTTGTGGTTTATCACTCTCTAGTTGTGATTTCATGTCTAACTAACTATGTAATTATTGTTTTGTAGGGGAATTATAGTTTTATAATAAATAAAACTACTAACCCCGTTATGCAGGACCCCTCAAGATCAAGGCACCCCATTTTGTTTTCCTAACCTTCATGTTTATAGGAGGGGTACCAAAACACTATATTTCAATATTTTTGCTTGTATATATTTTTTGTTGTGTAGCTTGATTGTATATATTTGTGTTCCCTCACATAGGTTATTAATTGGAAAAAATTAATTATTCTTGCTTATTTGTTACCTTCTTTTGAGTCTAAGATAACACATGACATGGAATTCATCCCTATACAAGGTATTATTAATTAGGATCAGTGACATGGATTTCATCACCATGTACTAGAACTAACTCTATGTTCTAATAGAGTATAAAGATTAGGAGAGTTATTATTAGGCACTAAAGCATAATTCACCATAAAAGGTTTCATAGAGTGAGGGGTGTTTAAACTACAATATATAAAGTAGTTAGACAACATCCTATATAGACTCAGACCCCACTGCACCTTCATGTATATTGGGGACTCCCTTAGAAACCCTTGTGTAAACCTAGCATATGGCCTCTTGATCGTAACATACATTTCACTATCAGAGTTAAGATAAACTCTTAAGAAACTATTAAGTGTAGATGGGGTCGAGAGGGTTTGGTTGATTCTATAATGGATCATTGTCTTATATATTCACCCACAAATCCACTATATGGTGTGAGAATTTGGTTACACATCCTTTATAGTTTACTAGTTTAGGGCTTGTTGTTGCATGTGTTATGTTAAACCCATTTTGTTTGTAAGCCAAGTTGACAATATCCTTTTTATTTTGACACCTTAGATACCCTTAGGCTAACATTCATTCTTAAATCCCATCATCCTAAACCACACCTATCCTAGAACTTCCATTCATCTTATAAATTCCACTCTTTATCCTTCCTATATATTTCATCTTCCATTCATCTTATACCCATCTTATATATTCCATTCCACCCATATCCATCTCATTATCTTAAACAACATCCATCTTATATCTTCCCATCTCATATCCTAAACAACATCTAATATCCACCATCATCCATAATCCATTATTCTATTACCATCCATCTCATATTCTCCCATCTATCATCTTTTAATACTATATTTAGTCTTGGAACCAAATTCTAGTGGTCACTCATCTCTTTCTAAATCCTTGGACTAGGTATTATCAACATACATAGCCTTCTCAAGATTCTAATCTAATACCAATCACTTTCCCTATCAGTGCCTTTTCATACCTAGCACCCATCCAATCACTACCTTGCTATGCTAAAAGAAATTTTATCCCATCAAATCCTTTATTATTGTTGGATTAGAAAATATAAGGATTTGTCTTTTATTAATTCGTAGTCATTCCAATATTCACATCCCTTTCCAAAAAAATCACCACATTTTTTGACCACTATTAGATTTGATTACTAGACCAAGTTAGTATTTAAAAACTTCCACATCACCTATCACACCTCATCACATCTCCACTTTCCTCATATAATATGGTGATCCAAATTCATGCCTAACAAATTAGGATAGGACAAAATTTCAACCAAAAAACTGATTTATTGGGGAATCTAGATGACCAAAATCAAGATCATGATGATACACATAGTGATATGCATAATCCTAGAGGATAAGATGAATAATTCAATACCCTCCATAATGATGATGTTAGGAAACTAATTTACCAATATATCTATGAAAACCATAAACAATTTCTATCCTAAGCCATTAAAATGGGTGGCACACTACCCTCAAACTTTGATCATAATATCCTACAATACTTAGTTTATCCTACCACCTGACCTAATACACTACACTAACATACACACACCAATCAAGTACTAAAATAAGAGGAAGGTGTAGATAAATAATTTGAAGAAGAATAATGACCCTCACATCTCAAAAATAACTATATTATGGATAAAAAGAGGCAATCTATCTTAGAGGATCAAATAAATCAGCTTACACAACAAATAAATCTTTTACTCCATGCACAAAATTAGCGGCCATCATTCCCCCACCAAAATATCCACAACTCCAATAGACCCCAAAATATTCATGACCAAACATCTACTCCCCTTTGGGATCCAATATTTTCACAATAATGGAAAGTGATGAAGGAGACTCTCCAATAAATTGACCCAAACAAACAATGAAATATAAGTACAAAGAATTTTGCTCTTCTCCCTTAGATATGAGCATTTTACAAATACATTTCCCACCCCACTTTGAGGTACCTAAATTCAAAAAATATAGAGGGAAGGGTGATACCCATGACCATATATAAGAGTTTTATGTGGCTTGTCATTAAGTTGCATATGATGATGCCTGTATATTAAGACTTTTTCTAAAATATCTCACTAGTCTAACCCTAGAATGGTTCATGCATCTTCTAAAGGGATATACATCTAGTTTTGGATAATTAATTGAAAAATTTAAAAAACATTTTTAATTTAATATTGAACACAACATCTCTATTATAGACATCTATAATACTAAATAAATAAGTGGGGAAGTCTTGGCATCTTTCTTGCAATGATGGAGAAGCTTAGTAAACTACCTTTCATGCACATTACCAAAAAATGAGCTAGCCAAAATATTTGTTAAAAATATTAATGACGAGATAAAATATCATTTGAAACTCCAATGTGACAAAATGTTTGACGAAATTATTGAAAATGAGATGCATATCAAAAGGGCACTCATTGAAAAGGGAATAATTATATTATATTCCCAAAATGAACACAATCAAAACCAAGATAATTCCTTTTTAGGCAAGTCAGAAATCTTCAACAAGAATAAGAATGTTGTGGGAGATGGGGTTATATATTCTAAATAGTATGTTCAAATGGTACAAAGGAGGAATCCCACTTATCAAAATAATGTCTCCTCTATTCAAGTACCATGAGGTAAAACAAAGACTCAAACTAGAAAAAAACCACTTACCATCCTTGGAGTGCCCATTGAAATAGTCCTTGAATAATTGATTGATGCTAACATGATCACTCTTTCTAAAATCCAACCTTTAGATGATCATCAACCTCAGATTGATTGGAACCACCAGGATAAATTCTATAAATATCACAAAGTCAAAGGTCATGACACAAATAGGTATATGCAATTAAAACATTATATTCAAAACCTAATTGAAAAAGGTGATATTAAAATAGAAGGGGAGATTACTCTAAATCAATCTAGAAATTAGTAACTAGGCATTTATTAGGACCCCTTGCCCAAGCTTGACCAGAGAAATAGGAAGCTACCAAGAGACTAGGGTCAAGCCTCCTCTTCCAATTGCATTGACTATCATTCCATTCCATATAACTATATTAAAACCATAAAAATACACATCCCTCAAGAGCCTACAACACCATCACCCACCAAATATTAATCGGTCCAATGCTAATTGTGTGGTTGCTACTAGACGTAGAAGAATCATAGTTCTTGGGGTACCCCCAAAGGACCCATATACCTCCACATCTCAAAAATGGAATATTTCTAGAAAAGTTTTAGTATCTTTTGATAAATCTTATTATATAATTTAGTAGCTTGAGAAAACACCTACTCAAACCTTGTTAATGAAACTTCTCAAAATGTCCCTTATGCATCAAAAGATACTAAAGCAAGTGCTAAATGACTTAAAGGTCCCTAGAGACATTGACACCAATCATTTTTAGGCATTATTGGGTCATTTATCCCCTTCTTAGCAAATCTCCTTTAGTGCCTAGGACATGCCTTCCATTGGTCCCCATCATAACTACCCATTATTCATAGAAGTCTCCATATCCAATCATCACATTCCTTGATACTCATATATAAAGTATCTACATTGAACTTATGTAATATAGATTTATTAAATAAATTGGGGTATTTCAAGGAATCTTGAGGGCCCACTCTAATTATTATAAAAGTGTATGATGATAATGATTGGACATCTACAAAAAATATCTACCTTCTTATTATTGTGGGACCCATGGTACATCAAACCCTACTCCATGTTATGGGTGTTGATTTACCATATAATATGATGATAGGACATCCTTGGATCCATGAGATGAAAGTTGTCTAATCTACCCTTCATCAATGTCTAAAATTCCCCCACTCAGGCATGAAAGTCGCCATTCTTGGGGAAATTGATCATTTTCATAGTTACCAAATGGATCAATCCCAATCTTTATAATATTTTCGTACCATGGATAATTCCATTTTAATCCCAATAACTAATAAATATATATTCCCTAATAATATTATGCCTACTTCAAATCCATTACCTAACATCACTTGTCTAAAAATCACATCTATATGTTACAGGGAATATGAATATAAAACCTTTTGTGTATGTGACTTACCTCTTTCCCTGCGTAGTTATGAGTCCTTGACTATGTGTAAGACCAATCCTATCAGCTATGAATTTAACAATAGCCTTCTCTAGTGTAAGACTATTATCATAACAATATATTGACAATTTATATGAATCATGGCTTATTCTAGAAGATGAGGCTCTCACATATCCTAGAAAAAGATACCCCCATGTCTAGAAAATGTTACAAAACATGCATTATCAAGGAAAGGGACTAGGGAGACATAAGTAAGGTAGGATTGAACCCATAATAGTTTAAGAACATCCAGATTATCTTATCCTAAGGTATAAACTACTTGATAATGACTTAAATAGTATTATTGTGGATACTACTTCAGTCTTAGAGGACTCTCTTTCTTATGAATAAATCGAGGTAGGTTCCATTTATAGTTGCTACAAGGAGCTTGTTGCCACAAAACATTTTCCCTAACACCACTATCTCCATTATTAACATATTCCTCCATTATCCATCTTTAATTTATTGGGATCAACATCAGGATCCATCCTTTGATATATTTCAAAATGATGAAGCCATTTTACAATTCCTAGGAGCTTAATATTCATGTTTTTGGTGACCATAAGATATGATTTTCTATTAATCTTTGTAAATCAGCTTATTTCAAGGAATAATAGAATATCCTTAACCAGAGTGAATAAGAGAAATATGAAGAAGAAGATATACCTTAAAGTCTGGAAGAATTTATATATAAAATAGAAAAATACACCAAAATAGATACAAAACTCCTAGATGGTTTTGCTTTAGATATCCCAATCAGTCACTACCCCTTTATCTCCAAGATCAATCACCCTCTCTCATTGACGAGGCAATCTAAGTTAATATTAGAACTGAAGTAAATCCCAAAATCATCAAGCTGGGGGAGACTCTCACATTTGAGGGACATTAGATTATTATTGAGATGCTTAAGGAATTTATAGATGTTTTTTTATGGTGTTATTCAAACATATTAGGAATTGATCCCTCCTTAGTTTCAAAATAAAGATGAAAAGTTACTCCCTTATAAACAATTGGTAGATTAGTTAAAGAAGAATTTTTAGTCTATTAGATTTCAACAAGTATCCAGAAGGAGTAATAAGGTAGTTGACTTCATGGCCACTATTAGATCTTTAATTGATCTCCCTGAAGACATCCTTAAAGGGAATTTTTTAATAGAACATTTGATCCTACCAGCTCATCAATCTATGTATCCATTACAAATTTGTGATATTCTTAATCATAGTCTTCCCTAGTACCATGACATTTATAATTCCCTGCAAGATAACACATTACCACCAAACCTCAATCATCATTAGTGCAAGGTCTTCATCCTTTGCACCACCCATTACACTATCCTCAATAACATGCTCTATTTTAGAGGTTATGACAAGACTTTGTTTAGATTTCTGACCTCAGAAGAATCTTCTCTCATGATCAAGGAAGTCCATGATGGTATTTGTGGAGGACATGTAAGTGGAATGGCCTTGACTCAAAAATTTCTTTGGATGGGATACTATTAGCCTATCATGGAACATGATGCTTGCTAGTATATGGGGAAATGTGTAGCTTGTCAAAAACATGGTAATATTATCCATGCACCCACATAAGAATTACAACCTATTATGAGTCCATGACCATTCTCTATATGGAGACTTGATTTGATTGCCAAGATAAATCCTACATCTTTTATGGATATAAATTCATTATTATGGCTATGGAGTATTTCACCAAATGGGTAGAAGTAATGCCACTTACCTATATTATAGGTCTCCAAATTTCTAAGTTCATCCTAAATTAGATCATTTGACATTATTACCAGCATCTTATCTAATAATGTCAAGTCCTTCAATAATTAAGAAGCTGAGACCTTGTGCCAGTGATACCATATCAAGTAGCACTTTTATTCTCCTTACTACCCCCAAGAGAATAAATATACTAAAGTAAAAAATAAGACCCTTATGAAGATTCTCAATAAAATAGTCAATGATGTAGGTAGGAACTAACATTTATAATTATATCTTGTGTTTTGGTCTTATAGAACAAGTTTATAAACACCTATTAGGGCCACTCTATATGATTTAGTATATAGGACATAAGCTATCTTGCTTGTGAAAGTGGAACTCCCCTCCTTGAAAATCTCATTGCAGGGCATTATCATTGATCATAGTTTTCAATAAGAAAGGCTAAAATAATTAGAGTTTCTAGATTAAAACTATCAAAGGGTCCTTAATCAATTATGGGCATACCAAAAGACATTAAAAGGCCAATATCACAAGAAGATCCAGTCCAGAGTGTTTGAGGTCGGTGATCCAGTCCTAAAAGAAAATTAAAAAAATACCAATGTAAATAGGGATAAGAAAGGAAAATTTGAAGCCAATTGGCTCATGCCATATATCATACTTGCTAAATTTGGGTGTGGAGCCTACAAATTAGCTACACTTGATGGTGAAGAGCTTGATGACCTAATGAATATAATGAATTTAAAACATTGTTATATTTGACAAGCTCCACCTTACCTCCATATATGGGTCCCCACTCTTGGGGGTATATCTTTTTCCATTACATCCTTCGCTTCCCATTCTACTCCATTTTCCTATCCCTAACTGTGGTCTTAACAATTGGGCATCCATTATAGGCTTTTATACAAAACTAAGAGACATATATTTTTAGAAAAGAAAGAAATCATTTCATGTCATGTCATGGGGATGTTTGTTGGGGAGTCCAATAGAGTATCTTTTCCTTATCCATGCATATATCCCCAATCTTATCACATCTTTATATTTATCCTTTATCCATCACCCCATCGTATCTTCTTTGATTAGTATGTCTCTTCTTATCCTCAAGATAATCCTATCCTCATTTATCTCTTATTGTCCCCAAACCATGGTTCACACCTTCCCACTACCATTATCATTATGGAAGTGTCAAAAATAGGTTTTACTCTAGGGCTTTGCATACGTTATGACACCAAATCTTGGTTGATCTTCCTAAGCACCATATATGTTTTCTCTTGAATTTGGTTAGAATCTCGTTTCGATATATAATATTTATAGACACAACGTACCCCATATACATATCTCCCTCTCATCATTAATACCATTTACCATATTAACTTTACACTCATCTCATTACCAACTTGTATATATCTTTTATTATCCTTGACTTTAGTCTCTTTATCTTATGTTTGTTTTGTGTGTGTAAATGTGTGTATGTTTTGAATATGTGTGCATGTATGATTAATCATTTAGCTATGTATATATATTTTTTTGTTTATTTTAATAATTTTCTTATAGTCTTGTATATACCTTATCTTATTGACTGTTATGGGAATAAGGATCATCTAAATGATTCCCAAACCTATTTTGGGCACAATTACTTCAAAACATAGTTCCCCATGCACCTTGATTAAATGTAAGTTTGACTTCTTTTATGTCATTGGCACATTATTATTAGTTGGTGCAATATTAAAATGGATTATATACATATTTAATGGCTTCCAAATTTCCACCCATCCCATTCCCATCAATCCTATCACTTATCCCCTCTAACCTTTCAACATCCTGTTTAAACCTAATTATCCCCCCAACCTATCACTATCCTACCTTCTTTGTGTAGGATGATTTCTACCCAAAATAAATATTGTGAGACATAATAATTAAAAATGGATTAATCCTTATTTATCACATTTTTTTTGCATTATATATCTTATTACTATTAAACCCATGCATCTATAAATAAACCAATATCTCATAACATCTCATCACATAATATGTTATCTAGTTAACCATTTGTATATCATATCAAATTAAATCCATATATAACAGATTCATCAACCTATATAACACACCATCTACCATGATATCATAATAATCACATCATTTCATAAACATAAACATATAAATTAATAAACATCACATCTAAATGTCATCCATCACATCATTATAAACATGAAAAAATGTATATATCTAAATCCATTACATCATAATCATATAAACTTTATCTCACTCATCTAAATCATTAGAAAATTTAACACATGCATGTCTCCATCATCCATATCACAAAATTATACCAGTATATCCCATCATCATACAAATCAAACAACATATATCTAATCAAATCCATCTAATCATATCATCTATAAATCTTTCATGTAATAAAAATTAATGTATGCATCACACACATGTAATCAAATCATTAATGTATATCAAAAAATACATAACACATCACATCATATCCAAAATCTCATCACATATATATTGAATGTCCACATGGATTCCATGTCAAAAAAATATGTACAATATGTGCACCCTATGAAAAATAATTTACCATAATATAAAAAAATAATCTATACATATCATGTCTCACAAATTCATGACTACACTCCTGGTGGTCCTCTTGGGGGTGATGGATTGAATTTGATGAGTTAGCCCTAAAAGAAGATGCATTCTATCTTGGTGACACTACCACCGAATATAAATTCCTATAATATTGAGCCTCTCATGTGAACCTCATAATTTTATGCATGACCCCAACCATCCCACCCTCTCATATCATTACATCAACCTTCTCTTTAGCCTTCTTGTATAGCTCTACCTCTCCTTTCATAACCCAAATCCATGCCTACATCTAGGTAATCTATCCCTAATAACCTATGATCTATGTATCCTGGATATGGATCTGTCTCTAAAGTAAGACTATCTAAGCCTATAAAAATGTGATTTGACCATGTAGTCTAGTAACCTATGCTAACTACCCATCCCTTTGTGCTATGTGAGGCTCTAACTACACTTATAACTAATCCCTCTAATAATATCATCTATCTCTATGAGCCATACCTATATCTATATCTAGAAGTGTGATAGTAGATATCTCTCATCCTCAGTCAGGGGCTACTGGGATGGTCTTCCACCATCACCACTACCACTACCCCCAACTTATGTATCAACCTATGTTTTATTACCCCCAACTTGGGTCCCACTCATCCCTACCTACCTTATAGCTTTTATCTAGTCACCATTTCCTCCATCCACATCCATACCATCTCCATCTCCCTAGCCATCGTAACCATCTTGAACTAGTATCATACTCCTCATCAACCTCACCCATGTGTAAAACACTCTCCTCACTACTCCCCTCTACACCACAAACCTACATTGAAGTAACCTCACTAGAACCCTCTATGCCCACCATGCCATATAGGTTATTGTCACTCATAGATCAAGAATTGGAGTTTAAAAATCCCATGGGATTGGGCTAATGCTATCATAATCTTTACATGCTAAGGCTCTATCTATTAGGCTACCCCATTGTGCCCTCTCATGGTCACTCCTAGTAAATTGATGTTCCTCCCCTAACACATCATATTAAAGCCTGAACTACCTCTATACATGGTTAGATATGTATCTTTATAATGAAATATATACATCTTGTTAGATAACACTTAGTAATCATATACCAAGTCAACATAGCCTTATCATCCTAGCCAAAATGTAATCCCCTATAGGGCATCCATGTGATATGCTCTGGCCATAATTTATTAAAAGTCTGTCTATAAAACTACATCTCCCCAACATGGCCACTATGCACACCTAATAAGATATACCATCTAAACACCATAGGTTAATGTGGCTCCCTCACTGATAGAGTCCTAAGAAGCCATTGGATTGCATTGTGCTCCCAACTCTAGATCCAAAATGATAAGGATGGACCCAGACTTATTGCTCCACTATATGCCCCCAAGTGCAGCTATTGGTATAAGATGGGCCAAGACCATTATCCCTCATGCAAAAACCTTAAAGTCTAATACCATATCTAATATGACATCCCTAGGCCCAACTGAAACCAATGAATGTTCTTGTCTTAAAAGAGTATGCTAGTAACAAGAGACATAACTACTAAGGTTAATTGATCAATAGTCGCATCTAAGAGGAATATGTTAATATCCATGTGTCAGTCTCATATACCCACACATAATCTTCTTGTTAGTCTCTACAATGTCACACTAAGTGTATTTTAATTTATAATAAATCCTATGCCCTAACATTGATGGATGGAGAATATGATAGAAATCCTTTAAGCTCACTATCATGTCTCTCATGATAAAGTGAAAGGTACTCATATTTATGTCCCATCACTCCACTAAGACATTGATCAGGGCATGGTCAATCTACACCATTGATATCATCATAATATAATGTAACCCTATTATCTCTAGCACTCCATAATCAACATCAATCAAAAAGTTCATCACGTGTAGCACCTCAAGATGCTATAATCATGAAGCCATCACACCTAAGTCTTCCTGCACCAATCACCGCCAACATTATCACTAACTCTATTTTATCACAAATTGACACCCTCACCTATCTATAACACCCTTCACCTATTCTACAACCAACCCCCAAAAATCCTCAAATCCATCCTCATTCCTTGTAACTAATTATCTTTAATTTATTCACTTTATATCCTTAAGTTTCACTTAATTTACCCTCATCCCTCTTAACCACAATCCCTCCTACCCTTAATATAAACCCCCTACCTTAACCCCCATCTACTTTCAGCTAACTCATATAATCTAATTACATAATCCACTCCTTTATATTTATCCCATCCCTTTAACCTAACCCATCATAACTTATCAAGCCCATCATCCCTTCTCTCATCTAATTAACCCTAAAACATCCCTAATCCCAATTAACTAACTTAATCCTAACTACTCCTAATCATGATTAACTAACTTCATCCTAACTATTCCTAATCCTAAATAACTAACTACATCCTAAACACCCTAAGCATTTCTCTACCCCACCTAAAACCCCTTAGCCTTTCCCCCATCTATTAACCATTTTTCCTAACCTTGAAAAAATTTCAAATCATGAATTTTCCATAACCCATAATTTTGACATAATCACCACTTGCATATTATAGTTTTGCATAACTACATAGTTATGCAAAACCATAATCCCTCATTCATGATATTTCAAAACTGCAAGTCTAAGATTATGTTATTACATTATCATAGATCAAGACTTATGGTATTGTAATACCATCATTCCCTATGAAATACCATAAGTCATGACTATAATATCATGATTAATGGATTTTCCCTCAGTCATGGTATTACAAATGCAACACTATTAAACTAACTATCATGCCAAAAATCCATACTTTCAATAAAAATTTCACAAAAAACATAAGATCAAGGTTCATTACTTAACGGTGGTCCAACATCTTTGAGTCTTTAGAATTCTTAAAATCTCTTGCCATGATGGGAAGCTTGAGGAATATAATCCATGTTTCTAGCTCATAGTCAATTTTCAATAAGGTAAAAAGTTTAAATGAATCCATTTTTACTATTTTGTCTTATTTGACCCCTCCTTTTTACCCCCTTAACCCCTTGCAATCCTTTCTTAATGAATTTACCATACCCACATCCCATAAAATCTCTCTAATATCCTAATTAGTCATTCTCTATCATTTCTAAGTCATCTAGGGCATGGATTTTCCATTTGCTCACTATCCACCCTAATCCTGGGTCAAAACTACATCATCCTGAGGTCTCCTAAGAATATGTAGGTAAAAAATGGTCATGATTTTGTGCCTAGGAATAACTTGACCACTATTAACCCCTCACCCCATCCTACCACTAGACTAATCACTCAATAATCATGCATTATTTTAAGCTACGTAACTTATGTAAAATGGTTCCCTATCATTAATCGACAATTTTCATCTCCATTATCATTCTTCAAGACACATTTGGAATTAGTATTTTCTATATGACTTATCAATTCCTTGTCTCCATCTCATACTTTTATCTCCTAGATAATATCCCCATCTCAATAATTTTGTCTTATCAATCAAATTCCTTTATAGACATTGGTCATTTGTCTAGAACCCGTGTCACAATTGAGCCAATATATCCCATTGTCTCTAAAATTGGGGTGTCACAACCATATCTATGTCATTACTTGGGGCATCATAACCCCATTTTATTGTCTTGGTCTCATCCCACCCCCCATACTTCTATTTGAGTGACCATCTGGGTCATTTCTCCCCACATACTCCCTAGAGGGGGCATCATACTTACTAACACAATCTAACATTGCTTCCACATGATTATGGTTATTCTTTGAATTACCATTACTCCCTATTTCTTATCAATTAACAATTCCATTTAAAAGAGGGGCAAAATGTATGCACCTAAATCTACTCACCCTGACAATTACAATAATTCCACTAATTTAATATAAAACTATAATTTCTTAGATAATTAATTAATATCCCATTCCCTATTTCTTACATTCCATAAACCTTATCCTTCCTCATAACCAATTAATCCCTTTCATTAATCCACTAACTAAACCTATTTATTTACTAACCTACTCCTTAATCCACTTTCCAAATTAAAAATACAATTTATTCTACATACCTATATACCACCCTACTAACTAGATATTCCTAAACCCCTAAATCCTAATAGAGATTTCTAGAATTGGATAATTCTATAGACCACTCCTATTTTATCCCATTTTCCTCTAAAATTATCCATTATAAATATTTCTAAGGAATTTGAAAATTCCTTAGAAAAATCCCAACCATTGATCTCAATGGCTCAAAATTAAATTTGAGCCATTGATTATTTCTTTCATTTTGTATATAACTAAGCCAAACTACCTCCATCAAACTAACATGAAAAAATTAAATCCATCTTTATATCTTGCATCCATCTCTTTTAAATCCATTAAAACCTTTGTCAAATCCATTATAAATATCAAAAATCTATTGAAATCCATTATCAAGCATAGAAAATCAATCACATCAAACTATTTTGCATCAAGAATTTATTTGTTAATCTTGGAGACAAGCTACAAAGAGGTAAAATGATGGTGAGAATTCTCATATAAATATGATTACTCTCTTATCCTCTTTGTTTGATGTTGTTCATATTTTAGGATTTTTAATTGCTAAAAATAGTAATATATACTGAATCTAAATTTTAAGCTACAAGGCCTTATACTTTGGTTGTCAATCAATGACATCATCTGATTTCTTTAGGGTAGATTTAGACTTATTACTTGGATTTGGAGATGAAGTAGGAAAAGAAGATTTTAGATAATGTAAGGCATGGTAAGGCTTATAAGGTGTGTAATGGGATTCATAGAAGGGTAACATAGGATAACCATAGGATTGATATGGCTCATAGCAAGGCTGATAGGAATTATGTTGAGGTTGATATGAATTATAGGGATGGTAGGAGTCATATTGAGGTTGATAAGAAGGCACTTCTTCAACAAGATCTTTATTTAACTCATAACATTCCTCATAGGGATTCTCAACAACATCATGATTATGTAGAGGGAGAATAGGGTGACTATAGGGGTGATATGAATCATAGAGAGGGTAAAAATCTTGATATGGTTATTGAGGTAAATAGTTGGGGTCATGACAAGGATGATAAGGAGGTGTATAATAAAATTTATCATCGTACCTAGCCATTCCAACTTTATGAGTAAAAGGAAAACACAAGATATAATCAAATTATTTTCACAATAAGTATTTGGGATACTAGAACTATCTAATTAAATTCAAAGTTGCCATTGGTATTTGTTAAATGCCTCCAAAGGCTGATAAGTAAAAGAACACACCAAGAATTCTTCCACTCTTTTGGACCTTAGTCCTATTGAGCATGACATAACTATTGTCACCTAATTTTTAACCCTTAGAGAGGTAGTTCAAGCCTTATAAAAATTGAGTAGAACACAAGATTACCCTTAGGCTTGTGGGTTGCCTATAGTAGGGGTAAACCTATAGATTGTAGGGCTAGCTCCCTAGATTTGTCTTGATTGTTCATCACATATACTACTAATTTTTTTGGATGAAAAGGGAGAGAGAAAAAATGAATTAAACTTATCCTAGTGAGGTGATTCACTAAATATAAACTTATCACTACCATCCAACTATAATATCACTTCAAACAAAAGCTTAACCTACTCATGACACTAATACAAATCTACTTTCTACATAATTATTTATCATGGAGGTTTGTGAATCAATATTAAGCTAGGAGGACTAAATAAAAGGTCATGACATGACACTATTAAAGAGACAACTCACTAAAATCATGAATACTTCAAGAGACTTATAAAAGACTTTAAAAACTAAATATGAATGCTAACAAGGATAATATGCCACAAAAAGGAATCTGTCACTTAGCAAGATCAACTAGTCTAACATGCACATTGAAATAATCCATGGAGAAGGTAAACCAAGTTGTTATTTATTGATCAAAGTATGAAAATGAGTAGGTATTAACCATAATTAGGTTGAGGATCATTACAAATCGAAAAGTGTATCAATATATATATATATATATATATATATATATATATAGAGAGAGAGAGAGAGAGAGAGAGAGAGAGAGAGTGTCTCATGAGTTACAAGCAAGATAGGAGTTATGGAACAACCTTAATAGGTCCAAAATTCCATGTGTACCTCCTGTAAATATTCTCTCTTGCTCTAGCATGAAAGTTTAAATTCTTTCTTGATACCTTGAATAGCTCTTAAGAACTGCCCTTTACCTTGGCATGTTGAAGGAAAAGTCAAATTATTGATGTTTATATCAGGCTAAATCATAAATTTTCTCTACTCTTAACACCTCTTAATTGACTCCTTCAGGTTCTATTTGACACATCACTTCCATTTCTTGCTAGGTGCCTAAAGAAATATTCATCTCCTTAGGCCAACTTTGCATACAAGTGTCAACACTTGGATTCTTATTATTTAGCTCAAAAAAAATAATGTATGGAATATTAAACTCATATCATACCTAAAATAATCTATTTTGATGTCTCATACTAGCCCCAAGAGTTTGTTCTCTAACAAAAGCCTCAAATATGCCTAATTCTTTGTAGCCCTACAATGATACAACCCTCTTTGTGTAGAGAGTTTTAAATATGGTAATAATAATATGAGGGAATATTATAGTACCCAATATGTATTTACAACTTTATAATCAATTTCATGCTCTAAGAATGAATGTAGATATCCCTTCTTGCTATTTCTCCCCTCTAACTAGGCCTCAATTAGGCCTCCCTACCAAGAGACTAAAAAATGACTCTATAGGCTTCCTAAACATTCCAAATACCAAATAATCATTTGATTTAGTTATATTAACTCTTCCTTTTTATCCATGCCAAATTTAAAGATATGGCAACTTGTATGGACCTATCAAGTAGAAAAAAATAGTCTTTTAGGGCCTATTTCATACAATATTATACCTACAAGTATGAACCAATGGAATTGGGTGATGCTCAAGGGATTATTAAAATTTTTATAGGTCATTTGTATTTTTTTTAATTCATATAGAGGCATATAATCTCATTTATCTCTCATCAGGTTGTTTTAGCTCTCTTAGGTACCCTAAAAGTGCTTTGAGTTCTTAAGGATGATTCATAAAGATGACACATGAATCAACCAAACAATTAAATAAAATGGAATATCACCATGGTGTATAGCTTCACCTAGGAACCTGAGGTCCTATGTAACTCCTTTAAATCATAACAATAAATTAAAGATAGCCTCTCGAGCTAGCAATAAGCATTTTTTTAGGGTTGAGCAAGATTGAGATCTATAGGTGTATGTTTTGAGTTTGATTTGGTATCCAATGACCTAAATGAGGTATGATACATCTACCTTAACCTATATAAATGGATTTAATACCATATTAATTTTTCAAACTCTCTATATTTTCATTGGTTTAGCCCTAGGGTTTGTGAGCTAGGTTGCCTAACCTACCCTAGATGATTTCACTCCTCCATTCCTCTCACTTTCAGGGATATAAGCTCTTATGTATTGATTTAATATGTTTCCCACCATATTATCAAGGTTATAAATATCTCAACTCACTCTAATTCACCACGTCTCTTGGTTTGATTGTCTGTGTAAGTCTGTGTATGCACTTAGGACTGCACTTGACTGAATAGGGTCTATTAACATGTTATCTTAATTATTTTTGGGTCTAAGAGTGTGATGGAAAAATGTCATCAACATAAAATCATATTCACTTATGTTTTTCTTAGATATCTTTAATATCCTAAAAATTCATACTTCTAAGTCCTTTAGACTCTTCAAACAAGCAATTGCTCTTAACATAAGTTGACCTGTGTATGCATTGGTAGGGGTTTCCATGTTTAAATGATTGGATATAAAATTATAATATAAAAATTTTAGATTATTTCAATCATATTATAGTATATTTCTTTGTTTTGGTCTCTTATATACCTTTAGAGGTTTCAAATAAGTAACTTCTCCTATTAGCTTTGATAGGACTATGTGTGGATTTAGGATCTTATAAGACCTATTTTCTCATTTTCTCTACCAGTCACTTATAAAATATTTGATTTCAATGAAATAAGAACCTTGAGTTCATTTTTACCTTTCAACCACACACATAAAAATAACTATCTCAAGTTTTGGAGAGCCCTTAGTGTCCTAAATAGACCTACAAGTGACTATCTACCTGTGCATATTAGGACTATGACTACAACTTGGTACTTTAGAGCCCTACTTTAAACACTAAAACTAGCCTATCATGATTTTTATGGTATATAACCTTATTCAACACCTTTAATCTTTGTATTTTCATCATCATCCACTATCTAAGGAAAAATATTTATTAGGTGGTTGTAGGTTTTTGTCTAAAAGGTCTAAATCCATATTGTTTGAGTTGGCCTTCTCAAATATATCATTGGTTATATAAAAGTGAATAATATTCATTAGGTGTCTCTTCTAACTCATTAAAATTACATTAGTCTCTCAGAGAATTTTAAAACTTTTGTATCCACTACCCACCCACACAAAGAAATGTAGATCTATATTGCTAGGCTTGTTAGCCCAATCCTCAAATTTTATTGAATTTTATATTCTTGGAAACATCCATTATTCCATTAAAATTTTAAACTTTAATCATCACCTTGTTTCATTCCTAGATGCTCAACTTTGAATGTTGACAATATTGGATTTCTATGGAATTGTAGACCTATAGGTTTGTAGGTGACTATTCTGTAATAATGTGTTTTGAAACATTTAAAAAGTGTGAATGTGATTGTTATGAACTAAATGTCCTTTTTAATTATGTATCAATACATCATACCAAACAAACATATCTCTCATTATTCTTATAAATTCACAATCAAACCTTTTAAATCATCTATTATGCAAATACGTAGAGCATAATCCATTAGGTGAGTGAGGGTGTGACCATATTGAGACCTATATGGAATATTTGAATGATAAAAAAGATATTAATGGATTTTGAAGGATGGTAGTAGACCATTAAATAATACTTAGATGTATTGGACCACCTGAAGAACTCTAAAACATATAAAACTGATAGTTACTTTGCAAACAATGTATAAGAGAGACTTTTATTGCCAAAATGCCATCCACACGTGCCAAAATTATGAGTGAATGTGTATGAGGAATATAAAAAAATCTAATAACTCACTCTAACTACTTTCATGTAATCATGAGCTCATAATTTTCATTGGAGTTACACCAAATTCATCCTGTGGGGATTTCAGCTTTTAAAACATAGTTTAGCTCCTTAGAGATTTTTCATAAAGATAAGGACACCAATACAAAAATTAATGCAAAAAATTATATTCCCATATAGTTCTCTAATTTTTTTTCAAAATATTAGCCCCCAACTCTACCTATATAGCTTGTACCATGTAATTGAATTTGGCCTTCACTAGATTATGAATAGAGTGATGGAAGAGAGAGAAATATTTATGCAATTGTGGAGATTCAAAATTATTACCATGTTTTTTTCTAACCTATAGAATCTCAAAAGATGTTTTAAAACTCTTTCCACTTACAAGTGACTTCCAAAAGTCCATACAAGTTCTTTAACTTTTCAAGATGGCATTGAAACTCAAAAATATGACCTTGTTTTGAATTTTTGACAGGTGTGGTAGTTTTGTAAATTATCCAAGATATTTGGAATGTGTGTGGTATGAATTTATCTCTTAGGGGACTTTTACATAATGTTAGCCAAAAATCACCTTTTTCATGTATTTTTACCATCTTCAAGCTCACAAGTGAACCTTAAATGTTCCAAAACGTCATGAAATTTTATGAAAAGAGGATTAATACATGAAATGAATATTGTTAACTCTTAATAACCTATGACACAAATTTACGAAGCCTTATTTTTCTATGACATGCTTAGACCACAATATGACCCAAACAGGACTTTACCTTAACTTTTCCAAACCAACCTTAAACAATGTTAACAAGGTTTATGAATACTTTTATAGAATATATAATGCATAAAAATAACATGAAAATACCACATGAAAGTTTCAATATATATGGGCTGACCAATTTTGACTTCAAATCAAAATTTGGTTAATAGTACCCTCTAAAGACTCATCATCACTAGGTGAAGAAGCTTAGTTTTATCATGTTTACTTATTTCATCTCTTATAAAATACAAAAATGCATCCATTAATCTCCTGTTATTATTGATATGAGTAATCAATTCTTATTTATCTTCCATTTAGAATCATGTTTTTGCACTAGCATTTTGCATTGCCTCACAAATGAAACTTCTGAAATTTGCAACAAAGTACAAAAATGAGGAAAAAATTAGAAAATGCTAATTAACATAGGTTTCATGTTCAAATATTGATTTCACCAAATGTTTAACTCTAAAATTAAGGCTCTAGATAGTTTTGGGTTACCTTGATGCTCATTTAAGGGGTATATAGAAATGACAATGCATAAGGGTGATAATCAGACCTACAACATGCCATTTGGGTGATAAACTTAGATATAAACATGCACTGAATCTATTATGCTAAGAATAGGCTAAATATAGAAATTAAAACTAAGATTTATATGAAAATGACAAATAAGTAACATACTTATCTGGTTTAGATACTAACACAATGTTGGATTTGGAATAGGTATAAAGTAGACTAGAAGAAGATTTTGGAATAGTCTTCAAATTTTGAATGTAATGCTTTTAGAGTTTTGATCACTAATATCAACTTGGGATGGTTACATTGATGCTACTATATAGGATCAATTTAAGTTTCATATATGTAATACCTAATGGAAAATTATGTGACCACTTGGAAACTTATAGGATTACCTTTGCCTTTACTATAGTGTATTTAGATCTATAGGTCATGGATTGTGGCTCTTCATGAAATGTCAAAACCTTAATTATTCATATTCATGGTGACTTTGAGGGAAAATGGGTTAGTGGGAACATGGTGTTGAGATAACCTCAAATACCCCTCTATCATTGAGAACTACCTACATAAATAATACTTTGAAGAAGGCCTCAAACTTATGTAGTTCTCCCCTACATGTTGGCTTGTGTGGTAATCATGAAATATGTGTAAAGCAAGAACAACAATGACATAACTTGTAACTTGGAAAATTAGGCTCTTATACTATTATTTTGGTAATTCAAACCTATGTATGTGTTTTTCCTATAAATGATAAGGTAATAAGATAAAATAGGAAAGCTTTGATTTATTTAGTGTTTTATTAAATACTTTTGATAGGTTGTATTGGTATGTGCTATGTTTCGAATGAATGAGGGTTAATCTTGTATTTATATCAATACATTTGGATAAGTATCTTGCATTAAATCACTTAAGTTGACCATTAGGATACATTTACTTTACAAAATAGATGACTTTATTGTAGTGTGCACTTGCATTAGGTTAGGACACTAGAATTGATAGTAATGTCTATCCCAGATGTTACTATTTAGGGAACAATAAAATAGGTATAGGCTTGTAACTTGTAGAGGTGGAAGATAAGTACATTTTAAGCATTATGTGTAAGATAAAAGTCCTAGGTCATCAACATAAGACTAGTCAAAACAAGATATAGGCCAATGAACATAAGATATAATATATGTTAGATTTGTGGAAGTGGTAAAGATTTAGAACTGAGAGGAGTAGCTAAGATATGAATTTTCTAAGTATATAAGACTAAGGTGCAATATAATCCATAAATATCATATATAAGACCACAACGCAAAAAATTTATTCCTTTCTGTTAGACTAAATTAGGATTATGTTTGAGGTTCTTATGTTATATTTATTTGTTTAATTATAGTAGATTAGATTAGGTTAGTATTCATTTTTTATTATCTTAAATATTCATTGTGAAAAAATAAAATTTGATAAGAGAAATAACTCCCTTCTTTTTCCATTATTTGCTAAAAAAGATATAGGTAGATTCTTTATTTTGATTCCCTCTTAGAAAATTTAATCTCATTAACATAAAATATTTCAATAAAACATTATAAATGTTTTAATAAAAAAACAATATGCTTTCAACAAACACAACAGTGATTTTTTAGATTCAAAATGAACTTCACTACTCTCAAAACATTCAACTAGCAAATAACAAAACCCTAGATAAGTTCTAGGTAAAAAAGAAACTTTCATATTTTATGATTTTATAATTATTTTAAATTAATTTGAATTATATTATTATTTATAAAAATATAAATTTCATAATTTATATCGCTTCATTATTTTTAAATAAATCATTCAAAACTTGAATGCAAAAACTAGAAAATTTGGAAAACTAGTTTAGTTTGTTGGTTTTCAAGGAAACTATAAAAGTATTATACTGTTGGTATTTTAGGATGTATTATATATTAAATTTTTTATGTATTTAAAAATATTAATTCATATTAGACCCATATCCATAATCAAATTTAAAAAAATCACAAAACATCCTAACTTAGAATACATTTAGACAAAGTTAGGAAAAATCAGCATCTTGCATGATATAATATATCTCTTCCTCTCTCCTTGTATGAGATATAATAATAATTGGCATACAATATAATATGAATAACAAGCTTAGGAGAGAGATCTTCCATTCCACACCAGTCCCCAAACTCATTATTGATTCTCTCAACACCTTAGATAAATAATAAATAATTACTGATCCACCAAGCATTATCCTCCATTGGAACAACTAACATCAAAACGTTATACAAGCTTGGTTTCTTAGGCCCCTTTGTAATACCATTCTAAATCTCTACAATGTTCTCTCATTGGCATGACATCATTCATATTTCTAGTGTGTCAACTATGTCTATGTGCATAATGTGTGAGATATATGTATTATGATTGATTATTAGTCTTGATTCAGTTCATTTTGACTCATGTAGGACTTATTTAGATTATATGTGTTTAATGATAACAATAATTCATATTGTATTCAATCACTTACACCTTATTAGGGGTTTTGGTGTCAATGACTCACTTTTATTAGGTTCCTCCATTAGACCATATTTGTGTTAATTCAAATAATTCTTGAACCATCAATGGTTGTGTTATGTTAAGTTGATCCTGATTATTTGACTTATATCTTCTGTGGGTTTGAACAACAAAATCTAGTTTTTAAATGGGAATAATAACATAGTTATGATTGTGACTGAGACTAGGTAATAATTAATAATGGGCATAAATAAGATTTTATATTAATATATAATTATATATCTACTTGTACATTCAAATGGTATTTTTTATAAATAAAAAGATTAAATAAATAAAAGTACTTATTTAATCATAATTTGAAGTAAATAAACAATTGATTTCAAATTTTACTATTCTTGTAATTGTACATATTAGTATATGTATTTATATATTAATAAAAGTTAAAATAGTATTATTGGTTTTGTATTAAATTTAATGAATTCATTTACTTAATTTCATCAATGTAATAATTGATTTTGTCAAAGTAAAAAAAATGACAAACCCATTTATGAATAATAAAAGAAAAAGATTGGAAACCCTAACCCTAAAAATAAAATAATAAAATAAGTATGGATTTTCCCACTAAATAAAGTTAACCTAATGGAGAAGAGCCATTTTGGAGATTTGACAAGGAGAAAAAAAATAGGTGAAGGGAAAATGAAGAATGAAGATGGAGGAGGAAGGAGTGGAGAAGGAGAATGAAGCAAGGAGCTTCAAAAAATAGGCAAGGAGTTTTTTCTTTCTAAATCTTGAGTTTTACCAATTAAATGAGTAGATTTGATATTGAATGGAAATAAAAAGTGTGTGTGTGTGTGTGTGTGTGTGTGTGTGTGTGTGTGTGTGTGTGTGTGTGTGTGTGTGTGTGTGTGTTTACAAACCCCAGACCTCTAAAATCTCTTGCTTTATCTCATTTGCCTTCCTAGATTGAAAATAATGAGTTCTTATTTTTAATTATGTGTGTGTATGTATATACACATATATCTATATATATCTATATCTATATATAAATGTATAGTTACCAAAGTTGTACTAGGATTGTTTATTTATTTAATGTTAATTTATTTAAAATAAAATAATTTAAAATATATATTAAATAAACAAAATGGAGAAGATATTTGTTTTATATATTTTTAAAAAAAATACAAGAGGGGGGCGGGGTGCGAAGTGGTTGAGCCATCTCATCCCCCTCCCATTATAGGGAGGGGAGTGGGATAGGCTAGCCGAACCTCCCTAGTCATAACCAAGAAGACTTGGCTGACAGCTAGGGCCTTAGGCCCTAATGATCAACCACAGGCCCAAAAACCCTAAGTTAAGGTTATAACAAAAACAATATGTGCATTTTTTAAAAAATTTACTAAGAAAATTATAACTAAAATAAATAAATAAACATATATAATATGTTTATGTTTATTTTTAAAAAATGAAGTTAATAAAAATAAATATAATGTGTGTGTGTGTGTGTGTGTAAAAATAAGTAAATAAATGAATAAATAAATAATTATAAAATATCGAATGATTTCATACATAATTATAATGAATAAAATATTTACATATACCAATTCTCAACCATATTTGTTCTATGTTATTTGCATTCATAAGATATTTTATCATATTATGAGTTAAGTCATATATATATTATTCAAAACAAAATATTTCATTAATAAGAATAATTAATTTATATTTAAATAAATATTCAAAAAAATTTATAAATATAAATGTATATATTTTTGAATATTTACATATACCAATTCTCAACCATATTTGTTCCATGTTTTCGCATTCATAGTAAATTTTATCATATTATGAGTTAAGTCATATATATCTTATTCAAAATGAAATATTTCATTAATAAGAATTTTTATTTTTATATTTAAATAAATATTCAAAGAAATTGATAAATATAAATGCATATATTTCTTTTTGTATTTGTTAAATATAATTTGGATATGGCAGATGGATATAGATCAATATAAATATAAACATGAAGTATATACCTAAAGATTAATATGATTTTTTTTGTTCAAATATATATATTCACATAAAAAAAAATTATATAAGATGTACATATGTTTGCATATAATAGGCAAGTAATAATCCTCCAACCACTACCGCTCTTGGCCAAATTTAGATGTGGAAGCAATTAGTATGTTTTAATGGATTAGTTTAGAACTTGTATAATTAATAAATAGCCAAGTTTAGATAAATATTTGAAAATATACAGTAGTAGTTTAAGATTTTAAGCAATCCCTTGCACGAAGTGGCAATTTAAAAGGATTTGATAATGACATTAATTGGATGTTTCCCCAATGGAGTTGATTAGTTAAACTCCTTTTTCATGACAAGTATTTACCTTGAGCACTGAATCATAAATTGACTTCATTGATATTGGAAACAGAATAATTTAAACAAGATAATTAAATTGAGAATCAACTTAGGTCAGTTGATAACTAACTTAGATAAATAATTATTTGAGTCATTTTACATAAATAGAAATTAAAAACCTCTAACTCTATCCTAATATAATATAATGCATTGAATTATATCAATATACATCATCTAATTGTTCTTTGGTAAAATCATTCTAGAGACAACTGTCAAACTTAATCACGGGATTTATTTTAGAATCTCTTTGGAATCACCCTACCAAAAAGAAGCTAGAGTGATATAATCTAAGATTTAGAGGTTGATAGTGTTTTATCTTATGTTTAAATTAGCATAGGTAATTTAAAATAATCAAAACATGATTTTTTACTATTTTTAATAAATCCTTTCCAAATTAAATTTATACTAAAATTTTCTATTGTTTTGATTTTTGTCTACAAAGTCACTCCAAAAATGGGCTCAAATTAATAGAAAAACATGAGATTTTATGAAATTAAAATTTTTAAGCTCTATAATTATATTATGTAAATTAAGATCTGAAAATATCAATTTTATACCTCATTCCAATACCTTTTTTTGGATCCAACTTCAGAGGTGTTTGACAATTTTCTACATCTAATTTATTTTACAACCTACAAAGTCGTTCCAAATTTGAGTTATCAAAAATAGCTATAATAATACTTAAGTGAATATGGTGGTTGTGAGTTATTATTTTTGACTTTAAATTAATACAAAAACATTGATTTAATAATTATGGATTTTTTTTCTATTTTTAGTAAATCAATTCTGAACCTAATTTATTCAAAAAATTGCATAGCAGAATAATTTTATTCATTAAAACCCGTTTGAAATATCGAGTTATTTTATTATTTAAATTGGTGGAGATTATTTTTAAAGGTTTTAAGTGGTATTTTTTATCTAATAAAATATATAATAACTTCCATAGATATTTTCTATCTCTTGGGGTTATTTTTCCATTGCCATCTAATAGATGATTTAACAAAATCATAAGTTGATTATGAGGTAAGCCAATAAAGTCTAGATACACTGTGGTTAGATAATTCCACTTCGACACGAATGGTGAAACTTGATTATTGTACTCATGGGTGGTAAATGAGTGTATTTGATTTTTTTTTAATTAGGAGTTTGGTTACATAAATAGTCTTAATGCACTTACAATTGTAGTGGTAGAAACAAGGTATCAACAAGCCATTAGTGGATCATTTTACATACCATTTAAGATGGGATTTAGTGTTTCATTAGTATAATCTATAATTTATATCCATTGAGCATTATTTTTAATGTAGTCTTTAAAACTAATTTTTGTGTAGTCGACTTGGCTTAGTCACATCTACCTTATTGATGCCATTATGCTTTTTGTGTTTCCGAAACATATGGTCAACATCTACATTGCATACAACATACATTGAGTGCATTTTTATAATTTTAAGGTTTCCTTTACTTATGGATGAGAGATTATAAGATGTGTTTAATTAATAAATGCATTAGTATGATTGTGTTAATAGTTGAAGAGTTATTTATGTAGATTTAGTTTTACACAAGAGAATGAAAATAAATTAGCAGTGTTTTTATGAGTTTTATTTGGGTGAAATTTTGGGCATTAAATTTTCGTATCAAAGCATAGTTAAACACTAGGAGCTATGGAGCGTTGGATTTATGCTACATATATTCTATAACTTTTGATCATGTTTGTACAAATAGAATGGAATGATGAGAATGTATGTATTATTAGACATGGAGTACATTGTGAATCATTAAATTCTAGTTGCAGGATTCATTCCATTAGTGGATGGGAGCATTCTGTTAGAGGGAAATTACTTTTTATTTAATCTCTATTTTGGTGGAGTATCTATCCACCATGGACCATTATACCCTAAAGTGAATAATTTATTGAAATATTCAACCCTTTTTGTTGATTTTATTATTCTTGTGTCTCATTAATGAATGAATGTTTATGTTGGTCAAGTTTTACTATTCCTTGGTACAAAATAACTATATATGGATAAAATATGTATGTACATGTGAATGGTAAATATCTACTTAAAAATATTTCTCATATACTTATAATGATTATGTATTAGTTCATTGAGTGGATATGAATCTTATAATATATGCATATATAGATATCAATATGATTAAACTAATTATTTTTAAATAAAACTATTAGTAGGGGTAGCTCTAGGTTAGTATGCTCTAGCCAATGTTTTGTAGTTTGTCCTGGTTAAGAACCAGTCATAAGGTTATAAAGAGAACTTATTTTATTTTTGTGTAGTTATGGAATTTAGTTAATTCTAGTGAATTATTGACCTTGTGCATGTTGTTTGTTATATAACCAATTGGTACCTATTATGGTTTGGAGGCCTTATATTTTGAACAAGAGTGTTGTAAGTTTTAATATTGTCCTTGAATTTTATTGTTGAGTCTTTCTTGTAACCTCAAGTGATTCAAGAGTAAGTGTGAGAGTAAGGTCTTGATATATTACTTTTGTGTCCCACTCTTCATTATGAATAATGAATGTTCCTTCTTCCTTGTGAGAGAATTAATAAGCTATTTAGTTTTTTCTTGAGATGACCAGTTGTGTTGTGATTATGGTTCACTTGGGTGTTAACATCCTATAAAGGTTATAAGTGAGAGTATAGTTTTTTTAATATATACTATTACTCTACTTTGGACATGCTAATTGAGATTGAATAGTGATTTACCCTTGTGAATCAATTATGATAATGCAACTATCAATATCCTTACATTAGTGATTTACATGAGAGTTATAAACACTTACTATTGATTTATATTAGAACAAGACAGCTTGGATTAAACACATTATTTTTTTTATAAAAGTATTTGAGTTAAGTGAAATAATAAAAAATGACACATTATTTGATGAGAGACTTGTCTATTAGTTGATTCAAATATTTTGGGATAGTTCCCATATTTTATGGGATATTTTTAACACTGGGTGCCAAGCATGAAGTCCACACTTGGTATATTTCTATATAGTTATATCAATACTTTATATTGGGAGGCATAGGGAGAATTATTGTTGTTCTTCTTTCTCCTACCTCTGGGAGGTAGTTGAGTCTTACTTTATTAACTTTGGGAGGTAATCATGTTTCTCTTTTGGGAAGTATATGGAGGATGAAGTGTTTTTTTATCCTACCTCACAGAGGTAGTAAAGCTAATTTTGTTCTCTCACCTCTAAGAGGTGATTGAGTTTTATTGATTCCTTCTCCCTTGGGTGACTTTTATAGTCACATAGTTTGAATAATGTGATGTTTTCAATTTTTTTCTTTCAAAATCAACACTAGTTCTTGAACTTGTATTTGCATTTAATTATTATTTTAGAGTTTTGAATATTTACAAGTTATTTTATTAAACTTTAACTAAATGGATTTACATTCCATTACAATTGAAATTAAATTTTGTTTATTTTGATGACTTAATAATTATGACCTGGACTTATTTTGTTTAATGGTGCCATGCCAACTTCTTTTCAATATGATTTATGATTTTTAATATATTTTTATGATTTATTTGGGTTATTAACTTGTAAATTAATTATTTTGACATTTTATATTTTAAATGATTATGATATTTTAGTTTTTGATGAATGTTGGTTCATGTATTTCTATATATGTGTTATAATGTACACAATATGTATTGTGTGGGGAAGAAGAAGTAGCTTAAAAATTCTATTGGGTAGAGATGGGAACCTCTGTGAGACATGTTTGTGATACCATACTTATAAACCACCAAACATGGTGTTGATTATAATTTATATATTATCATTATGGCCATTTATTTGGGAGGTCTAACGAGATCAGGAGGTCTAAGGAGAGAATACAAAAGTTTTGGGAGGTCTAATTATTTTCGAGAGGTTTAAGGAGATTGAAGAGATGTTGATGATGATGTAGTTGATGGGGACTATTATTATTTTTACACGGAGTAATCTTGATATTATTCATGCATTATATGCTTTCTTATATGACTTAGTAGTCATTTCAATTATTGCTTGTTTCACAGTAGATATGATATTATATTATGGTGGATTAGTAATTATACTCTTGTTAGTGATATTGATATTTCATAATATCAGTTGGTAGTGTATATGAAATGAAAATTCTTTAGAGTTGTGATATTTTATTTATTAGGTACAACACGTTAGTATGTTTTGGTTAGTAGTTGACTCAGCATTACAAATCTAAGTGGTGTTACAATAATTATATTAGTTCCATGTTTTGACACTATCTTTATTATTCCTATTGTACCATGGGATGGTAGAATGATTATTTGGAATAAGAACTTATGTTTTGGTATATCAGAGTATTGATAGCATCATTTTGGGATACCATTTTTTTTGATTGTTTGGAGAGTAACTATTTGAGTTTTAAAATATCGTGAGGATTCACTTAGTAATTGATTATTAGCATTATTTGATAATATGGTGGATTCTACTACATGAATTTATTTTCTAAGCATCAAGGACATTGACTTTTTAAGGGCGGGGGGGGGGGGGGGGGGAGCTGTTGAATGTAATACCCTTCTCAAGCTCTACAATGTTTTCTTGTTGATGTGACATCATTTAAATTATCAGTGTATCAATTATGTCCATGTGTATGGCATGTGAGCAACAAGATGTCATGTGATTGAGTATTAATATTGATTTAGTTAATTATCATTAATGTATAACCACCTTAGGTTATGTATTTAACACTAATAATAATTCATATTATCACATATTATGTTGCTTATGCCTTATTAGGGGTTTCCATGTTGATGAGTCATTTTTGTCAGGTTTATCCATTGGATTGGATTTGTGTTAATTCAAATGATGCTTGAATCATCAAGTGGTTATTTTATGTTAAATTAATCCTAATTATTTGAATTTATGTTCTAAGTTTTTTGACAATAAAATCCAATTTTTGAATGGGAATAATAACACATTTATGATTTTGATCGAGCCCAAGTAATATTTAATAATGAGCATAAATAAGATTTTATATTAATACATAATTATATAAATACATGTGCATTCAAATGCTATTTTTTATAAATAAGCAGATTAAATAAATAAATGTACTTATTTGTTAATGATTTAAAATAAATAAATAAATGGTTTCAAATATTGCCATTCCCATAATTGTGCATATTAACATGCGTATTTATAAATTAATAAAAGTCAAAAGAGTATTATTGGTTTTATAATAACTTTAATGCATTCATTTACTTAATTTTATCAATGTAATAATTAATTGTGTCAAAATAAAAAAGTGACAAACCCATTTATGAATAATACAAAAAAGAGTGGAAACCCTAACCCTAAAAATAAAATAGTAAAATAAGTATGGATTTTCCCACTAAAAAAAGTTAACCTAATGGAGAGGAACCATTTTGGAGGTTTTCCTAGGAGAAAAGAAAGGTAGAGGGAGAATGAAGAATGAAGATGGAGGAAGAAGGAGTGGAGAAGGAGAATGAAATAAAGAAATTCAACAAACATGCAAGGGGTTTCTTTCTTCCTAAATCTTTGAGTTTTTCCCAAATAAATGAGCAAATTTGATATTTCATAGTAATAATGAATGTGTTCTTGAAAGTTTTTTTAAAAAAATCAAATTATATATGTGTGTGTGTGTGTGTGTAAAAACCCCAGACATCTAAAATCTCTTGATTAATCTCATTTTCCCTCTTGGATTGAAAATAATGAGTTCTTGTTTTTAAATTGTGTGTGTGTGTGTGTAATTACCAAAATTATACCATAGTTTGTTTATGTATTTAAAGTTGATTTATTTTAAAAGAAAATAATGATAATAAAACAATTATTATACAAAAAAATGGAGAAGATATGTATTTTATAGATATTTTGAAAAAATTCTGATAGGGGTAGGTGTGGGCGGGGGGGGGGAGGGGGGGTTGTGGGGGTGGGCCAATTGGCCCTCCTCAGTCATGCCTAGACAGGTTTGGCCGATGGCCATAGCCATAACTAAGCCCTTAGGCCCTAATCATTAGCCATGTGTTAGTAATTATAGGCCCAAAAACCCTAAGTTAGGGTTATTACAAAAAAATGTGCATTTTTATTTGTTCTTAAGAAAAATTTAATAAAAAAATTAATAAAAAATTATAAATAAAATAAATAAATAAACATATATAATACCTTTATGTTTATTTTTTAAAAATGAAGTTATTAAAAATAAATAATGTGTGTGTCTATATATGTATGTAACTAAGTTAGTAAATAAATGAATAAATAAATAATTTTAAAATATCAAATAATTTCATACATAATTATATTGAACAAAATATTTACATATACCAGTTCTCAATCATATTTGTTCCATGTTATTCACATTCATAGGATATTTTATTATATTATGGGTTATGTCTTATATATATTATTCAAACCAAATTATTTCATTAATAAGAATAATTATTTTTATATTTAAATAAATATTCAAAGAAATTCATAAATATGAATGCATATGTTTCTTTTTGTATTTGTTAAATATAATTTGCATATGGTGTATGGATATAGATCATTATAAATATAAAAATGAAGGATATTTTTAAACATTAGAAAAAAACATTCTATTCAAATAATTATATATGTTGATATATATTTATATAAATAAAATTTATATAAATATAAGATGTATATATACTTGTGTATAGTAAGCAAGTAGTAATCCTCCAACCACTATTACTCTTGACTAGATTTAGATGCGAAAGCAATTAGTTTTTTTTGATGGATCAGTTTGGAACTTGTATATTTAATAAATAGCCAAGTTTAGAGAATTATTTGAAAATATATGGTGGTAGTACGAGATTGTAATGAATCCATTGTGTGAAGTGACAATTTAAAGTGCTCTAAGAATGACATTAATTGAATGTTTCCCCAATGAATATGATTAGTTGAAATCTTTTTTGATGAAAGTTTTTGTAGCATGTTTTGTAGATTATTATGTAAATGAATGCTTATATTTTTACTATAAGAGAGTTAAATTGAAACCTTATTAGTTAGGTTCACTTGTGAATACCTTGGGAAAGTTAAAAAAATTGGTTCTCACTTTAATAAGTATGTGATGAGTTAACTCTATATTTGTAATTAGAGATTTTTTTCAAATGGAAACCAATGTAAATGATTCATATTTTTCTTGTTCACATGAAAGGGGAGCTTAGAAATTTAATTTTATTTCAATGTTTTTGAAATTATTTTGCACTGGTAGTAGTGTTTCGGTTAGTGTAATTTGATTATTTAGCATTCATGTTTGAATATTATGTTTTTATTATATTAAAGTTGTAATTATTTATATTGGTTTTTTGATGAACTTGGGTGCCAATCAGGTAGTTTTTGTCTTGGTAAGATCAACCATTCTTATTGTTTAGTATGTAAGTTATCACAATATGTTCTATTTTATAGTTTATACCTATATTTAATTTGTTTATTAATTTGTAAAAATGAAGTATTTTAGGAGGGAGGAATCTCTTGCTCAAATTTTTAGTTGACCCCTTATTGTCTGTCATAATGCAAGAAAATGAGAATGTGTTCAATTTTCAAAATGATTTTACATATTATTGTTATTTTAAATGTTTTTAAAGAAATTTATTGTTTAGTATTAATTTATTTTTAAATTATGAGAGTTTTTATAATGTAGATTATAAAGGATATAAGTTTTGAATAGTTGTAACAAATTTTATTATTATAGTAGATTGTGCTCATGTTAGCCTAATTGGTTAGAGGATTAGTATAATCTTGTAATACTCTCATTTTGAGTCATTATAAAAATAAACTTCTCGTGTCTCAACAAATGAATTTTGTAATTATTGTAAACCTGATTTGGTGTTTAATAGTCCTTAAAAACCTTGAAAATTTTGTTAAACTATAGGAAATTTTTGTTTAATATTTAATCTAAATTATTGGTCTTTAGAGTCCCATAAATGTAGGTCTAATATTGGTGATTAATATACCAAAAAATTAAGTGTTCAACTAGTAAAATCAAATTGATATAATCATGGTTTTATAACAATTTATTATTGGTAAAACACATTTTTTTAACCAAGAGAATGTAACTTACATAAATAAAATTAGAAGAACCATAAGATTATACATTTAGACTTATCATACACTCAGAATAGGTAATGTAACAATACTGACATAAAATGTTATACAAGGATTTACTTGTTACAGATTAATATCTAGTAACATTATTATTGTGTGAGTTTAGATATTTATTAAGAGGTAAATATAAAATGTGTGAGTTTAGATTACTGTAAAGTAATACTTATGGTTATATTATTATTGGTATGTTATTGTTGCATAGGTAGATTATTAGAGTGGGTTGAGAGTTTGTAGGGATTTGGAAATCCCTTATTATAGGAATCAGAGTCCTATATATTTGTAATGTGATCTCATATGAAATAGCTAGAATAATTTAATATTATTCATGTGTTTTATTATTTCTAAATTCTCTTTATTTTCATATAGAATCTATATAGAACTAAACCCACTTTATCATTTGTATCAGAGTAGTCAAATGGTCCATTAAATCTATGAAAGAGAATATTGTGTTCAATATGAGAGTCTTTGATGGGATATTAGAGTCCTATAGTTTGTGATTGATATTCTATGGCCTACATAAACTTAGATTTTGAGTTATTTGATTTGTGTATTAATCAATAAAAAATTAGTGATGATAAATAAATCATAGTTTATTTTATAAAAGAGAATCAATTAAGTAATGCCAAGAATGGCATCAAATCTATTGTAGTCAAAATTTTCACTTAGCATTGCTAAATTTGATTTGTAAAATTTAAAATGGTACCATAATTTTTAGAGTGTTGAATATAAGCTTGTATCTATAAAAATCTAATTCTGTATCTTGCTAAAAACAACTATTGTGGATATAATCCGCATGCATTTTTTTCTTTTTAGAAATTCCAAGTAATGAGAGCAGATGTGGATGAGGTTATTATAACACAAGTTTTGTGAAAAAAATCATTATAGATTTGAATAGATATTTTAGTATTAAATAACTTGAGTGTCTACCATTTTTAAAGAAAATTGGCATTGTTGTACTATTCTTCTACGTAGTTTAGATCTGGGCTTACCTCAACATCAATGCATCTGGGTTTCATCTTTGACACTGCCATGTTCAGATAAGCTTAGTCTCTATTTTTATTATGTGTAGACCTAGCATCTGTTATTTTATGAGGTCTAATTATTAGACTTGTTTGGATGCATCAAATAGCATAAAGGTGTCATATCCTTACTTAGACCTATAACTAGTACAAAGGATCTTTGCATTGTCAGTAGAAGCATGAGTAAATATCAATAAAGAAGTGTGGGATACAATGCAATGGTGAGTTGGTGGAAAAATAAAATTTTAACTATTGATTCACATAAATAAATTGCATATATGTATGGATTATGTACAAATTTAATGTGTTTTTCAAATACCATTCAAAATAGACTTGCACTAAGACTAGGTTCTTTGCCTCTAATATTTCTGCCAAACTTTAAGCATTTCTTCCATGCAAGATCTATCACCATATAAGTGTCTACTTTTAAGTAAGTCATAGTTGTTTATGTCAATTTTAGTTTGCTGTCAAAAGGTCTATATAAATGCTTCTTATTCACATGTAATCTTGTTACTATCATAATTTATTTCTAATTAGTCAATAGTATATTTAGAGTTGTTTTGTCCTATTATGAGTCAAATGTTAGATGAGTTAGCCACTATCCAAATTAGATATCATTAAAGTGTCTTGGTTTTTAGTGTTTGTTTCATTAAATCCCTATAATAATAATGTCGAGCTATATAGGTTTTAGTTTATATTACTCTTTAAAATAGTATAAAAGCTATTTAGGATTCTTTTTTTATCATCTTAATGTATGTAGATTACAAATATGTTCTATAGTTAATTAGATGTGTTCTATAGAAGTCTAGTCTTATTTTGGTTCTAAGTAGTCATATTATTGAATTTATGTCATAGAATGCCCAAAAAAAATTCAAAAGTGTCAAAGTATTTGTAGTAGAGATATGTCTTGTAAAAAATCATTTATGTCATTTGGTTTTCAAATTCCAATCATTTATTATAATAGATGAATTATCACTTTTATACGACATCTAATGAGCTTGAAAATCTATTCTACTAAGTGAGCAGTAAGATAATAGAGGAAGGAGGCATATGAGGTTGGAGGTCTTTCAGTGACCTCTCCTCCATCACCAATGATGGGGCCAAACCAATGATGTGGTGACTTTTATTTCAGTTGTGTGTAGTGTGCTTGCTTTCTTTGTTGTAGCTAAATAAGAACATAAGTAGAATTCCTATTTGAGTAAGAACTAATTCCTTTTATAACCCCTCAAAGTTATAAAATGATGGGAATTAAATATGTACTAGCATACATGATATAGCTTTTGGTAAACTAACAAAACCATTTGGTTGGTGGTTAGCCATGGGATAAATCATTATTGGTTGTTGGTAAGCCATGGAAGAAACCATCATTAGTTTCTGGTTAGCCATAGAAAAACCATTTTTTAGGTTTATGATCCTTGGAAAAATCACACAGTCATAAATGTAGATTCATTACAAGAAGATATTTTCCCCATGTTCAAATTAAGGGGGTGTGACTAAGGATAATAATGTTAAGGGGGTATATATTATGGATTAATATCTAGTAACATTATTATTGTGTGATTTTAGGTATTTACTGAGAGCTAAATATTAAACTTATGCATTTAGATTAATGTAAAGTAATACTTATAGTTATATTATTATTAGTATGTTATTGTTATATGGGTGGATTATTAGAGTGAGTTTAGAGTTTGAAATCACTTATTATAATAATTAGAGTCCTATATATTTGTAATGTGATCCTATATGAAATAGCTAGCATAGTTTAATATTATTCATCCGTCTTATTATTTCTAAGTTCTCTTTATTTCCATATTGAATCTATCCAAAACTAAAATATTGTTATCATTACCTTGACCACTATATCATGAATTAAATTCATTGATATTTGAAACATAACAATTAAAACAAGATAATTAAATTGACAATCAAATTAGGTCAGTCGATAACTAACTTAGATAAATAATTGTTTTATTCATTTTACATAAATATATATTTGAAACATTTACCTCTATCCTAATATAATATGATTCATTAACTTGTATCAATCTCATTCATCCTATTTGTATTCTGTGAAACCATTCTAAAACCAGCTATCAAAGTTAATAATTGGCTGATTTATTTTAGAATCCCTTTGGTATTACCCTACCAAAAAGAAGCTAGAGTGATAACATCCAAGATTTGGAGGTTGATAGTGTTTTATATTATGTTTAAATTAACATAGGTAATTTTAAATAAACAAAACATTATTTTTTACTATTTTTAATACCTCATTTCCAAATTAAATTTATACTAAACATTTTGTTGTTTTGATTTTTGTCTGTAAAGTTGCTTGGGAAATAGGTTGAAATTAATAAAGGAAATTGAGATTTTCTACAATTAAAGTTTTTAGGCTCTAGAATTGTATCATAAAAATTAAGATCTATAACCATAAATTTCTACCTCATTTTGATACCTTCTGGTGGATCCAACTCCAAAGGTATTTGATAATTTTCTACAGCTAATTTCTTTTACAACCTGCAATGTCATTTTAATTTTGAGCTATAAAAAATAGCTATAATAATATTTAAGTGACTATGGTGGTTTGAAGATATTATTTTTTTAAATTAATACAAAAAATTTGATTTAAAAATTTTGGATATTTTTAGTAAATCAATTTTGAACCCAATTTATTCAATAAATTGCTTACCAGAATAGTTTTCTATATTAAACCCCATTTGAAATGTCAAGTTATTTTATAGTTTAAGTTTGTGGAATTATTTTTTTAGGTTCCTAATGGTATATTTTATCCATTAAAATATATAATAACTTTCAAAAATAATTGTCACCTCATGGGGGTCTTTTATCCATCACCATTTGATAGGCAATTTAATGAAATCATAAGTTGATTATGAGGTGAGCCAGTGAAGTCTAGATTCACCATGTTTGGTTATTTAAAATTTCACACAAATGTTTAACCTTGATTATTATACCCATAGGTGGTACATTAGTGTATTTTAATTTGGGCTAATTATGAGTTCAGTTGTTTACATAGTGTTAATGTGTTTAAAATTGAAGTGGTAGAAGCAAGGTGTTAAGAAGTCATTGGCAGATCATGCTCCATACCATTTGGTATGAGCTTTAGTGATATTTTCATTAGTATAATATATAATTAATATCCATTTAGTATCATTATGAATGTAGTATTACACACTGATTTTGGTGTAGTCAACTCAGGCTAGTTGCATATAGTTTATCAAGTGCCTTTATGCTTTTTGTGTTCATGAAATAGATGTTCAGTGTGTACATTGCATAAAACATACCTTGAGTGTTTTAATATAAATTTAAGGTTTCATTTGATTATAGATGAGTGATTAGAATATGATTTTAGTTAATATATATATTATTATGGTTGTGTTAATGGTTGAAATGTTATTTGTGTGGAGTTAGTTTTACACAAGAGAAGGCAAAAAATTAGTAGTTTTTTTATAGGTTTTATTTGGGTGAAATTTTTGTCATTACACCTTTATTTCATATCCTCAAGTCTAGCCTTGTATTATATCATTCAAATTTATGGATGACATTGACTAGGCATAGTCAACTTGATAAAGTTGATCTCATTTTATGAGTCATTTAGCCTAATAAACCACATTTTCTTAGTCCTCAAATTGACTAAGAGATTTTTTATCTTGTGAAAAAAGAGACTAAAGGACCTTGGAGATTTGTTTCCTCAAAAAATTATGCTCTTAATGAGCACCATGATGATCAAAAGCTATTTGGTTTCATTAGGACAACCAATTTCCACCACCCATTTCCAATCCAATTCCACCCAACAACCAACCCAATCCATGGCCCATAAATTATGTTAATTGGCTCTATCTAAGCTTGAAGAGTCAAGTTTACAACTTATCATGAACAATTTGTGTCTACATATTACACTTTAACTCACAAAATAAAATCCAAGTTGCATAATTAGGATAATAATGTGGTATAGATGTGATCAAGGATGTTATCAACTCAAAAAATGAATAAGAGGCACCACACATGTGATGTTTAAATACTTAATGGGAATGAGACATTCTATACAAGAGGACAAAGATAAGAACTATCAACATCAAGGACCTAGGATACTCCAACTAGTGAAAATAAAAATTGGGATCATAAGTGAAGTGAAAATCATCCCATGAAGGCTCCATACATGAAATTCAAATGGTCCTTATTTCCCACAACATGTTTTTTGTTCCTTAGAATCCCTTACATAGTTATTAATCTACTATGAAAACTAGGTACTTGTGTGAGAAGATAGGTGACATTAAAATGTAGGAATATATAATGATGAAATAAAATAAGACCTCATACCTTAGTATAATATTAAAATACACCCTAATGGACATCAATTATGTCATGATTCCAACTAAGTTTGATCTTTTATTAAGATTGGAGATGTGCCAAAAAAGATAATGTATTTTGGAGTGATCTGAGTATTGAGATTTAACTTACCTTTTTATCTTATTTTGAAAGTAATTATGTTATAATTTTATATTCCTCCTCCATAAAAATTCAAAAAACTAAACATGCATGACATAAATAACTAACAAAAGAGAGATTATGCTTGGCCAGTGGGAAGTTAAAGGCCATAGTGCCCAAATTATTCTAAACCTACTCACATGAAAGTTTATAATCTAAACACTGACCTATGTGTGCCTCAAGTGAAAGGTAATAATGAAAATATGGGGACAATGGATGATCTAACTTTATAATAAAAAGAAAATAATGAAGAAAATACTTATAGTTGATAACGAGGGGTAATAATTATTTGAAATGGATAGGGAGATGTTATTTTAGTCATGCTATTAGATAAGCAATATTAACCTACAAGGGATATAACACAAACATTAATGAAAGTAGTAGTCATCCCAAATAGGGGTAAAATAATTAATCATCCTAAAAGAGGGGGAAAGTAAATAAGCATCCCAAAAGATGGAGGAAGAAAATAAATCAAAATGATAATAAGGCTTAAATAAATAAATTATATAAAATTATTTCCATATTAAAGATTTCAACAAAGAATGGAGTTGAGCAGGAAAAGGAGCGACATGTGGAATTCAAATTTGGGGGAGGATAAGAGTGATGAGGATAATGAAGATGATGATCCAGACTTGAAAGGGTTTAGATCTTAATTTAAATCTAGTTATTTGTGTTTCAAAAGGTGTTCCCTCAAGATCTCAAATACTATTGGGGGTTTGGGAAGCATACTCTTCTTTCCCATGGAGAATAGGGTACCTTTACTATCTTGAAATGATCTTATTTTTGGAAGCATTTATTTTTCCCTCAAACTATTTAGGGGAAGGCAGGATGGTATCAATAAGTTTTCATATTTTTTTCAAGATATTTTCAAAGATTTCATGTTATGCCATGAGTTGGGGATACATTTTCTTAGATGGAAATGCTAACATGAAAGTGATTCAAGACTTTTTAGGCTGGGTTGACTCTAGTCTTGCATATGAGGAAAGATTTTCTTCTTGATTTAGCATTTTATCCCTCCCTTAGTAACACTTTTATATTTGTTGTTGACACTCTCTTAGGTTGGGGATTCCTTCCCTTTTAGTTTGAGAAGAATGTTTCAAGCATTGTGGTTTGAAATAAACATAGATATTTATTCAGTTTTGTCTCTTTCCCTTGGGGAAAGGTGTTAGGAAGGGCATTTTGACTAAAGCAAAGGTCCTTGTTTGATGATCTTCCCAATGAAAACATAGGATAAATGACTTTGGTCTTCAATGATTTGTGTGTAGCCATGGAAATATTTCCTTTAGATAGTTCCTATGAATCCTTATTCTTTTTATCTTAGAAGGATATGGATTTAGGTAATATTTATTTTGGGTTCAAAAGAACATTCAACTATAAGCTCTATTTTGGCTTGGAAAGGGATGGAATCTTTTGGGACTTCAATCTGTTTGTTCTTTAGCTTAGTTAGGGGGGTGGTTTATTTTCCATTTTTTAGTATTTTGATCCTTAGAGGGTATTTGAAGGAAATTTTATGTGGAATATTCATCTCTAAGGAAGTATAACGAATGAATTTTAATGGTTGGGAGACTCAACTACATGAAAGTATGGTCTTTAGTAACATTTATGTTAGGACCCCACAAAAGCACCATTGATTACCAAATACAAGCAACTGAATATGCGAAATTAACCAGAAGTAACAAGTAACTAGAAATCAGAAACAACACAGAATATGAGAGATAATACACAACTTGTATTAATACTCATCCAAAAAAGAATACAATAAAGAAGATGCCACTTCTTCCTCACACCTATCAGAGGCTTCCCACACCTCAAGTGTACAGTAATTCTTTCCTTAAAGCTCTCTCTCTTATGGTCCCAACACACAACTCAAACACAGAGTTGGTGTTCACCTCTAACCAGTTAGTATCCACTACTACCAGTACATAAGTGCTCCACGCACTCCACAAGTGCTCCACACACTCCAAGTACACAATCTTACTTCAAGTAGATCTCCCCTGAACTTGCAATAACCTACAACTCAAATGATCTCACTTTGGAAGGAACTACCTTGCCTTCCTCTTTGCTCTCCAACTGAGTACACACCATACTCCAAGTAGATCTCTCTTGATCTTGCTACCTATTGTGTTACTGTCCTCCCTGATCTTACACACCTACAAATCAATCTAGTTCTGCACACCTATAAACCTAGATCCTGTACACACATACACCTGCAGATCAATGATCTTACTTGCCATGTAGATCCCTAAATGTGGCCTTGCACACCTGCTGACCAAGATCCTACATACATGAAGAATCCTTCTGATTCTCCAAACCAACACCCACGCTTGGCACTGTGGCACTAGGAGGAACACACCATGCTCTCTTCACACACAGAAGGAGTTAATATTTTCTCTCTTACTCTCTAGCACAAATTACAATACAACCCATGAGTCTATTATATAGATCTCATGCAAACAATAATTAGACAATTACAATAATTAGATCTACAGCTTCAAGTCTATATTTGGCCTTTGACATGCAAACACTTGGTTTGTTAACAAACCATTCATGTAACTGACAGTTTCAAAACTATACAGGCGATCGATGTTGGTCCCTGTCTGCCAGGAGGTGATCGATGTCGGCCGACTCCTATCGACATTGGTTGCATTCTTGTCCACCACTGGCTGATGTCAATCAACCTAACCGATGCATGTGACTGTGACACTGAGCAACCTCTTAGCAACCTCCTTCCCTATTTAAATCAGTGAAGATTTTAGCTCCATAACCTAACAATCTCCCACTTGGAGATAAATAGTTGCACTGTACCTATACCCCATCTAATCTATTTCCTAGCTTGTATCCCTCTTCAAGCTCAATCGTAAAGACCAACCACCACACAACCTATGGTGCACCTCCTATCATATGAGTAACCTGTCACATCCTAACCTACAAACCCAAGTAGTGAAGTCCTGACCCTGCATAGCATGAATCCCTGTTGTTGGTCCCTCTCAGATACCTGAGAACCCACTTCCCTAAATTGGATCCTAACTCTCTGATAGCTACCACTGCTAGAGAAAACTTAGGTCTATACCAAACCTCATGTGATTTCAGACACTAAACTATCCAACCCTTGGTGTGCTCTAGTTCTACATCCTGCATATTGAACCTCACCAACACATGATTCACATTAGCTCCCACTAGAGACAAAATCAACCTGTGATCTTCCATGTCTCTCATGCCAAAGAATTTTGCTACTCCAAATTCCTCATGAGATGCCACTAAACTAACCTTACCCTTAGCTCAAAAAAACCCTATATGTCTGAACCTGCTAGCAAGCATACCATCCACATACAGTAACAAGATAATGTTGCAATCATCATCCACCTGGTAAGACAAACACAATGGTTACACTGACATTGACTAAAGCCCTGCTTTGTCATCCACCTATCAAAACCTGTACCACTATCCTAGAGCTTCCTCAAGACCATATGACCTAGCCTTCCATCTCACATGTCCATTATCTCTATTCTTTAACTAAGGTATCCATTCATCTTTCAGTGCTTCCATACCGACTGGCAACCCTACCAAATATCTCATTTGGTTTTGCATCTTAATCATGCCATGCTCCCACTATTTCCTGAATACTTCCTACTCTACAGTGAGCAATGAGTATAAAGAAGAGGAATAATGAATTTGAGGCTTACTTACAATTTCAATCCTCTGCATGGGCATTTGAGACTCCTTGATAGCTTGCTGTCTACCCAAAATCTATCTCAATGACTGACCTCGATCACCACACAGTCTGCATCTGACCGACGTCACTTCCATGCGACTATCCAGGTCATCGATGCTAGTTATCTTGCTGATGTCAGTCTCCACCTACCCAACACCACTGACTTCTTTGGTCTACACATGACCAACGTCGGCACCTATCTGTTTGATGTCAGTTACCCTTGATCAACGCCGGTACCTGTGTATGCCTGTGAGTGATGACTTTTTAACTACAAGCTCTCCATGGATCAAAACCCTATCCAAACCGCCTTGCTCAGAAGTATCCAGCCCTATCCACTAGTCTCTATCCATCATCTCCTCCAAGAACACCAAGGCTTTCTAGTTCTTAAGTTTATCAAATACATCAGTCTTCCTTTTCTTGTAATAAACACAATCCTTTCTTGTAGCATCCCACTGCTCACAGAAATCTTAGTCTATGCTCTCCGAAGCTGAACTCTTCCCTTTTGACTTAAGAACATCCATGTCCTTCTCACTTATGTGACCAAGCCTAAAAAGCCACACCTGTGCAATAGAAGTGGAATCTTTAATACAATCAAGTAGATAAAGAGTACCTACTTTCTTACCACATGCTAATTCAAGTGCATCCACTATGAGAGTTCTTGTGCATCTCTCATCACCCAACTTTCCTGAAGCAATTAGCCACATCTTCAAGACTAGGACCTGCATGACCTTCTTCAACACCCATGTGTTGGTCACCTGCAATTTCAATCGCACTTCCCCTTTGCCAACAATATGACAAGGCTCACCAACCCCTCTACTTGGGGCTGCATGGAAAGAGGCAACATAATTTATAGAACAAGATTCTACTTTCTCCAAGAAACATCCCAGAGCATCTTGTGCAACAACACCTGCAACATCTACTTCTTCAGTTTTTCATGTTGATCTGCTACCCACCAACAATATTTCTTTACCTGCTCTTTCTTTCCATAAGACCGTAATTGACCATTTGTGCTTTTCAATTCCTTCATTCTTAGTGTACTTTCTTCTACCGTTGCTATACTCCCACTCAATCAAAAATCCTTGAGAGTGACCTATAACCAAACACAAAACCTACTTCCTGCAACCTTAGCTCTGATACCAATTGTTAGGACCTCACAGAAGCACCATTGATTACCAAATACAAGCAACTAAATATGTAGAATTAACTAGAAGTAACAAGTAACTAGAAATCAGAAACAACACAGAATATGAGAGACAATACACAGCTTGTATTAATACTCATCCAAAAAAGAATACAATAAAGAAGATGCCATTTCTTCCTCACACCTCTTAGAGGCTTACCACACCTCAAGTGTATAGTAATTCTTTCCTCAAAGCTCTCTCTCTTATGATCCCAACACACAACTCAAACACAAAGTTGGTGTTCACCTCCAACCAGTTAGTATCCACTACTGCCAGTACACAAGTGTTCCACGCACTCCATAAGTGCTCCACGCACTCCAAGTACACAATCATACTTCAAGTAGATTTCCCCTAAACTTTTAACAACCTGTAACTCAAATGATCTTACTTTGGAAGGAACTACCTTGCCTTCCTCTTTGCTCTCCAACCAAGTACACACCATACTCCAAGTAGATCTCTCCTAATCTTGCTACCTGTTGTGTTGCTATCCTCCCTGATCTTACACACCTGCAAATCAATCTGGTTCTACACACTTGCAAACCTGGATCCTACACACACATACACCTACAGATCAATGATCTTACTTAGCATGTAGATCTCCAAACATGGCCTTGCACACCTACTGACCAAGATCCTACATACATGAAGAATCCTTCTGATTCTCCAAACTAGCACCCACACTTGGCACTGTGGCACTAGGAGGAACACACCATGCTCTCTTCACACACAAAAGGAGCTAATATTTGCTCTCTTACTCTAGCACAAATTATAATATAGCCCATGAGTCTATTATATAGATCTCAGGCAAACAATAATTAGACACCTAATTACAATAATTAGATCCATAGCTTCAAGTCTATATTTGGCTTTTGACATGCAAACACTTGGTTTGTTAACAAACTATTCATGCAACTAACAGTTCCAAAACCGCACAGGCAATCGATGTCAGTTGACTCCTGCCGACGTTAGTTGCATTCCTATCCACCACTAGCTGACATTGGTCGGCCTAACTGATGCCGATGACTGTGACACTCAGCAACCTCTCAGTAACCTCCTTCCCTGTTTGCATCAGTGAAGCTTTTAGCTCCACAACCTAACAATTTACTCAAAAAAATTAGTTTCATTAGTGTTTTAAGGATTTAGGCTGGTACTTTGTATAGTGGAATCCTAAGGGAATCCCATTCAAATTTGAGATCTAGTGATGGATTACCATTTGACTGCATTTTTAATACTCTGAATCAAGATAGACTACTCAATATATCCCCTAAGGAATCCTACTTTAGACGACTTCATGGGTTCACAAAGGGATCCTTCCTAATATAGATTCATGGATTACCTAAGGAATCCTTTCCCATATGGACTTATGGATTATTGGAATAATCCTAATCCAATCAGTTTCATGGATTCTATCTAGCTAGATTGGTTTTTGATCTAGCTAAAACTAACTAGCTTCCACACTAGTTAAAAGTGGTTGTTGCTCTTTTCCTTAGTTCTATTATTTTTGGTTGGGTCTTTGTGTTTCCTTAGTGAGTTTTTATATATATGTATATTTGGTTATATAGGGGTAAACCTAGACCTCTTGTTGTGTCTAAGACTAAATTCCACACTAGATTTCAAAGGTGGGTATATTATAATCTAAATAAGAAAACTTAAAGGTGATAAATAAGATTTATAAGAGAAAAAAGGCTAAAAGTAAAGAGATAGTGACTAAAAAATGAAAATAAAATGGATGGGTGTTTGTGAGGAGGTCCTCATTGATTTTCAAAGTCTTACCATGTAAATTGAAAATTTTCAAACCAAGAAGTGTAGAAAAAGGACAAATGATTTAAGGACCAAGAAAAGGAACTGAGACTACTACTAAGAAATTTAGAGGTGTAAATAAATAAAATTTACAACATAATAAATTGTTAGAGAAGAGGATGAATGAAGTTATATCATGATACAATAGATTATAAATATGTAGAATAAATAAACCATGTCCAATAAATGAAATAATTAGGCATCACACATGGATGGTTCTTTGAAAATTTCTTGAAGTTTGATTTATTTATGATAGTGCGATGTGGATAAAGAGAAGGCATCATAAGATGACCCGAAGGTTAATTAGGTGTAGCAGATGGTCATCACAAGATGACCCAAAGTATAAATTTACATTTTGATGAGTATAATTTTAGACACTCCTTTTTATCCATTTCCATGTCTAAATGAATACTAGAAAAACTTCTTGTAAATAATGCAAGTTAATCTTGAAAATCATTGAAATGTTTTGATTTATTAGTGCAAAAAATGTGCATCTTCTAAATTGTGTCAATATAACCATAAATAGAGTAATACACTATATGTAATCATCATCTTCCCTTAATTTATATTTGGTCAAGTTATGACCTAGAAAATTGACCTTTTCGATCATGTGTGAAAGATAACTTGTCAAAATTCAAAAATGGAAATTAACCTCATCAAGATTGATTAATTGATTAAACTAAATTAAATACATTGGTGAAATTTACATGGATAATTAATTGTTGAATTTATACTTTTATAAATTCATAAATATGGATTGATGATACCATCATGACATCACATAAATATCTACAATGATGTCACCATCATGATATCATCTTTTGTGAGTTGTCAAGCACTCATAAAATGTCAAACAAATATATATATATATATATATATATATATATATATATATATATTTGTGATTTATGCCTATTAATTAAAAATATTAATGTCTTTTCCCCTCTCAAACCTAACCAGGATTAACTCTAACCTAACTACACTTGGTTTAGAGTTAGTTTTTAAGGCTATAAATACAATGTATCACCCATTAATCCATATTCTCTCAAGCCAAAGTTATAATGTTTATTTGTTGAGAGACAAGAGGTCTTTTGGTGTAATGTTATGATGCTAAAGTTAATTTAAAGAACACATTGGTATAATTTTATCATGCCCATTTACTAAGCCAATTCAAGCTAAAGCCAAATCCAAACCCAAGATTACCAAGGTGATAAGGAGAGGTGGTGCAAAAAGATCCATTTTCAAAAAATTATTGACCACACAACTAAGCACATCAACTCATTTCCAACATATAACTCTTTCTCTCATGAAATGTAAAATTATATGTTTTGTCTTCATTTGGTAGTTACTTATATCATTCACTTATTCCTTGAGTGTCTAGGATAGAGGTACAAGTCTTATTAGTGTGTTTTTGATTGATTTCAGTTATAATAACATGATACTAATATAATCTCTTGGATTATTATTGATCACATAATGGCATGCGTAGTGGGACCTGCACCCCAAAAATCTCTTCATATGGCCTCTTATAATCTTTTGATAACATTTTTCATGCCAACTTTTTGATTTCATGACCAAAAAAGTGAAAAAATTAAGCTGTCAGCCATTGCGCAGAGGGATGCAATTTTTCACTTGAGACATGCATTATTGGTGACATTCATTATTGTGTTATGACATGCATTATTGCATTAAGACATGTATTATTACAATAAGACGTGCTATTGCACTATGACATGCATTATTTCACTGTGACATTCATTATTTCATTGAGACATGTATTATTTCATTGGTAAATGTGATTTTACACTAGTAAATGTGGTTTTACACTAATAAATGTAGTTTTTCATTGGTAAAGGTATTTTTTCACTATTAAATGCAGTTTTGCACTATTAGAGTCAATATTTCACCTGTAAAAGTTGGTTTTACATGTAAAAGTTAGTTTTACACTTGGTAAAGTAGGTATTTCATTGATAGAGTTAGTTTTATAGGGTAAAGTCATTATTTCACCTACAAGAGTCAGTATTATACTAAGATTTAGTTTTACACTTATAGAGGCAGTTTTACATAGTGGTAGGTTTACACTATAAAAAGAGATATTACACTATGTAAAAAAAGAAAAACCCAAGAGCTCAAAATGGAAGCTTGTTTGTTGATTAAATATTTGGAATAGAAATAATAAAAACCCATAATGTTTTTTATAGGACCCAAGGCCAAAAAAGGAGGTTTTAAACACTTCAAATTTTCATTCACAATTACATTTGGTGCATAAAAATCATGTAACAAATTTGCTTTTGTATTTCAAAGTTTTTAAATACCAAAAATAAAGTAGAGGGGCCAAATTTCTTTTCACATCTTGTTTACTGATTTAAAAAGAACATAAATCTTATAATAAGTGCTCCTAAAATCTTTTTTTATTTATTGTTTGTATTATCTTGTTTATTCTTGCAAATTAGAATTTGTGTGTATGCTCTTCCCCAATCCACTTTAGGGAACACAAGTGAACAAAAGATATTTATTCATTGCCTTATTTCTTAGTCCAAACCTAGAAATAATGTCATTTATGCTCTCCCTAAGATTGAATAACTTGGGTAATTAAAAAAAGACTTTTAAAGTCCTAGTTTCATTTATTTCTTTCATTGCACTTGACTTTTGGGTGGGATTTCATCATCTCCCCATAAGTTATTTAGGGAAGCATTAACCCATGATTTTATCCCTTGACATTGTTTTAAATATAATCCATGGTGGGCTATATAAATCAAGGCATATGATACTGTGATTGCTAGGGGGTTGATTGAATAGCCTCTTTGATCATAATGAAACCTTGAGTTAGGCCTAATTAAACATTAGACTCAACTAAGAAGTACATGGATGGATTTGTTATGTAAAGGAATAGAACCTTGCATTTTAAGTTAGCTGACATGAACTCAATTGATGTGATTGCATCTCTAGTGTTAACCACACTAGGGACCATCTAGAACGTGTAAAAATTCTAGTTTTTAGAAAAACCCCACTTGCTGTAGAAATATTGTCAATATAAGACGAGTAGCCCAAATTTATATGTCACCATATGAATTATTGAGAGAATATGGGGCCAAAAAACCCTAATTTTTATGTGCATATAAATTTATTAGATGAATAAATTATTTCCTCTCCAGAAGGAGTATATCGATAGATTTTGACAATATGAAACAACATTTTCAAATTTTAGGGATATGATAATACACTTAGGTTTTTTTTGTCTATTTATTTTACTTGAATTATATTGAGTCTAAAACTATTTTATTTATAAAAAACATGTCAAAATAAGTGATGAACCAATCACATGTTTGTACACCCCTTTATCCTAAGAGGTGTTATTCTATTCATTTGATACCACACTTTGCCTTAGACATTTTCAAAACATTTATGTGTGTGTGTCACTTGTTTGAAAGGGGAATCTTTATGATACCAATTTCATCCCAAGTTTTTGCCTTAGATTTTTGAAACAAAAACCATTATCATATCTTTTGAGTGAGATAGTGTCTTTACATTGGCCATATATTTCAAAACCTTCACCTTATGTCAAACTAAGTTTGAAACCATGTATGCCTTTGATCTACAATTGGTATCGCTATGTTATCCATTTGGGTCTAGACTATTGTATATTTGAGAACCCAAGTCTTCCAAAACAAGTTTAAAATTTCACTTGAGAAGTTTAGATTCAAACAATGAGTGGTTTATGACTATGCCTCACTTAATTTTGGATTAGGTGTTTACCTCTTGATTTTTAATTATGCAACTTAAGCTAATTCCTTGCTTGTTTTGAAGATCTTTTTGCCTATATTTAGGAAGTGGTCTCTTTTCCATATGCCTTGTGTCTTTTGTTGCTTAGAAATAAGGTCAAAAATCTCTTTTTGAGTACAATCTTAAGCATAATTAGTTTACATTTGAGTCTTGATTATCACTTAGGCTTGAATGCTTTACTCATCATTATTATTTTTGTGTACTTGAGATTGAATTTCCCAATTATTTCTAGACATGTACCTAAGGACCAATGTATTTTACCAAAGGTCAAGTTTGTGTTTAAATCTATGTGCCTAGTTTGAGTATAAGTGTTTCAAATTATTTCATTAATTGACTTGCCATTTTTACCTTGATGAAGTTTATTTCAATTATAGATTTATGTCTTGTTCTCAAATACCTAGCATTTTGCCTTTCATTTTAGACCTATTTGTTTCAAGTCTAGATTTGTGCCTTGTTTCCAAAGACCTATAATTTACCTTAGTTTTTAGAGTATAATCATGGCATTTTGAGCCTAGATTTGTGGCTTGTTTCTAAATACCTAACACCATTTTCATTTTTTAGACCTAGATTATATTTTTTTGAAATACTTTGAAAAAATTAGGATTCAAAACTTATCTTTCATTTGATCATTTGTGTGAAAGACATTAGACCTTAGAGACATTTATACCAAGCTTACCATTCACAATTTTACAGAAACATCTCCATTATAGGCCAAGTATAAACCATTTCAAATAATAGATTGAATACCTATTCGTAGACCAATGCACTTTCAAACCTAAACTTAGACTAAGAACATTTTCATAAACTAAGACTACCCTCTATGTGATAATTTCCAAACCCAACCATGCTGATTATCATATGCCAATATTGCCCTTTTTTTGGCCAATTAAATTACCATGTTCACCCTTTCAATGATAATGATACCCAAGACCCTACCTATGCTATTAACCCTCATTTGGCCTAAATTAACAACCAAGATATACAAAACCTATTCATTACCATTCAAGTCCCTCCTCCTCTAAATTTTATTAGTAACCAAGCTTTGTAGCACCCATTAATTACCAGTCTAAGCCCTCTTCCTTTGGCTTGCATTAGCAACGAAGATTCATGTAGTACCTATTCATTACCATTCCAAGACCTCTTCCTTTGGATTGAATTAGAATCCAAACTTCACAATGCCCATTCATTACCATTTTAGGCCCTCATCCTTCATATGCATTAGTGATTAATCTTCATAGTGCTTATTCATTACCATTATAGGCCCTCATCCTTTGATCTACATAAGCAATCAAGCTTCAAAAAACCCATTAATTAACATTTTACGCACTCTTATTTTGGAATGCATAAGAAACCAAGCTTCTTATCACCATTTAGTTAACATTATAGACCATTTCAAATATGGTAGCTCGTTATCCAAATAAAGTTGTGAAATCATGACTAAACAAATCATAATTACCATCCTAGATCTACATGCAACCTTTCTTGAGTCCATATTTGATGAACCTATATATAAAGAGATAATTATTTAACCATAGGACATGTTTAATCCATTTCCAAACTTCCCATACTTTATAAACTTTAAGTCATTTACTGAACCACAATAAAAACTAGTCATTACCTCTCCAAGAATTATTTTTTAAGGACCAACATGTGTCTAGATCTGATATTTTATAGCCAATCATAAACTAAGGCCAAGACAAACAAAATAATACATAATTTTTTAATTTAAACACCTATTTTTGGTGAGTTAACCTATGTTAAATCATCCTTTGACCATTACCCTATATTTTAAGAGCCTTAGTTTGACAAGCTAGTCTTTGTGGAGTTACTTGTTGACCCTTTCCCTTTAGTTGAGGAGTCTCACTTTAAAAAGGAAATATTTATTGAGTTACTCCATGATGATTATAATCACCTTTGGTAAAATCATTATCTTTACCATTTCCCTATTTTTAAGGAGCCTCACTTTGACAAGCTAGTGTATATGGAGTTCCCTATTGACCATTTCCCTTTTGTTGATAAGCCTCACTTTGATAAGAGAGTATTTGTGGATTCATTCTTAGTTTAACCTATTTATGAAGAGTTCATTGTTCAAACCCAAGACATTACTCATCAAATACTAAGTATTCAACATATCAACTTTACCACAACAACAAATGAGGAATCAACATTAAACGTAGGTTCTATTTTTAAGCAGATATTAGATTTAACATCAAAAGCAAAATTATTGTTAGTATAAAAATTGAATTTAGAGTCCCTTGATTCAAAATTAACTTTAGAATCAGAATAAATTCATGGTTGTTACAACATTGGTTACACATGCCTTGAAAATCAATTTGAATACACTTATGATCATTCCATGGTTTTTGAGGATGATTACTTCAGCATCAACGCAATTTATCCTAGTATCTTATATGAGGATTTTGATACCTATTACAAATACATTGCCATTCCACATTCCATTAACACGAACCAACATAGCCATTATATTGACATTCTACATCCCATAATTATCAATTGGGACCAATAGAATTGCAGCTTGTTAAATTACATACATGATGACATATCAGTTACAAAATATTATGAGGACCAAGACCACATTCATGTAGAACAAGAATAATCTCCTATTGAAACCTTTATAAAGGTGCTATGGGTAATCGATGTCCAAACTCAACATCTTCTAGTGAAACCTTGTTTGAGGTGCAAAAAGATAATCAAAGTCAAAAGTCAATATTCCTTAATGAAACCTTCTCGAAGGCACTATAGAACAATCAAAATAAATTTATTAGTGAAAACATATTTGAGGCACTAATAACTAATAATAATGATTCTTAAATTCTTGATGAAGACACTATTAAAGATAACATTACTACAACTTCCAATCTATAGCATAATCAGATAGAAGCTACTCCCAAGTGCAAATGATAAGAATATCTAGTGGTCTTATTAAGAACATATTCAAAAGTCTTTGGCCTTGACACAACCAAAATTATGTTGAATCTAAAATAAATAATAATTTGTGTTCCTAAAAATCTTGATCTTTATTTGTTGTGAAACCATTATACATTACATTATGATCCACCTTTTCATTGCCAAAATAGAACCTTTATCCCATTTTTATCTATATTTAACATCCTTGGTTGTACTTTCATTTATAGAGGCTAAAAAGATATATTGTCTCAAATTTTGGAGGAAATAGATTCAAATATTACTAAATATCATAAGTGTTATTGAATTCCAAATCAACAACAAGTTTTTGATTAAACAATTATTCAGAAAGGGTGTGGGTTTGCAATTTACATAACTGACTATTCTAGTTGTATCATATGTTGATCAAGATGTGGATATCCATGTAAATAAGAACAAAAAATCATTTAATTTTCTTTTTCCTTTCCATTGTTTCATAATATACCATTTACCTTACCTTATCACTTGGGGGAAATCCTATACCAATCTAGCTCATTATCCATTTTGGTTGTAGCATATGTTGATCAGTATGTGCATTTCCACATTGATAAAAAATAATAAAACTATATGATTACCATAATTTTCCATTTGCATTTTCATGTGCCTTGAATTTCCCTTTTCCTCAGGTTATCATAATTTTTTAATTTCCCATATGTTTAAACTACATTGACTTGAGGTCATTTTGTATTATGTAGGGAATGCTCAATTTACATTGAGGTTAGCTCAGTCACCCCTTTTGTCATAATATCACCTTATTTATACCATACCATATATCATATACCATACCTTTCCTATTCACCAAAGTTGTTTTACCCTCCCTTCCCACCATTTTTGACCTTGGTTTTGATCCATTGATTCTTAGGGCACCTTCAGTGATTAAACTCAGATGATGTTTCAGTAGTTGATTCATTATTTTAGAAAGAGGTAGTATATTGGACTATTATGATAGTGGTTTGGTAATTAAATTCTTCATTATTGTCATGTTCTATTTCATTCATGGTGATAATAATTACAATTACCTTTGGGAAATTAGTGTCATTGACCTATGCCATTGTTTACTAATTATAACCACCTATGGGAAAATTAAGAGCAAAACCTTTACCATGCATTGATGCATCACATTTCCATTCCTATTCTATACTATGCCATTTTCCTAATTCACAAACTTGATTCTACCTATTAGGATTCCTCCATTATAAGGTAGAACTATAGTGACTTGAGGTCTCATTCTAGGACTATATAGGTAGTGATTGATTCAATTTGAGGTCATCTCAACCACCCCTTTTCAACGCTCTCATTATTTTATGAGTAATTTATTTTTTAACGCTCTCACCATTTTGTGATCAACCTAAGCCAACACTCTCAACATTTTCTGAGTTAGACCATTATGTGTCTCATAATTCTCCATTGAGTTGATATGCCTATAAAATTCCAAAAACATTTAGAAACTTTCAAAATCCTAAAAATTATTAAATTGGTTTAAAATCTCCTAGAGAGATATAAAGCTTCAAAATTCAAAAAAATATTTACCCTATCTAAACATAGACAACCATCCTCACTTTACCTTACTAGGGAAAAATACATTGTTGGTTCTAGTCAATTATACTATTATTGGGGGTATGACTTGCCCTTTGAATGTATCCTTGCTTAGGGGCACCATCTAATTCACACTTTTAGGCCAAGATCACAACTTTAACCTTATTAGAGAAACATCAAAGCATGAAAATTATACCAGGATATCTTATCTCTAAATGTTGTTCCCTTGCATATAGCCTTGCTTGGGGGCACCATTTGTTTATCATTCCATTAAGCCTTCACATGTAGATATTGACTTGGTTAATGACATGAGTCTTTCTATTTCTTTTACTTTCAAGTTTTGTGTGTGTTTCTTTGCTTAGTTGTTTATTTATTTATTTTTTTGATTGTTTCTTTGATTTAACTATTGTGCCTTGACTCAGTGTATATGAATTTATTGCGTGATTCCTTGCACATTATTCTTTAGTCCATCCATATTCGTATGTCAATATTGTCATCATGGTTTTACCATTGGTGCATTATTTTTAATTATTTATTGAATCAAGAGTCATTCCTTAAGGATATTATGTCTAGGTCACCATGGTTTTTATATCATGATGCATATTGTCATATTTTACAACAAAAATAATTTTAGTGGAGATCACAAGTAATGGTGTCGTAGAAACTTTTCCTTGTTCACTTTGGAAAATACACCCACCTACCTTGATCAAATCAACCATTGACCATTCTAGTTGTATCAATGCTAATAAGAATGAGCATATCCACATTTGAAGGTACAACCAAATCACTCAAATTGATCAATTCTTATTCCTATATTCCTCATTCCATTTTTTCCCATTTTTTGGTGAACTATGTTGGCTTGCAATCTATTTGTATTATGTACGTAATGCTTAGATGCATGACATATCTAGGGTTAACTCAGACACCTTTTTATTCCAATCATATCTTTCATCATTTTGCACATCCCTATGTGCCTAGTTATTTTTTGCTTCTTTATTCATTATACCATCGCATCTATGTTTTCACCTACTCATCTTTAATTTGTATGACTGGTTATATACCTAATTTATGATTTCCAATATACCCTAATAGGGAACAACAAATTTATCATGATAAAATCTAATCTACTATGGAAAATCATTTTTCAATCTAGATCATCTAAATGATTATAATTGCTTTTGAGAAAATCATTATTTTAACTCGTTTTCCCTACTAGGGAACATGCTTGTTCAACTAATTATAACTAATTTTAAGAAAATTAGTGTTTCAACATCCATTATTGATTATATCCACTTTTAGGAAAATTAATACTATTTAAATAAATTCATACAAGCATTATCTTGGTTGGATTAATCTCACCCATGGTTTAATTTCATTATTCTTTTCCTTCTTTTCTAGGGACCATCCATCAATCGTATGTGGGAACCACTCCCTCAAGGGGGAATCATAAGCTTCCAAATTTTTTTAGAGCATCATTATTCAAACACTGTATTATTTTTATTATTAATGTATTTTTAATTATTTGATAATACATTACTATGCTTGTGTCTCGTAATGTCTTTTCAAATAGGGGAAAACTATAGAAACTCATTTTTGGCATCATTCTTCAATCATTATCTTATTTTTATTCTTAATAAAATTTTCATTATTTGAGATGTTACTTTTCCTTTCTTGAAATCAATTATAAAATAGAGGAAAACTTTAGACACTAGTTTTTGGCCACTTCATGTCTAAATGAACACTGGAGCAACTTCTTGCAAAAATTGTAAGTTGAGCCTAAAAATCATTAAAATGATCTGATTCATTAGTGTACATCATGTGTATATTCTAAACCATGTCAATATATACCTAAGTATGGTAATTCACTATAATAAATCATCAACTTCATCTAATTCATCTCCAGTTAAGTTATTACCTAGTAAATTGACCTTTTCAACCATATGTGAGGGACAATTTGTCAAAATTTAGAAATGACAATTAACATGATCAAGATTGCTTAATTGGTTAAACCTAACTAAATACATAGGTGAAATGTCCATGTATAATTAATTTTTAAATTTATATTCTTATAAATTCATAAATCTAGATTAATGACATCATCATGACATCACATAAATATCTAAAATGATATCACCATCATGACATCATCTTTTGTGAGTTATCAAGCACTCAAAAAATATTAAGAAAATATCTAGACTTGTGAAACATTCCTATTAATTAAAAATATTAATAGCTTGTCCCCTCTCAAACCTAACCATGGTTAACTTTATCCTAACTACCCTTGGGGTTAGAGTTAGTTTGGAAGGTTATAAATACAATGCCTCACCCATTGATCCATAAGCTCTCAAGACAAAATTATAATGTTCATTTATTGAGAGATAAATTATATTTTGGTATACTATTATGATGCTAAAAAACATTCAAGGATCACATTGGTATAGTGTTATCATTACCAAATACTAATCCAAGCTAAGCCAAAGCCAAAACTAAGACCACCATTACTAAGGTGACAAGGAGAGGTGGTGAAAGAATCTCCATTACTAAATAATTATTAATCACACAACAAAGCACATAAACTCAATACCAACATATAAATCTTGTTCTTATGGAAGCTAAACTTGTTTGTTTTATCTTCATTTGGTAGTTATTTGTATCATTTACTTGCTCCTTGAGTGTCTAGGCTAGAGGTGTAAGTATTATTAATGCATTTTTGATTGATTTTGATCATACTAACATGATACTAATCTCTCCTTTTGTATTAATATCGACCAAAATAAAAATATTCCCTAACATATGATGTGGAGTTATGTGAATCTAAATTTGGACATTTTAGATAGGTCTAAATAGTCTTGGAATCTCTAGGATTAGGATCATCTATAGTGAAAATATAAGTAGGCATTTGAAATATGTTATATTTTAGGTGATTTAACCTAATAAGTTGAGGAATGTTGAAGGATACTACATGTTTCATGTTTTTCATGTGAGTCAAGTTTTCCTCATTATTGTAAGAATGAGTTTTAAACTTTGTTTCCACAAGAATGGGAGTTAATTTGGATTTAGAGTATGTTGAGGCTTATTTTTATTTGATTGTGAATTATGATTTTTTATGTTTTTGATTTTATTTGGAATTATAAGATTTAAGATAGTCATTATAACATTCTTGGGTGATGGATTAATGGTTGAAATGTGCACCTAAATAGAAAATAAAATCAAATCACTGAAGGTCATGACAATTTTCATGAGAATGATCTAATGTTTAATGCCACTAATAAAACTTATTGGGATTATACCTTTTTGGGGGAGGCTTCAAAGATTCCAAAATTGAGGGTCAAGTGTTAGGAATTAAAGTAGAAACTAATGCAAAAAATTTCATATAATCATAATAACAAGAACTATCAACAGAGATACATAAAGAACATAAATAAAAATACAAAACAAGAAGAAATTATTTAACATTGTTCACCCAATGTGGAATACATCCACTAAGAAACACTTCCTCAAATTTTATTAAAAGCCAACAAGAGTACAATCCACTCTTAGATCTATCTTCTCACAATTACAATGCACAACTATTGTTTGGATCTATGCTAAATAAACTCTCATGAATTCACACACTTTGTTCACCTTCTCAAACTTATTTTTACTAATGTATCACCTACTGTATGTCCATATATAATTACATTAATAGTTAATAAAAATAACAATTTTATAAAATAGCGGGTACCAAAACCATGGGCCAAGTCAACCAATAATAATTTCACATTAATCATAAGTGATGACACCACACATATACAAGTATAAATAAACCATGTATCTATACTCTTGGAAAAAGGGGATCTAGTACATTTTAATGTATAATATTTGAAACAAATTTTAATGTGGAAATAGGGTCCAAAACATAACAATCTCCCACTTAGAGATTGATTTCATCTATGTAGGCTCCTCAACCCTTCACTATCATGTGTGAAGGCCAATCAAAGCTAAACATAGCTTCAATTTCTCCCTTGTGACCACCTTGGTCATCATGTCTTCAAAATTCTAACTGGTATGAATCCTCTCCAACTTCAACTTCTCTTCTTCTAAAGTTGTCCTTATGAAATGGTACCTCAAATGTATATGATTTATCTTAAAGTGGAAGGAAAATTAATTTTATAGGTGTATAACACTCTAACTCTAAATATACATCTTCCCTTACTCTTGCTTATTCCCCAAATCTTCAAGTAACCACTATAACCAAATAATCTCTTTTCTTGCCTCTATCGCAACAGCATAATTAGCCTCTATGGTTGACAAAGCCACAATTTTTGTAGTCATGAAATCCAACTCACCACTATGTCACCTATAATAAATACATATCTTATCATGTTCTTCCTACTATCTAAATATCTACCCATGTTTGAATCTACATAACTACACAAAGTGGTGTCTAATCGACCATAACTTAAACCTATCACCATGGTCCCTCTCAAGTATCAAAGGATCCACTTCACTACCTGTCAGTGCTCTCTTCTTAGATCACTCATTTACCTACTTAATTCTCCCAATTCATGGGTAATATATGGCCTAGGTCACACCATGGCATACATAAAGCTACCAACTATTAATGAGTAAGGTATATATGACATCTGGATTCTCTCCTCCTCTATATTGGGGCACTGTTCCTTTGATAAATTGATATGACCTACCAAAGGAGTCCCACTGATTTAGATCATATATACTAAACCTCTCCAATACATTTTTAATGTACTCTTATTAAGATAAATTAATCTTTCATTCCTTCCTATATTGAGTAATTATCATACCAATAATTTTTTTTCCCCCCAAATCCTTCATAGCAAAGAAATTACTAAGTTTTTCCTTTAGCACCTTTAATTCCTACATGTTCTTCCTTCCTATGACCTTATATCCCTATGAATGATCCATGTATAAGTCATCATCCAAATCACCTTAAAGGAATGCAGTCTTCACATCTAGATATTGTAAGTGCAAGTCTTCCATTGTTGTTATCCCAAGAATAGTCTTAATGGAAGTCATCTTCACCATTGGATTAAAAAATTTCATCAAAATTAATTCCCTTCTTTTGTACAGACCCCTTTACCACCAAATAAGTCTTGTACCTTTTCTTTCCTCCATCATCCTCTTTAATTTTGTACACCCACTTGTTCGATAATGCTCTCTTAACTTTAGGTGGGTTTACCAAATTCCAAGTCTAATTTTCCATGAGAGATTTATGCTCTTCATCCATTACTTGTTTCCATTTCTTCCTAACATCTACCTACATTGATTCTTCAAATAACTTTGGATCTCCATGTCATTAAGTAGTAAATAAATAAGAGATGGATAAAAAAATTAGGTTACCTTCTTACCCTAGAAGACCTTCTCACTTCAAGAGTTTGGGATTCCTATGGAGTAGGTGCCTTAACTAGTTGCTTGGAAACTTTACTATCTATAATGTCCTCCAACAATATGTACTCTTTTCTAGAATCCTCTCGCTAATCCTACAACTAATATTTATGCATTAATTTTTTATTAAATACCACATCCCTAGACCAAAAGATTTTCTTGTTTTTAAGACTCCAAATCCAAAAACCAAATTCATCCTCACCATAACCATAACCAAAAAAAGTACATTTTTTAGACTTATCCTATGACTTGGTCCTATCATCTTTATCAATATGAACAAAAGTTTCACAACCAAATAATTTAAGAAAGGAATAATCAACCTTATTACCATAGTGAACATCCTTAAATATGCCTCCATCTAAGGAAGATGAAGGTCCTCTATTGATCAAATATACATCCATGTTTAATGCTTCTTCCTAAAATTGAAGGGGTAGTCCTACATGTAACTTCATGCTCCTAACATGTTCCATGATATTTATATTCATCCTTTTTGACACTACATTATACTATGGAGTTCTTGGAACTTCTCTCTATCTACGAATTCCATTCCTTGAATAGTAATCAAAAAATTCATTACCATAATATTCCCACCTTTATCTGACCTGAGACATTTTAACTTAAGAGCTATTTCATTCTCAACCAAGGCTTTCCCTCTTTTAAATGTATAAAACACATAATATTTTATCCTAATACCATACACCTAAACTTTCCTAGTTTCATCATCAATAAAATTGACATAATAATATGATCCACCAAAATAAGATACCTAAGCTAGACCCCATACATTTGAATAAATTGATTCCATCTTATTCTCCTTCCTCATAGATCCAACCTTAGAAAATTTACCCTTTTGTTTTTTTACACACATTCTTCACATAAATATTAATCAAACCCTTTCAATCTAGGCAACCTATCCTTCAAAATTTGCATTCCCTTTTGGGTCATGTGACCGAGCCTATTGTGCCACAAAGTTGCATCTATATCTATAGCAACTAAATTACAACAAGAAGCACTACTTTATAAATAAAATGTACTAACCATTTTACCTCTTGATACCAAAAGAGCATCCTTAGTCACCTTCTAATAATGTAATATAAAATTCACCATATAACCTTCACTACCCAATTGCATTATAGATACCAAATTTCATCTCAACTTGGGCACATGTCTAACATTCTTCAGTAGATAAGTATTCCCATTCTACATCTTAACCTAAAAAATTCCTTTTCCTACTATGCTACAAGGCTCATCATCACCAAAATAAACATGTCCAAAATCCCCTTGAACATAATCAATAAAATAATGCCTATGTGGTGTAGCATGAAAATAAGCCCCTAAATCTAAAACCCAAGACTCAGTAATATTATCTATGGAAAGAATTAATGCATCCTAGTAAAAATTACCTACTCCCACATTTACCTCATTAGTGTCTTCGTAATTTTTATTCTTGTTTTGGAGATCCAAATAATACTTCTTTGCATGCCCAATCTTTCCACAGTACCAGCATGCCATCGTACTCTTTGATTTTGACCTTCTTTGACCTTTTAAATTTCCATGCTTTCTTTTTCCACTATACTTTTGTCTCCCTTTACTGATCCCAAATCTTTTCCATCATATTTCGTTGTTAATAATTATGCTTATAACATCATCAAACTTCAACTTGGCATTGTAAGAGATTGAGTTGCTCACAACCATTACAAGGTTGTTCCAACTCTCTGGTAAGGACCACAAAATAAGTAGAGCCTTGACTTCATCATCAAATTAAATTTTTATAGAGTTCAAAATAATTTCAACCATATTAAATTAATTCAAATTGTCTGCACCTAAATCATTTTCAAACATCTTCATATTAAATAATTTTTTCATTAAAAATATTTTATTAAAAGTAGAGGGTTTCTCATATAACTTCCATAATGCATTCACGAGACCTTCTGTGGTCTTCTTATATGATATATTAAACTTGATATAAGATGCAAGGTATAATTGGATGTACCCAATTGATTTCCTATCAAGTAACTCCCAATCCTCATCTAACATACCCACTTGTTGCTTTACTTTTCCTCATATCAAAACATGGAGGTCTTATTGATATAGGTAATAATCCGTCTACATCTTCTATATAGCAAAGTTTTGACCATTGAAATTTTCAACCTTTGATATAATTTCATCAACCAAGCTCCCACTTAAACCAATAACCATTATTTAAATTCAACACTTTGTCAAATAAAACCTAAAGCTTTGACACCAATTATTAAGAATTAAAATAGAAATTAATGCGAACAATTTCATAGAATCTCAATATCAAGAACTATAAACAAAGATATATAAAGAAAGAAATAAAAATACATAACAAGAAGATAGGATTTAATGTGGTTCACCCAATGTGATCTACATCCACCAAGAAACACTTTATCAAATTTTATTACAAGCCAACAAGAGTATAATCCACTCTCAGATCATTCTCCTCATAACTATAATGCATGAATATTTTTTGGATCTACACTCAACAAACTATCCCAAACTCAAACTTAAATTCACACACTTTTTTCACCTTCTCAGACTTAATTCTAACGATGTATTACCTATTGTATTTACATATATAAATACATCAATAGGTAACAAACATAGTGGTTTTATAAAATAATGGCTACCAAAAACATAGGCCAAGTCAAGCCATAATGGCTCCCCATTAATCATGGGTGATGACACCACACATATACAAGTATAAATAAACCATGGGAAATAATACATTAAGATTGTACAATAAATTTTAATTTAAAGTATTTTAAATTTATTGTTATGTGGAAATAGGCTCCACAATATAACATCAAGAAGGTGGTAGCTTTTGCTTGAGTTCTTGTAAACTCTAGGGAGGGTGTGAATTTTAAAGTAGGAGCTCCCACTTGAGATTTTTGGGGAGGCTTATTTTGAGGTTTATTAGTGTTTATTATATTGGTTAATGTTGGTAAATATTCCCTACTATCTTTTTTGGATAGTTTGAATTAGATCATAAGTCTTATATTTTTTCTAGATCGAAGGCCTCTTCCAATGTTTTGGGAAAGAATATACTAACCTTGTATTGAATAGGGTCTTCAGAGCATTGAAATGTAGTTTGAAAATATTACCATCATTCATGTTATGGCTTGATTTTTGAACTAAATATTTTCATCATTTGATGATAGTGTGATCATATTTGCTAGGAAATTGCTTACCATTGATGAAATGGCTAAGGATACTTATAAGAAGTTCAATTTTTGTAATTAATTAACTGTAACATTGATTAAATCCTTTAGTTGTGTAATGGAATTTATAGGAAGTTGATTATACTATTATAACACATAAATGAGTTAAGGTTTTGATAGGAGTTAAGTAGTAGTAAATGTATTAGTTTGGACCCATTATTTATAGAGACTGCTAAAAATCTTTAGAAAGAAATCATGATATTTAGTCTAATTATATGTGATAGTTGGAGAGATGTTTCCAATGTCTATGGAAACAATGAAAGAATATCAAGGTTCATGTTGAATATGTTGAAGCATTTTGTTTCAAATTAAAGGTTGAGGGATAAAATTTCCATTGGCATATCTAAGAGGAGGGAAAATTTATTTTAATTTGGTTGAGTTATGATGACTTTAGGAGGTTGATTAGCCATTTGAAAAATGTGTTTTTTAGTTTGGAGCATTTAGGAACAATTAGAAGCTTTCAAAAATGCCATTTATTATACCATTTGTGAAATAAATTAAGTTGTATCCATATGTGGATTTTGGTTAGAAGTAAGAGGGAGAATACTAACATTAGTTGTGGGAAGATGATTCCAAACATTAGTGTTGGTTTCCCCAACTATCATAGATCATGAAGGAAGTTTATTAATATCCCCACTCTTATTTGGAGTGTAAATGGTTTGGTCATCAAGATTGTTAGTAAGCTTGGATGGATCATATAGATCTTTAGTTTTTTAGGATTTCAAGCATGTTACATTGTCAAGTGATAATAATAATAATAATAATAATAATAATAATAATAATAATTATTATTATTATTATTATTATTATTATTATCATTATTATCATCATCATCATCATCATCATCATCATCATCATCATCATCATCATCATCATTATTATTATTATTATTATTATTTCTATAGTAAGCACATTATGAACATTAGTTTTAATAAGTGTAACATAATGAGATGTTACAACCATTGATGTGGTTTTTTTGATGAGTTTATGAATTATATGTTTGAAGGATTAAAATTAGTATAAGTTTTATAGGAAGCATAGTTATAATAATTTTGGGTTTGACTAAGGATTTTGTGTATCTACCATGTTGTATGAAGTATATTGGGATTGAGAATTAGAATAACTACACCTTGATAATTTACCTTTCAGGGTGGAAGTTTGAGGAATAAAATAAAAAACCATATGGAATCTAAATGGGTTTAGGCTTGCTAATAATACATTGATATGGGACATCATGATTCTAAGTGGGTGGTAAGGTTGATATAAAAATTAATTGATTAAAATAATTAAAATTATTAGGTAGACTGGTATTTCTAGTTTTTGGGTCTAAAAAATGACTATATTAGTTAGCCCAATGCAATGTAGATAGAAAATATGATGCTACTAGTGGTTGGAAAAATCTGACTATATCAAGTTGGCTAATGTAGTAGGACATATACTAAGTAAAATAAAACTATATCAGGTTAGTCAATGTAGTCAAGGAGACAAAGAATCTATATTAGGTTTGAAAATATAATTAGATGAAAATATGGTAATTAGTAGACTATATCAATTTGGCTGATGTAGTTCAAGAGATAAACATAGGGATCTATATCAGATTGGCCAATGCATTTCATACACATAGATAATTATATTGGGATATTTGATGAAATTATTACACACAACATACAACAATATTAGACAAAATAATACATTCTAACATATATAAATAAAATTAGTTATTAAATTGCATCTAATAAAATTTAAAAAATGAGATCATAAAATATGCTACAAGATTTGATTGATAGTGTGGGCTCTCAAAGATACGTATTTATTCATTGATTATTGTCATCCCAAGGTTTCAAATCACTAACTATAGAGGCTAAGCTACTATTGTATCCCACTAATCCCATTTCTATGGGTGTGGTGAGAGTAACTTCCCTAGGTGATATGTCTTTCTTAGGTGCACCATAAAATAAAATAGATGGTTGGTTTCCTAAGTTCAATAAAAAGGTAATCCTAGGAGTTTATGTTATATCATGAGGTGTGTGTAAATTAAACTCCATATTTTTTTTATATAATGGCTTGACTATTGGGATAATACCCCTCACACCATGGTTTTAGTAAAATATCCAATCGCTTGGACTATAATGACAATAGATAAATAGTTTTAAATTTTGGGGAACACAACTTTTAAGGAAATATAAACAAATAGAAAATAAAATTTGAAAAGTAATGTTGAAAACCACTATAAATAATTCAATGGATTAAAATAAAAAGGAAAAAATAGTATCAATTTTGACATTATAGTTATAATTTAAACTACGCTAAAATTAAACACATAAACATATATTAGGATAGCTAATAAAATTAAAAACATAAAACAAAATTATATTGGGGCAGTCAAGATATTTTCTGCAAACACATAACAAACTCATTATCACTAATCCCATTCATATGCAAGAAGGATTACATATTAGGTTCATCAATGTAGATGGATGAAGAAAAGAAAACTATATTGGTCTATCCAATGTAGTTTGTTAAGGGAAAGATCATTGGAATATGTTTGACATTGGGTTAATTACAATGTATGCACATGCTAGGATTAACCTGCAACTATCCTATCTCAATATATTCATACTTATATAAAGGTGGTCAAATAGAGCCCTTGATACTTAGTTTATCTAGGTAATGACCAATAAAATCAATAAATATAGCATAGGTTTTCTTATTCCATACATTTCAAGAGGAAAGGGCCTAAATCCTAATCTTATGACATAAGTAAATAACTCTCACTATACCTTTATGAAATTAAATGATTTCAAATAATCAATGTGTTTTATCAAATTTAGGTAAACCTAACAATATGTAGATTACCCTAAGTGATAAACTACTCTACAAAATCATGAATAATAATACTACAAATGTAAAGAATTCACTAATTTTAATCTTACTAAATATGCAAAGTTACTAAATAAGGAAAGTAAAATAGAAAACTAAGACTTATCTATAAATATTATTATGGGATGAGTCAAAAGCTAAAAATGGTTGGGTGGTTGGGTATGGTGACTATGAAACTAGATTTGTATATGAAATGAGCCTTAGACAATAGTGTCCAAAGTTAGACAGGAAGGGGAACTCTTTTCCTATATGAAGTTGGTCTTGACTGATAGATAATAAAGATATAGGGTATCTAGGTTATGTTCACATTCATCTATATGTTTTGTGTTTCATGTGGGAGATTCCAATGAGATGTAGAGACCACTATATGACTATTTTCCTTCAAACCCCTAGATTATTGACATGTGAAAACCAATTCAAATTAATGAAATAAAAAGGGGTTGGTAATTTAATTTTGGCATGAACTCAACACCCCATGTGATGAGTATTTCCTACATACTAATACTCCAAAGAGGGATCATAATTCATGTAGCTATCTTACAGTGGTGTGTCAATAATTGGTTCAAAGTGATAGATGTTGGTGTAATATTAGTTTGATTAAGTTCCTTAATGATGAATTGTGACCTTAGATAGTTATTTATACTTTATCTTTATCATACTAGGGATGTATATAATCAAAATTGGGAGAAATAGGGAATTTGATCTCAATGTGAAATTTGAATTATGATGATTTTTAGTGTGGAAGTCTCTTGTGTGAAAAAGATTTGAAATTTTTTATATAATCATATATTTGAAATTCATTTCAATTGGGATTATTTGGGACATAATCAAACCTTCCCATAACTTTGAATTTTATAAATTAGTTGTTATTTGGTGGGAGGACAAGAAAGGGAGATTGAACATCAAAGCAGGGTGTTCATATCCAATAGGGTGTTTCTATTAAATTATGATAAATAATGATGATAATGGTATAAAATATATGTATGATGACTAAGGATAATAAAATTATGGATAGATGAATTATGGGGTTGTCGATTATTTTATAAGAATGAGTTCTCCATGTTAAAGGTGGTCAAAATTGATAGAAAGGGTTGTATGATAGGTCCAGAGCTAAGTGCATAAAGGAGTGGACACAAGTGCACCATTTTATCTTAAATTTTAATTCATGTCTCTAAAATTTCCCCCATTTTATTTTAATAATACAAAAAATTGAAATTACTAGAGTGAAAGGAAAAATGTGTATATGAACTTACCTGTGAAGTGTAGTCCTAAATGTAGGCCACAATGATAAATTGTGTTTCACATAAAATTGAAGTGAAATATATGTAATATCAATATTTAGTTAATATGAATATAAAAAATCAAAATATAATATATTAGATAATTACAAGGAGTGAATACACTTGATTGGGTACATGAACTATTGTGTTTTCCTAGTGTAATATTTGTGATTATAGACGGTAGGACCCTTAGAGATTTCATTTGTGTTGAATACCTTGGATTGGATTGTTCATGACAAAATACTAATTAGTACGTAAATGTAATTAATAACTCAAGGAATTATTAAATCCATAATTCCATACTCAAATTAGTGAAGTAATTTTTAATCCATGTATGAATCCCAATAGATTGTTCTAGTGCAAACCAAGTGCAAATACTAATGCAAATATTGAACCAACCATTGAAAATGGAATAAGGTTCAATTATAATAAAAAAATGTTGAAAAAAATTGAGTGTAATTTGGTTCTAACATATGCAGTGTGGATAATGACATGGATTTTCCTTTCCATTTATGAAATTGGTATAAAATTGAGTAATGAATAATCCATGTGCCACACACATTCCCCCAAACTTATATCTAGTGCATATAGGTTATGAAAATGCGTAATAACAACTCTAATTTTAAATAATTTTGTGTTCACCTAGAAAAACATATCATACATGATGACCTTAAACTAAACAAATATGAGTACTTGTTTATAAATTGAGACGGTAAATCTATTGTGTGAAATCCTAGGTAAAATGAGATTCTTAGAAATTATGAAAATTCTTATTCTTTAGGCATGTAGACAACAATGGTGGGAAGGATAAGATAGTAGGGTTATCTTCTCAAACAAGGAACTTCTATCCAAAATCAATCTATATGAATTTAATGATACTAAAACTATGCTAACTATGTCATATATTCCAAATTATATCTATGTACTAATCTAAGAGGTCTAGTCTTTGAGACAAACCTATGCAAATTCCCCTTCTTTTGAGGTGAGTCTATGATCATGTAAAATAACTTAACTCAAAATAATAAAAAATTGTGATAGTTTCTTATGACATAGAGATGTAAATCTAAGTAATAGTGACATCATGGAGAACCATGGAATCATCATTTAGATAAATTGAGAATAGTAGTAGTGTGATATGCATGTAGGGACAAAAATTCATATCAAGATTGTCTAGATAGATGTTAGCATTTAGGCATGTAGATAAGTGATCAAATTAAGTATGTAATGTTGAATATAACTAATTGTAGAGGAATGCATGATATCCATAATGGCATAAAATTTGAGAAAATATTCAAGTAAGGTGTCATGGCCATGATACACATAATCAAATAGTACATACAGAACACACAATATAAGGATGAGGGGCCAAATACAAGTGATAGGTTCAAATGTCACTCATTAAAATAAAGGCACACATAGACATGTTAAAATGTCCTCAAATGCATATAAGTAAGAAATTAAGGTTTATATCCATATATAAGGACATGTTCAAATACCCACATACTCATAAAATACATACACATAGACATTATCAAATTTCCTCACATGTATATAAATTTAGAATTAAGACTTAAAGACACACATAAAAGACACATTCAAATATTGTTAATGAAAAAGAGAGAATGCATAAAATTCATAAAGATAGGAAAAAACATGAAAAATATGCATGATAATATGGGATTGATCAACAATAACTATTTTTTAACATGAGTAGATTTTGTAGTTGAGATGAATAGTAATATATCAAGATGTTAGTGAGTGAGAAATATCAAAATATGTAATGTTATGTAAATAATTGAGCTATGAGTAAGATAAGGTATACAAACAAGGATAAAACACATGCATAATATGCCCCCAATGAGTTATATGATGAATGTGCATGTTGCAAAAAACCTATGTGTGGTTTGGAACTAAATATCAATTTAAGCTCACTAAGAAAATAATGAGATGATGGAAACTATAGTAGGGAACTCTTATCAAATACAATGATATTTTCCAATTATAAAAATGCATTCTATGTAATATGTAGTCATTCATGTACACTGGTGAAGCATATATGATATAAATTTGGCTAAATTTAAGTATCAAATAACTATGCAAAAATGAATTGATGTATGAAAAAATACATATAGGCATGAAAAGGTGATTATTTTTGGTATTTTTGGAATATTTTACTATTTTTTAAATTTTTTCACATATATGTACTAAGAAATAGAGGGAAGGATAGTAACCGATGACTCACTTAAGGGTCTTGCCATCAATAGATCATGTATTGAACAAAGGAATGGTGAAATATGGTTAATGAAGAGGATCATAAAAATATGTAAGCTATATATCATTTACATATTCATAATTTGTCTAATCAATATCATTATGATCATACTAATATGTATTATTATAATCATCATCATCTAGATTTGGAACTTATGAAATGCCACACTTTTTTTTGTATCTAGATATGTAAAACTAACTACCTCATATTGTGGTATTGACCTTTTTGATTTATGATTTTCAATATTTATTATGTATTTTTACTTTAATATTATTCCATTACTTGTATCTATGTGTGTACTAATTGAAGACATTCTTTCTATTTTTTTTTTCTATGAATAAATTATATTTTCTCTAAAACTATGATTGTTTCACTTTCATGTTAAAATGTGACATGGATAGCATCTATACCCATTATTTCCATCATTTATATCATCCTAAATCTTACTAATTCAACACTATATTTATCCCAACTAGGTCATAAATTAAATACCATTTAACACGTTTTTGGCCCAACTATGCAACAAAATTTAATAGATCTAATAAATTATTTAGATAAAGTAATATTATTCAAATGTTCCTTATCACATCAGATAAATTATAATATTTTCATGATACAAACATTCATCTCAATAGTTTTATTGATCACAACATTGGTGCATTGATATCCATCAATGATAGGATTAAGAATCAAAGGCTTTATGAATGATGAACTCTTTTTAGTTGACTCCTTTGAAATCATGCTTGTATCACTAAATTTTGTAGGCATTTCTTGATTTGGAAACTATTGTGTTAAAAAACCTCTTTTAATAATTATTATTTTTACTTATCTTGAATTTTATTTTGTAACTTATCTTTTAATAACTTCATTTTTTCTTGTTGTAACCTTTGATTTTCAAATTGTTCCCTTATTAATTGCTCTTTTGCATCTTGTGCCTTCTGTACTCTCGCTTGCTTTAATTTAGATTTTTGAATATTTTATTGTTATAATTGTCTCTTTTGATTTTTTTATTGATTTTATTGGGACTTTTAAACCTTTTCTTTATCTAATTTATCCTTTGGTAACCATTTTTTTACTAGTTATAATTTTGCCACATTTTTTACTTGATTTTTTCCCACCATGGGTTATTTATTTTAGGTATCAATTTTAGGATCACCACTATCAATTATATTTTGTATTTTCTTATTCAAATACCAAAAATAATCTATATTATGCACATGTATTCAGCTATACATAATAGTATTTTTATCTCCTTAAAGGACGTAGAGGAGGTAGTTGGATCAATTTATTTCTAATTACCCTTTAGAATATCACTTGAAATATTGTTAGCCATTTACATAATTTTGGAATCAATTATTATAGATTAATATTTTATTTATATTATAATCTTAGTATAAATCCTTTTCAGGCACAAAATTGTTAGGCGAATATGAAAATACATGATTAACACTAGCATACTTTGGGATTTTCACATATGTGACCTAATGTTTTAATGATGTGATGTTTGCATTGAAACACTGATTTTAATTTTTTAATTCTTATATTAACATTCTTATTATAATTATTTAATACTTTAGAGCTTCATAATCACAAACCCTAGGTGGTTTTTATTGAACGTGCATGCATACATCATCAAAAGGAGATGTGGGAGGTGGAGGGGTTTAAATAAGGATAGGATGGGCCACCTTAGACCTTGGAGTAGTAATACCATGGACTTAGCTAAAGGGAAATTAGCTATCACTCTTTTAAATTTTAGGAGGAGGAGATTATTTTTTAGCCACCAAAGATGAAAAAGATAAAAATAGAGGATAAACATACAAATGTGATCACACACTCCAAAATCATTAGAAAATAAACATTTAACTTGAAACACAAGGAAGAAAACATTATGGAAGGAAATCCTAATAGAAATATAGGGTTTGTAAATTGATGAATGACTACTTTTAAAATATGTAAAACTGAGATCTAAACCCCTAATATAAGGGTAAAAAATATAAGGAAACCCTAATCTATGGGTTTGAAGTAAATTTCAATAAGATGTGGTCTCACCAATATGTTCTATCAAATTTGGGGAAACCTACAAATATGTAGATTAACATAAGATATAAAATACTATGAAAAATTAGGAATAGTAATATTGTAAATAACAATAATTTTTATGATTTGAAACTTGATAAATTTGGAAACTTACTAAATAAGTAAAATGTAATATGAAAATAAAAATTTGTTGGAAAATAATGTTGCAGGATGAATCATAAGCTAAAAATGATAGGGTGATTAGGTCTGGTGATTGTGAAATGGGATATGTATTTGAAATTATCCCTAGATAATACTAACTTAATATGGATAGGAGAGGGGGTGATCCCATCCTATGTGAGGCTATTATTATCTGAGAGACAATAAAGATTTAGGCTTTCTATTTTTTATTTACCTTCATTTGTATGTTCTATTTTTTGTGTAGGATCTTTTGATCAGATTTAGAGATCACTTTATGAAAATTTCCATTTAAAACCATATCTCCTTGACATGTTAATACCAATGAAAATTAAAGGAAGAATAAGGGGTTAATGGTTGAAGTTGTGCCTAACCTAAACACTCCATGTGTTTAGTGTTTCCTCCCTACCAATACTTTGAATAGGTATTAAACTTCATGTAGTTCTCCCATACTATGGTAGTTTGTGAATAATTAGTGTAACTTGATATATTATGGTGTAATAATGGTGTGTTTACATTCCTTGATGATGAATTTTACATTGGATACATATTTTTACTTTATCTTTGATCTTCTAGGGATATGTGTAATCAAAATTGGGAGAAATAGGGAATTTGATTTCAATGTGCAATTTGAATTCTGATGATTTTTAGTATGGAAGCCTCTTATGTGAAAATGGTTTTAAATATTTTTATATATTTATATATTTTAAGATATTTTTATTGGGGATTATTAGGCACATATGTTGACCTTTCCATAAATTTTAAATTTACAAATTAGTCATTATTTTTTAGGAGGACAAGAGAGGGAGATTGGACAACAAAGCAGGGCATTCATGTCCAATAAGGATTTATTGTCCAATAGGGACAAAAAATGGTGACAAGGGTCTATAATGGCTTTTATAATGGTTTAATTTGATAATATGATGGATAGGTGCATTTTGGGGTCATTAATCAATTTAAAATAGTGAATCTTCCATGTGTAATATGTTTTAAAATGATCAAAAGGGCCCTAGGATAGATCTAGAGTTAAGTATGTAAAGCATTTGTCAAAAGTGAACTATCTATCTTAAATTATAATTTAAGTTTATATTTAATGTAATTATGTAAGTAAATTAAACTAAACTAGAGGGGATAGGTTATAAGGATTATAAACGGTAAGGTGCCATGGTTGACCAAATGGGTGTCTATGCAACCTCAAATAGAATATGGAAAGTATAAGCAATACTATAGTTTCACCTATATTAGGTATAGAGAGAACATATATAGGGATTAAAACACATTAATTCAGTAATAAATAATAAACATCTATATAATAAGTAAATAAGGTAAATAGGATAGGGTTGAAAATACTTACCTTGATGGGGACCTGTCAACCATTAATTTCCCCCGTGGCTCAAATGGATCTTTGTAAGATATTTTATGGGTTGAATACTTCAAATGAAATAAGAATACCTAGATATCCTTAGTTGGGGAATCCAAATACTATGAAACCTCCTTGGTTCAACTCCTTTTATTGAGATTCAAATACTACCACAAGAAAAGTTTCTTCAAGATAAGGTTCTATATAATGAACTCCTCCAAATATGACTTAGGGTAGAAGTGTAAGAAAAATTAGAGTACATAGAGTGTATACAATTATGTTGGAATGAAATATGACCCCTATATATAATGATCTAATACCCAAAACTAACTCTAAACTCTAAACTGATGATATCAACCCAATCAATACAGTAAAAATAGGTTGGTTGACATATAATAATATTGGCTAGGTCAATACAAAATAGATGTCAAAAGATAGGTTCAATACTACATCGATCTATAAGATATACTTTAGGAATAGTATAAGGCACTAAACATGTTGTATTGGTTAGGATGATGCCATAGGCTATAGGTAAACTAACATGACTCAATAGGATATGATGGAAGGAGGTAAATAGAAATATAATCTAAATAAGGTGAAACAATAGTAGGAATCATATAATCATGAATTAGATAGAAACGTCTCTTGAAAAACACCATGAGCCTATCCACTGATTTCTTGATGCACCTTTTAAGGCATGCACTTAGGGATACTAATGCTCAACAGGTCCCTTTAAGAGAAAGTTTTAGTAAATGAAAAAGTGAAAAATATTATGTTATATATAAAGTGAGTGTTAATGTATACATCATACCCATGAAATTATGTGTGATTATGTTTACTATGTGTGGATAATTATATGATTTTCTATTGGGATACTTATGTTGTCATACATATTACACTCGTTTTCCTATTTTTTTACAATGATAAATTCATGCACCCTCCACATAGATATTACTCAATTTATGGTGCTCATTGCTATATCGTATATTCGCTATGTTATCCATTGATATATCTAACTTGACATGAAACTTTTTCCTTAAGATGCATGTTTCATACATACTAAAATGATATATTCTTAATATGATAACATATTCTCCACATGTTATTGCATTATTTGCATCGATTATATATTTTGATGCATATAAATCCATTATTTTTGGATCAATAATTTTCAATCTACATTCCTCACCTCAAAAGGGGGGAATACATAATGGCTTGTCTTAGATACTGAAACATCATAGTCACAAAAAATCAAATTTGGGGCACAAATTATTTCAAAATGGTATAATTTTACTCATATTATTAAAATTTTTACTCAGAATATGAAAAGTTTAACATAGATCAAGGGAATATTCAAGGCATATGTCTGATACTCTATAGGATCAGGAGTTGTATTTCCTAAATTTTATGAGATTTTTACATAGATGACATGATAAAAACTACACAAGTTGTCAAAATGGGGTCATATGAAAGGTATATTTTCACACTTTCATAAATATTACTATACTTTAGACTCGAATTACATAGGTTATTGAATCAAAAACATATTCAAAGCATATGTGACAAAGTCTATAAAAATTATACTTAGATATTGAGCATTAATTAATTTTATTGAATCATATAACCAATTTGTATTAGATGATTTAAAATCTTTACACATATTCTCACACATTCATATAAATTTGTTAGTTTTATTGGAACCCATAATGGATTCTATTACTTAGATATAGTGAGATGTGTGTGGCTGAATTTTTGTGTGACTTAAATTCTACATGATTTTCCATTTCAAAATGAGGGTTTGGGCATATTCAAATCAACCCATGGTTTTACATTATCAAATCCCATAGGGCATGATGATGACATTATATATTGTCTCTAGAAGATAAGTATTTAAAATGCCATCCTAGTTTAGGTACATACATGTGTATTCATTCCTTAATATTTCATTTCACATATGTTTAATGTTGTTAATTTAATATTTTATATCATAAGTAAAAAATGATTTCTACATGTTTCATTTCAGGTTTTGATGGAATAAGATGAAACACACAGTACATACTTGAGCACACCCATCATGGTTATACTCAAGTATAACCTCCTATCCTTTTAATATATAAATTCCACTACTAGAATAAAATTGGGACATATGTAGATGCTAATATTTTATATTGAACAATTGAAAATGTGTAATATGACTAATTCATAGCATACTTCATTTATTCTCATGTACATGACTCTCGCTTGCATTCTTACTTAGCCATTTACTCATATATGGGCATCGCCCTTCTAGATTAATTTTAATTATACACAAGACCTTCCTACTCTATACCTAAAAATATTAATATCATTCTTAAAATTTCCCATGATCTCATATCATTGTTCCTATTTTATTGATAGGTTCTCACTTCCCTATATAGTTTCACCACAACAAACCTATCAACTTAGGCTATATATGTTTCTATACCCTCTAAATTATTATTTTCCAAATTCAAATTGTTCATATGGGTCAACTCATACATTTTTCATGTTGATTCAAAGTAAATTACCCAAATATTACATTATATAAACATATCAAGACTAATCATATTATTATCTAGAACTTATCTATCTATCACTAAAAAATACACTACACATTGAGAGGGACTTACCTAAATTTATTAAATCCACCACCCCCCCAACCCAAAAAAAGGAGAAACTTTTGAGCTCAGTCTAAATATCATTTTAAATTTTAAGTCACAAATTGTCAAGTGTTGAAATCCATTAAAAGGATTGTTTTGCATTCTAGTATTACACAATATTTCACACATTCAGCTACATGGTAAATCTATGTTCTATTTTACTTATCTCTTTAGAGTATTAGATATGTAGGAAACACTTACCTAAAAGGATTAGTTAAGGCTAGATCAACCCTTCCATTTCACCCATTTTTCCTATGTTATAATGGTTCTTTAGTCTAAATCTAGGGTTAAAATCAAGGATATCGATAATAGAGACAATTTTAAAGGATCAAAGACATTATGAATCATAGGAACCCTCATAATATATAGGTGTAATAGTTATAACTATCATAGATCGACACATGCACACTTGATAGTTTAGTACACTAGTATTTAGTGATATAATACACAGGTGTCCAAGAAGCACAAAAATATCCAAGATAATACAAATATTAATTTTCCATATCTAATCCCTCATATGATCTCTTATTATCACTATTTATGACTTCATCTAGCCACATAACTACATAGATGTAAAACAAACTAAGTAAAAAATTATGTTTTCTATAAATAAGAAGTTACTATATTATGATAATCATGCTCATATTTGTTTTGATATTTTTTATATTAATAAACTTGATTATTATATTATTTTTATTTTATTCAATTAACATTAATTTAAAAATACGTAAAATAATCTACATAGATGAGGAATCTATATTCACCAACTACTGAGCCAAGTCAACAATGTGTAATGCTACTTAATAAGTACATGTTAATGTAAGATGTTAATATCACTTATATGATATAATATATACATTTATACAAGTGTATTGATAACCTTAAAATAAATTTCCATTTATATACATGTTTTATAACCCCTCACATCAACTTACTATGACTTATCCACTACATACCACTTTATAATCTCCTAGATTGTAATGAAATTGAGCATAATATCTTGTGAAACTCTATTATCAATATCACACATTAATAACATTCAACTTATTTCAAATATAATATTTATGCAAGTCTATGCAAATATCCCTATTTTCACAATCAACTTTCATAGCATCGAACATAACTAATACTTGAGGAAAAAACTTTCAAATCACCTAGCTTGCACAAAATTATCATTCTACAAATTTGTTTAATGCTTAGACATTTAAAAACATTTATCACTTTAGGATACTAGAAAAAATATTTTAATTTAGATGGTATAAACACATAGCCAACCCCTACTACATCTATCCATGTCAGTATGACACCATATATATTTATAGAGGTAAAATTTCAAGTGAATCTTATATACTCTAGATGTTAAATCATACACCTTAATTGCATCATTGGTAGTTTTTGTGTAATAAAATATAAAATACCTAATATAATTTATTTATACTTTTTATTGTTTGATGTATTAACATGGATTGGTGTAACTTATTAGAAACTCATCCTCCATCTCAAATATGTTTCCAATAACCAAAATAGTGAGTTGAAGATTTGCTTGATATCTCATTATATTTAGTTCCCATAGTGGTTGAATCCCAATTAAACATAAACCTATCATGTTTCAAACCATACATTAACATTATATAATATATTCATGGAATCAAACACATAAGAAAATGAAAAACATTTACATAGAAATAATATCATTATACCTAATAAAATCAAAATGATAATAACATCCCATATAAATGTTTTCATATAATAAAATCTCATATATAAATCACATATAGCCATAATTAAAACTAAGGAGCACAATAATATAAAAGATCCATAATGAAAAGGATAGCTAGGGATTATGAAATTTAACATCTTATAACAAACCCTAATGACAATGAAAAACAATGATAACCTTAATGAGAATACTAAAAAATAAAATGTTTTGTGGAAACCATATGAATAAAATCATGATTATATATGGAATATATGTACACCTAAGCCCTATAAATCACATGAAAATTAATATGAGTTTGCCAAAACAATTTGATGATAATTGGATAATGGTAAAGACAAACTATAATAATCATCAAAATGGTAAATGTACTTAAAAAAAATATTAAAAATAATAACATAGATCCAAAATGGAGGTTAAGTACAATCATATAAATTGGAATAAGTATTAAAAATTGACAAGAGGGGTTCTTAGATAAATACTTGATTCATATTTACCTATGCATATTTAGATCCTAAAATGATAGAAATGTAGTCTCAAATTAGTCTTAGAGCAAACATATAAATTTAGTGAAAAACAAATATATGTATAAAATAACCAAAAACAAAGGGATCAGTTTTGGTAGTGACAAAGGTCATAAAACTTGCTTTTAAAAACATGGTTTGATTTTGGTAGGTATGGTTTGATTTTTGTCAGATAATGTCAGATCCTATAGAAGTTTTATGAGCACCTTCATCTATGTCTTATGATTAGATACCTCTAAAATTTTCAAGTTGACATAAATATATCCTAAAGTTTATTCTTATTCATAAAAATCATAATCCTCTCTAATATACCTTACAAGAGCATAAAAAATTAGGGTATATATGATGGTTCTACCTTAGTCAAATACCTATTAATAGATGTCTTTGAAATCAACAATCATGTATTCCAACAATAAGTCTTTTGAAATATGAATATCACACTTATTATCCTTGGATATGATATGTAAGAAATTATTCAATTATACATATTTGTGTATTAATTCGATTCAAATTTTGGTGTAGGAAGTGCATACAATTAAATAGTTAGTGTAAACACTAAAATATAGTATTAGACACTTGATGACATCAAAATTTATGTATCTTTACCTTACATGAATTATTCTTAAATTTATTATTATATTACACACTCTCTGCTAATCACTCACCCTTGTATGGGATTTTCCTTCATGATTTTCTATTAGTCACCTACTATATTTATCTATTCTATGTTTAATCTACTTATTATCCTAGATATGTTATCTCTTGATTATCAAATCATTGTTTCCAATTCCTCAAATACATATAAATACAATTAGATGGATTATACTATTGGATTCATCCACCTATACTAGAGTTATCTATGTTCTTGCATGATCAATTTCAAGAATTTAAATTCTTCCTATAGGTAAACCTATACATTTTGCATGTTGGTGGTAAAATAAGTTACCCAAAGATTTATCTATTTATACACACTAGTCCTAATATGTGTGTGTGTGTGTGTGTGTGTGTGTGTGTGTGTGTGTGTGTGTGTGTGTGTGTGTGTGTGTGTGTGTGTGTGTGTGTGTGTGTGAGCTAATAATATGAATTTTATAGATTTTTTCATTGAGAGGAATAAATTTAAAATTTCCAAATTAGCAACTACTCAAAATAGTAAGCCCTAGCCAAGTCTAAAACACCAAATCTAAGTTAAAATTTCACATTTTGAAGCTTTAAAATATAATTTACAAGTTGGATCCACATAAAATAATAAATATTGAAATCATGCACCTAATAAATAAAATCATTTGCACTTTGGACCAATTTGGATTATAGGAAACATAGGAAACACTCAACTAGTCATCGAAAGGGAGTTGTCATTAGCTCAACCGATAATTTCAATTCTCTTTTTTAGGTAAACCTCATGTAAAAAATGTAGTTAGTGTCTCAATGTCAAGGAAATAAAATTATTAACTTGTGAATAATATAGATATTTTGATATTATACATAACATCAATTTAAAAATAGGAATAATTATCTCTATTAGAACAATATATAAAATATTTAGAAGACTTTTTGATGGGGATCAAATAGCTCTAAATTTTTGCAGACAACTAATTGCTACTAAACTTGTCTAGGTAGATTCAAATAGTTAGTTTACATATTTAGATGAATCTTGATCAAGTTTCAATTATTTATATTACCTAAGTGAAATCTTAGACCTAAACCAAATAGTAAAAATCTAGGTATCATAATCCCCTTGGTTTTTTTTATAAATAACATAGTATAATTGACTATCTAATTATACATTCAAATTTGATTGATTTAAACATTATTTATAGAATATAAATATTCATAGTTTAATTCTTTTTTAGTTTCATTAATATAAAAAAAGATAAAACATATTGGTGAATTGAATCCTTATATTGAGCACATTGAACCCTAGGCTTTATTTAGTGTTTTTGATTTATTTCTTAAGGATTTACATTTTATTTTTGACTTCTCCATAGATGAATGAAGAAATATTTTTCTCTTGGCCATATCCTTATTTTAATTTTCATGATCTTTTTCTATCCCATCTAAGAAGGAAAGTTCCCTTGTCCCTATAATACAAGGTTCAAGGCTAAGAGGTGTTCAAATGTCAAATATTTTAGTTCAATTTAAAATTATTAAAATAAATGAAATGAACATGTTACCTCCTCTTCTTATTTCAGTACAAATGTTACTAATGAAAACATACAAGTATATGACCATATTTTTATTTATGAAATGCTTGATCTAGAGGATAATTATAAACACTCCATTATAATGATTTCCATGTCAAAATTACAAAATCGAATTGCTCCCATAAACTATACACAAACTAGTATAATATCATATATTCATCCTAATTTCATATGTGCATATAATTTACAAATTTGAATTCAACTTGGCATATCCCTAGGTAGGATATTTCACTATATTATATTTGTTTAATTATCATTCTGGTTATTTTATCTAATCAATTCATCTGTTCTAATCAATTCATTAGCATTCCTTCTCTGATAAATTAAATTAAATATTTCCCCTTTCTCTAACCATATTATTTAATAATTATTATAGCTATAATCCTATGTAAATGGAATTATAATTTTATTTGAATTATTAATTATTTTTTTGTCTTCTCCACCTAAAGGGCATCTTCATTTAAGAAATATTATTGGCATCCTATATGTTATCCTTGAGTGAGATCACTAATTAATAAATGAAATAATATGAAGGATTATTATCCATCCTTCATCTTGGAGACAATATGAAGGGCACTTAATGAATCTTGTTATATATTTTATAAAGCATTCTTAACCCTTCATCTTGGAAAACAAGCTGAAAGAGCCACATTGGTTATCCATGTGATTTATTGAGAATAGTTATCTAGAATTCATCTTGGAAACAAGATTAAAAATTGAATATTACAAAGATATTTTAAGGATAGTTATGCATCCTCCATATTTCATGAAATATGGAAGGATAATATTAATCCCCCTTGGGATATTTTGAAGAGTCTTCCTCCACCCTTCATCTTGGACAAGATCAAGGGTTCATGTAATCAATCCATGTGCCTTGTTGAGGATGCATTTGAAACCATCAATTTTGGAATCAAGATGAATTTTAATAATAGATTTAAAATATATATAAATTTACCCCTTCTCTTTACAATTTCCATGCTCAAGTTCAAGAGAGAAGCACTACCAATTTTTAACCTATGTTGTGCATCAACTTATATTAACTCAACTATTCATGTTTTCAAGAGGAGATGATATAATAAATAAAATTTATAGATGATTATTAATATTAAATATGATCCACATCCTATTTTTACAAGGTGACTGATTCTAAAAAATGGAAGGTAATATTGGTTTTGTTTCTACTTTTAATTTTTAATTTATCTAGCTTTGACTTAGCTCATAATGCATTAAGGTAAAGGTGATAGAAATAAATTTTGTTTTTCATTTCCAATTAATTTACAAAAAATTATAACCCCTTTAGTAATCCTAATCCAAAAAATAAAAAACATATGGATGAACCCACTCCTTATATTGAAAACATCAAACCCTAGCTTTTCTTTAGGGTTTTTTATTTCTTTCTTAGGAATTTAGATTTGATTCTTGACTTCCATATACATGAAGGAAGCAATATTTTTCTCTTTGACCTAAACTTATTTTAATTTTTGTTATCTTTTTATATGAAATCTAATAATTAAATATTGTTTGTACCTATAGTACATGGTTCTAGGATAAGTGATGTTTAAATTTAATATCTTTTGGCTCAATATAAATCTATTAAAATAAATGAAATGAATATTAATTTATCTCTTTATTTTGATATAAATGTTGTTGATGAACACATATAAGATAGGACCATATTTTTATTGATGAAATTATTGATCCATAGGATAATTTTAAATTCTCCATTTTGATCACTTATGTGTCAAAATTGCAAAATAGAATAAGTTATTTCAAGTTGTACACAAACTAGATTAATATCATATGTCCATTCCAATTTAATCTATACATATAACATATGAGTTCAAATTAACCTTGGTTAATCCCTAGGTGGGATGATTCACTATATTAGATTTTTTCAATTATCATTCTGGTCATTTTATCTTATAAATTCATATTCTTTGATCAATTCATTGGTCCTCCTTCTCTAATCAATTAATTTAAATATTTCCCCTATCTCTAATTGTCTCTTTTAATCATTATTATAACTATAATCCTATGAAAATGGAACTATAATTTCCTTTCAATTTTTAATTATTCCTGTTTCTTCTCACCCCAAAGGGTAGCTTCATTTAATAAAGAATCTTGACATTCTATAGACTATCCTTTTATATTCCACCAATTAATAAATGAAATAATATGAAGGACTATTCTCCACCCTTCATCTTGGAGATAAGATGAAGGACCCTTAAAAAATATTGTGTGATATTTTAGGGAGAATTCTCAAGCCTAAATCTTAGAAAATAAATAGAAATTCACACATTGATTATCTATGTGCTTTATTGAGAATAGTTCTCCACCCTTCATCTTGGAAACAAAATAAAGTGCCCACATTGACTCTTACAAAGATATTTTGAGGATAATTATAAACCCTCCATCTTGAATGAAATATAGAGGGGTCATATTAATCCACCTTGAGATATTTTTAAGAGCCTTACTCCACTTTTCATCTTGGACAAGATGAAGGGTTCATGTTATCAATCTATGTGCATTATGGAGGATGAATTTACAACAATCCATATTAGAATAAATATTAAGTATCCTCATCAATTTAAAATTGATATAATATACCCCTTCCCTTTGAAAACTTCCATGTTTAAGTTCAATAACGAGGCATTGTCAATGTATTAAGATAGCTTGCATATAAAATTTTATCAATTTTAAATATTCAATGTTTTGAAGTGGATATGATATAATAAATAACATTTTTAAATAATTTTTTAGACTACATATAAGCCACATATGATTTATACAAGGTGAATAATCCTTGAAAATGGAAGGTAATATTGATTTTATTTCTAATTTAATTTTAGTTTTTTAAAACATTGCCTAATCTCATAATACAAAAAATATGAAACATATTGGTTAACCCACTCCTTATATTGATCACATCAAATCCTAGGTTTTATTTAGGTTTATTTATTTATTTATTATGGATTTAAATTTGATTTTTGACTTTAGCACACATAAAGGAATAATTTTTTTTCTCTTGGCCCTATCCTTCTTTTAATTTTCATGATCTTTTTCTATGCCATATAAGAAGCAAATCTCCCTTATCCCTATAATACAAGGTTATAAGTGAAATGGTGTCCAAATATAAGATCCTTTAGTTCGATATAAAATTATTAAAATAAATTAAATGAATATTACTTCATCTTATTATTTCTATTTAAATGTTACAAATAAACACATGAAATTATAAGACCATATTTTTACACAGGAAAGTATAAGACTATATTTTTATTGATGAAATTATTGATATAGAATATAATTGTTCACACTCCATTTTAATCACTTCCTTGTCAAAATTGTAAAATAGAATGAATTCCCATAAATAGTACACAAACTGGCCTAACAACATATGTTCATCCCAATTTCTTTTGTGCATCTAACCCATGAGGTTGAATTCAAATTAGGGAATCTATAGGTGTGATAATTAACCATATTATATTTTTTAAATTATCATTTTGGTCATTCTCTATGATCAATTCATCTTCTCTGATCAATTCATTGGTTCTCATTCTCTGATTAGTTAATTTAAATATTTTTGATTTCTCTAATCATCTCCTTTAATAAATATTATAAATGTAATCCTATGTAAATGGAATTATAATTTAATTTCAATTATTAATTCTTATTTTTTATTCTCCCCCAAAGGACATCTTAATTTAAAATATAATTTTGACATCCTATAGAATATACTTTTTTGATCCCATTAATTAATAAATGAAATAATATGAAGGATTATTCTCCACCATTCATCTTGGAGACAAGATAAATGTCCCTTAATTGATATTGTGAGATATTTTAGGGATAACTATCAACCCTTCAACTTGGAAAACAAGATGAATGGATCACATTAGTTATCTATATACTTCATTGAGAATAGTTTTCGACCTTTCATCTTGGAAAGAAGATGAAGTGCCCATATTAAATCTTACAAAGATATTTTTAGGATAATTATCCACCCTCCATATTTCATGAAACATGGAGGTATCATATTAATCCACCTTGGTATATTTAAAAGAGCCTTCCTCCACCCTTCATCTTAGAGAAGATGAAAGGCTCTTGTTATCAATATATGTGATGATCCATGTGCCTTATTAAGGATGAATATATAACCATCCATATTAGAAGCAATATGAAGGGTCCTCATTGGTTTAAAATTGATATAAATAGACCCATTATATTTTTAATTTTCCATTCTCAAGTTCAATAGAGAAACACTATAAATTTCTTAAGCTATCTTGTACATCTAATTCTATCAATTCAAATATTCATTTGATTAATTTTTTAAGCTATCACCCTCAGATCTTAATCCACCCATGATCAGAAAGGTAAGGCCATTATAATAGAGGAACATGATAATAAAAAATTAATGCTACAAAACATCAACATAAAGTTCTAGCACGTGGGTTTTGGTTTGGCAAAACTAATCTAAGATTGGAACGAGCTTCACTAGGTAGTAGAGTGTAGTCTACCCTAGCCCTTTCCATTTCCTTAGTTAAAAAATCCCCTAAGTACCCCAAATACACCTTTTGGCCCCCTAGGGGGTCCCTCCTAAGCATCCCTTCCCCTAGGTGAAAGGAAGAAAATTCTTGAGGATGATCCTTCTAAGTGAACAAGCTTAGGGTCCTAAGAATCAAACTAGAGTAAAAGATTCAAAAGACAAGATCAATTTACCACTTAAGGATAATTATACTGAGGTGGACACCTAGGAGGGTTATCCCAATTAACATGTTTGATATGTCTACTTTTGTTTTTATTCTTTAGTGTTTGTCTTTTTGCTCATTTGGCCTTATTAGGCCTGTTTAAAACTCTATATTTCATGTTTATGGTTTTAGGGTCCCTATAAACCTGAGTTCTCCATATCTAATAAAAAATAGGAATATGTAGAGGGTATATTAGTATGGTGTTAGAATGAATGAAATCATATAAAACACATTAATAAAGACTTAAACCTTTATCCTAGTCACTCAAAGAACTAGTGAAATATACAAATAACTATCAACTGAAAGTAAAAAAATACTTTTACCTTCCATGAGAGCAAGTGTTATATGTTGGAAATTAATTGATGTGCTTATTTTTACCATCAATAATTATTTGTGTATGGATCTCCTTACACCACCTCTCCTTATCACCTTGGTAATGTTAAGTTTGGATATTGGCTTTGGTTTGGCTTGACTTAGCAAATGGGCATGATAGAACTATAAAAATTAAATATTTGAATGTATTTTTACATGATAACTTTACACAAAGAGAGATTTAAGTGAAATATTGCATAATAATATTACACTAACAAAGCTTATTTATCAATGGATGAGGCCTTATATTTATGGCCTCCAAAGCTAACTCTAACCCAATTGTAGTTAGGTTAAAGTAAGCTATAATTGATTTTGAACTATCCCTAGTTGAGATAATGAGGGGACATGTAATTAATATTTTGGATATAGATCCCATTTATTAAGCATGGCTCTCTATTTTTGAATTTAAGTCATTTAGGGAGATATTTTTAATTCCTTGACTTTGAGTATGATGACATCATCATGACCTCATTTTTATTGAAATTTCCTTTTTAAAATGTTTAATTTCACATATAAATTCCACTTAATAATTTAATTTAATTTTATTAGTTAATTCATTCTTCTTAGTATTTTATCACTTTAGGAACTATTCAAGTGCTTCAATTAATGGGTCTAAAGGCCAAACTATCAATTTTCTAGATCATAAGTTAACTGAAGATGAATATGTGAGAGGTTACTATTATGTTTAGATGATACCCAAAATAGGGATGCCTCAACACTATTTTGAAAACTAATGTCTTGTGTGAATATGAAATTAGGACATTCAATGATTCTTAGGCTTAATTTGTAGTTTTTGGTATAAATCAATCTAATGTCTGGTTGGAAGCCAGTTGTGGCCAAAACGGGGTGTTTATAGTTTTTCCATGTTTGGAAAGGCATTGAAATACATAGGAAACATAATGTATTCTAAAATAGTGAAAAATTCATTAATGCCTAATCCCCCAGAAGGTGATTGATGAGTCCTAGATGCCCCCTTGAGGGAGTGGGTGGAAAATAAGGTTGGTGAACACTCCCTCAAAAAGAAATAAAATGATGTAACCTATAAGTAATGGGTATGGATATACTAATTTTCCTATAGGAATTTATAATTAGTGTCATAATGAGATGCCCCACTAGGAAAAATAAAAAGGATGATTTGCCTAAAGATGATTATAATTATCGACACAATGAGGTAAAAAGAATGATTTTCCCAAAGGTGGTTATAATCATTAGCATAATGAAAAATTCCCTAGTAGAGTAAATAGAGATAATGATTTTCCCAAAGATAGTTATAATAATTATCACAATGAAAATTCCCTAGTATGGTGGATAGAGAGAATGATTCACCTAAAGGTAATTATAATCATTATCACAATGAAAATTCTCCAGTAAGGCTGATAGATTGAAACACAATGATTTGCCTAAAGGTGATTATAATCATTAGCATTGTGGTTTGTCCTAGTTTTTAAAATCAAAAAAGGGGGACTACGTACTAAATCCATATTCATGGAGTATGAGAAAGACAAATCATAGGATATGTATGACTTTAGGTTACCTACTACTATGGAGATGCATGTCCTAACTAGTAGGGATTAAAATTTATTTGTGATTTAATTACTTTGTATTTGGATAATATTTTATAAATCAAGAATTTTTTAGGCATGAACAAGAATAATTACAATAACACCATTTCTTTTAGGATCCATCAAACTAAGTTTTATTCTAGCATGCGAAGGTATGCACCATGATATAAAACACCATGATGCCTTAGGAATAATATAATTAAGGACTAATAACTGATCCAATAAACAATTGAAAATAATTCATTAATTATAAGAACCATGGTGAAAATGTTAATGTATGAATATGGATGGACTTAAGTATAATACACAAGGAATCACCTAATGAAAATGGATATACTAAGTCAAGGCACAACACTAAAAGCAAACAAATAGGCAAAAAAATACATAAACAAAAAAAACACTTATAAAAAGAATGAAATAAACAAAAATAAATGAAAAATAAAACATAAATAAAAAAAGTGAACAAAATAATCAAAACAAAATCAAACAAACATAAATAATGGTTAATCACTATGTTAATACAAACAAAAAACAAATTATTTATATATGTGTAATAGAGGTGTTACTATTATCAATAGGGTGACCCCTAAGTTGGATAGAAATGATGCAAGTATAATAACACAATGACAATTGGCACAAGGTTTCTCCTAGGAAATAGGGAATAATGACACATAAAAAAGATGACAAACATTACCCCTAGGCTATATAGGACAACAAAAATAATGAACAAAATGGGGGGAATAAAATAAAAGGAAGGGTTAATTGAGTTGACTATAGATTCACTAGGTAAGTAGAAGCTACCTACATAGTCCCATGGACAAAATATCCAACACGAGCTTCAGGCCAAATGTAGTTGTCCTAGGATATAGGACAAAAAAATGATGATAAGGAAACCTAATTGATGTGGAGAGGAATATGGGAATGGTCTCACAAAACATTGATTTCATATAAAAATAGAGGGATGGAAATCATAATCACGAGGATATCAATGTAAATAAGTCACAAATGTACAAGAGTATGATTTAGTCTAAAACCATACTTAAAAGGAAATAGACAAGTTCTCTCACATGAACTAGGTTCATAATGCTTACTATTATAGCTCAAAATTTCACCCTATGAGAGGGTGATTCAATCCCTCTAAACTTGATCTATACAATGGGATTTACTCTAGGTTGCTGGTGACCTCTAAGTGAGTCAAACCTCTAGATTTTGGGGCTAGCTCCCTTGGTTTATCTATTGAAGATCATCACCTAAACTACTTTCTCATTTGGATGAGAAGGGGGATAGATAACATGAAGTAAATATATCATAATAAGGTGATGCACCAATTTTAACTTGACCACTACTAACGAATTTCAATGTCACTTCAAGCAAAATCCTAACCTACACATGATGCTACTTCAAAACTACCCTTGCACTAGTATTTCTCATGGAGGTTTTTGAAGCTAACTTAAGATAGGATGATTAAAATAAAGGTCATGACTTGAAACTTGTAGAAATATAACTCATTAAAAATCATGAAACACTTAATTAAAACACTTTAAGAAGCCTGCAATAGACATTCAAATCTGAGTATGAAAGCTTAGTATGAATGCAAATAAGGACAACATGTTAAGGAAGAGAATTTATCACTTAGCAAGATCAACTAGTTAACAAACACATTGAAACAAATCATGTATAAGGTAAACTAGATCATTATTTATTAATTAGAGGATTAAAATGAGTAGGCCCCCACCATACTCTAGTGAAGGATCAAATTTAGCCAAAGGTGGCTCAATATATAGACAATGTGAGAGAGAAGAGAAGAGTGTAGGAGATAAAAGGAAGACAAGTTTCATGTGAATGAAAAAAATAAAATGAGTTAGGTAATAGCTTATATAGGTTCAATATTCCATGTGTTTCTCCTATTCATATGCTTTAGCTCTCCAAGCAACATGGGAGTTAAGAATCTTGTTTGACACCTTGACTAGCTTCTTGAAACATATATTCTTCTTGAAATGTTGAATTACAAGTGGCCTTGGTGGTTAGATATGTTTCTATAACATCTTTTATCTACTCTTCACACCTCTTAGTTGACCCAAATAGGTTATCTTTAACACATCATCTCTTTCTCTTTTAAGGTGTGTACAGGACTCTTTATCTCCTTAAGCCTATTTTGCACACAAGTGTCAAAACTTGGTTTTAATTACTTTATCTCATCAAAACTTCATGGATGACCTATTCATACCATATTAGACTAGACCCAACAAATCATTATCTACCAAAAGTCTTAAATATGCCTCATTCCTTATAGCCCTAAAATAGTAAAAACCTCCTTGTGTAGATAAAATTATATACAAAAGCTAGAATATAATGTAATTTTCCAATACCCTATATGTATATAAACCTCTAGGTTCAATTTCATGTTTTGAGAGTGAGTGGAGATGTCCTTTTCTACCTTTTCTTTCTCCTAACTAGGACTCAATTATGTCTCCCTACCAAGAGAGTGAAAATTTATTATATAGGCTACCCAAATGTTCTAAACTGAAAATAATCATGTGATTAATTTATAATACCTCCTCCCCTACATCCATTATAAATTTTAAGTTCTAACTCACTATATGGACCTATAAAATAGCAAAAATTACTCATTTTAGCCTATTTTGTACATTCCATATGGTATTGTACCATAAAATGGAATGGAATGATTCTTATGGGAGTTTTGAAGATTTTTTTGGTCATTTAACATTACATATAATTAACCTATATGAATTAAATTGCATTTCTTTCTCATTAGGTTATTTTAGCTCTCTTAAACAACATGATAGTGTTTTGAACTCTTAACAATAGTTCATAAACCTCAAGGCATGACACCACAAATAAATTCCTCAAAATTGAAGTGTTATAGGGTGGATAAATTAAAATATGAGAACAAATTCCCATCCATATTATGTGATCCATACCAATCAAATAAAGATAACCTTTTAGTTGGAAATAAGCATTTTATGAGGTCTAGGTAAGATTGTAGTCTATAGGAGCTTCTTTTGAGTTTGGTTTGACCTTAAATTTAATTAATGAGGTCTATCACATCTCTCCTAACATATTCCAATATATATTTTGTCCCCTTTCTTCATCAAACTCCCTATGTCCTTATTAATTTAGGCCTAGGGTTTGCAATCCAATATGACTATCATACCATATCTCATTATCATGCCCTGTTTCATTCACTATTCAAGGTCTATAAAATCATGAAGTTTTTTTATGTCCCTTTTTCCATATTATCAACATTTAAAAGTCTCAACTTCACTTAAACTAATATTCATCTCATCTCCTCAAGGTCTGCCCTATCTAATAGGAATATGTATGTGCTTAGTCTGCTTGATATTGTAAGAGAGTTTGAATATATGATGTTTAACCTTAAAATTGGTTTGAGGGATTATTGAATAATGTGTATACTATGTAAATAAATTTATATCATTCCACTCCACTCATATCTCTTGAATATCCTTTAGTCCTCAACTTACTTTGCCAAGTTATTTACCAACTGACTACTGTAAGTAGGCCTAAATTGCAATCAATTTTTCTATAACTCTATTTTATTATTTATTATTTTTGGGGGATATTAGTGAAACTTTTTTTATCATCATAAAACCATACTAATACATCTTAATTTATTTACTAATTCACTATAGTTTCCCCACAAACAAACACTTCTTAAGAATGTAAGTAAACTTGCAACAAGAATTGTGTATATATCCTCATGGCCCATGACCATTGTTTAATATTTTGGAACCATTATTGAAACCTTTAAGCTATTATCAACCTATTTTAATAACTAAGGACATTATCAAACACTTTGAAACCTTATTCCTTTCATCATCATTTCCATTCAAGGCAGGGTCTCCAAATGGTTGTGGTTCTCTACTAGGTCTTAAAACCTATTTATAAACCTTTCCATAGTTCCTTTTTTATTTTTTTATTGCCTTGAAACTTCCTTCATTGTCCTAAAACTTTTATCTTTCATCAACCCAAATGTCTCAAGGCCAATTTCTTTACAACTAATATCTTGGAGTAATTATCATGTATCACTTATTCAAGAGTTTCCATGTTAATTTGGTAAATGTCTCTATGGATACATCATGTCTTGGTTGATGTCATGAGCTCATTTTATTGTTTAAAACTCCAAGATTCCATCATCTTCTCTATCCAAGGTAATATTTTTAAGAGGTTGGCTATAGGTGATTTTTAGGGTAGCTTGACTGAGTATAGTGGTCTTGAAAGCCAATATTCAAACTTCTCTAGTGGCTCTACCTCATGTTTTTTATGTATTAAAACCTTTTAATTATCTTGGAACATCACAAACATCACTATTCAAAGCTACTCATCACAACTGACTGTAGATGTATGTTGAAGGGGTTGAGTGCAATTTTAACTGAGTATATGGACTTGAAATGGATTTTTCATGACTACACCATAATACCTACAATGGCCAATCCATTTATAGTTATTTATTTCTAAATTTCTAACCTCATTAGAATCCTCAAATAACATTCAAATTCTATACTCCACTTGTTCACACATATAATCTTATAGGATCCATTTTAGGCCTGATAGCTTATCTTTCAACTATCACTTGGCTTTAAATGCTTCGAGATCTCCATTGGTATTCTTTATTTCTAATTGGACCATCATCATGTTTCATAACTAGATAACCAATTAAACACATTGAGAACATAAATTTTTTGTAGTTGCAGACCATATCAAGCCTATAGGTGATTGTGGTTCTACAACCTTATGTTTGAAACCTTGAAGAATGCACGTATGGATATCAATGATTGAAGATAATTTATCTATGAATCAACAATTTTATCATGAATAATACAACTCCTAATTATCTGAAACACAAGTTCAAACACTTAAAACACCATGCTTATGCAAACACACATAAAATAGTCTCAAGCAGTGAATTAAGATGCAACTAGTTTAAGACATATATAAAATACCTAATTTATCAAAGGGTATGAATAGATTTTGATAATTATATAAGACCATGAATAATCATTCCAATTAACTAAAACACTTGGATAACTCAAAAATGTAGAAATTTTGACAATCACCACAAACTATGCACTAAAGCCACTTTTCATGCCAAAAGGACATTTTTACATACCACCATGACTTATAAATATGTGCAAGGAATCTACATAAAGCTTATAGATCACTCCAATTTATTTCAATCATCCATGAATTCACAATTTGTTTTGGTGTTTCTCTAAACTCAACCTATAGGTATTTGCTCCTTTAAAAAGCAATCTCGGCTCTTAAAAATTGTTCATAAATCTAAGAGAACCAATAAAATGACCAATTATACAAATTAGAATCCCATAGGGGTACCAAAATTTGTCCAAGATTTTTTCCCATGAATCTACCTATATGACCTATATTAGCTACTTGAAAATGGCTTTCATTAGCTTATGAATGGGTCAATGAAAGAGAGATGCAGTTTTATGCAACTATGGAAATCCAAATTTATTCCCAAGATTGTTCCTAACCTATATAATTCCAATGGGCATTCTATATTTATTTTCACTTGCACATAACTTCAAGAGTTTATACAAATTCTAATTCCTGAAACTAGCATTAAACTTCAAGAATCTGTCTTTCCTCTGATTGATGATAGGTATGGTAGTTGAGTAAATTATTCAAGATTATTGAAATTTCTATGGTGTGTATTTTTCTCTTTGGGGACTTTGACTTATATCAATGTTAGCCAAAAATCACATTTATATGCATATTTCACCCCTTTCAAGATAACAAATGAAGTTATACATTCTAAGACTTTATGAAACATTGTGAGAAGATGTTTAGGATATAAAATGACATTAATGAACCCCTAATAGCCTAAGACACAACTTGAACATGTCCTATTTCCTCATGACACCCCTAGACCACTACATGACCAAAATATGACCTTAGCTTTATTTCTCCAAACTAACCTTAAACCATGCTAACAAGGTTAAATAAAGACTATAGGGACCATATAGGGTGTGACAAGACCACATGATGAGACCATGACAAGTTTTAATTTGTAGGGGGTGGTAAAATTTGACTTGGGGTCAAAGTTGGTCAAAACTTTTGGTGATTCATAGGGGTAACATGCCTACAATGCTAATATGACCAATAGCCTTGCATGTTCGTTAGGCAACATGGTCTCTTCTACTTAGTTTTAGACTTGAATAGACTTTAAAAAAGACACAAAAAATTTATTAACCTTTAAAACACATTAAAACATAGACAACAAGACACACACATTTGATCTCAAGCACTTAGGAAACACCAAAAATAATATAAGCAAACTTAGACTATATACAAACTAACTTGAAGAAACTTTCTCTTCCTGGATCAAAGGGGAATCTTGCATCATATTTTGGTCAAAGAGATTAAAGAGTAATGAATCAAATTGCCTTTTAAACCTTATTCTTGGTGTCTTTAACTACTTCATGCTTGTAAATCTTCTTGGCATGACTTCAAGTGAAGCAATGATAACTACAAACATGTCACCTATGAAGGTGAAATATTTTTATGTTTCCACACTCTTCTTATGAGACTCTTCAATTGAAACATTGTATAATGGTGTTTCATCCAAACATGGTTCTTTTAATTTCATGGCATCTTGAATGACATAGGATTTTTAACAATTTTTGTAAATTCCTCAAGATCTTCAAGGAGATTTGCATACTCAACCCAATCCTCATCATTATCTTCAATGAAGATATCTTATTCAATATCCTTGTGTACATGACCTTCAAATTTAAAACTATGTTCAATATCTTAAAGGATTTTAATATGTTACTTCCAATCATCTTTAATATCTTTATCTTTAAGAACCATAATTTCTTCAAATTCATATTCTTAGTCATGGTGTACTTCATCAACTTTAACTCACTTACTGAAGAGTCTTCAACTTCAAGGCTAGATGTAAATTGCAAAAGTTTGAATGGCATGGGATATTATTTTTGAAACACACCTACAAAAGTCAAATCATCTTAAAGAGTGTCTTCAACTTGACCATTAGGAGGTGTAGAATTTCAAAGGGCTTAAATTTATTCACATGTCTCATTTAATTTCTGCCACATGTCATCTTGATTCATGGAGTCAACAACAAATTCAAATTCTATTTCCATTTTAGATTCAAACTCTTGATCATGCTCATGAGATCAAACTAACTTAGCTGAGGTGATGTCATTCTCAAACACCTTCTCTTCCATGTCTTGATCAAGCTCTTTGCGAACATATATAACATGATCTTGATCGTCATTTTATTTACTCAAAAAGATGGATTTATGCTTGTCTTCACCAAGGGGAGTCCTTATAGTTAACTCTTCATCATAGACACTTGAGTCATCTTATCGATCAATTTAAACTTTAACTTGATCTTCTTCACTTATCTCCCATAGGATGGGTTTTCCTTTAAAAATAGATGAGGTGGGAGTGTGATGAACAATTTCATAGGTTGAAAGGGGAGTATTAGGTATGGTGGATGAATCAGGAATGGGATTAGGGATGGAAATAATACTATTGTGATTTGTGGGTTTGAAAATGGGAGATTATTAAAGGATTTATTTAATGGAAAGCATGTTGAATTTGGCTATAGAAATTTCATTTTCTTCAACAAGCACCTCACCTTTCTCATATCCTTCTTGAGGCTCTTCGACAAAAATAAATTTTTCTTCCACCTTTTTAACCAAGGCCTCCTTTTTACATTGAAAATGTGTTTGGATATTCCTCTAATATGGAAAAACTTGAGGCTCTTGAGGAAGGGGGAATGTGGTTGGACTAGGCATAAGGTTTTATTCCTTGACATTAATTTTTTGATCTTGGTTTTCTTCCTCTTGATTTCCGCAAGATTTCACTACTTGGTTCCAAGTTGGTATTTTTAAGCTAGTAAACTCTTTTGAGGATTGAATTGGCTCTCTTTGAGGCTCCTTTTGAGGATAGTGAATGAGTTCATGAGGATAAGGATCATAAGAAAACCGATATGGAACATAAGAGGACTCTTGAGGAGGGGAAGGAGAGACTTGCATAGGTTTAGTTTATTCCACAAGAGTTGGTAGGGTATAATTAGGACTTATATTCTAAGAGTGCATCCAAGATGATGATATCTTGATTTATTGAGGAGGGATAGGCATAGCTTGAGAAATACTTGGAATCAAAGGAGGTGTACTAGGGATAGGAGAAGATGGTTGAGGTTGCTTGGATTGGGTCTCTTGATTCTCCCACCTGTCTAATCTATCTATCCACAATTGGATAAAAGTTCTCATTTCATATAACTCATCATTGATAGCATATTGGGTTTCCTCTCCAAATTAACATACACTTACGCATTAATATTTGAACTGACTTGCTCATCTTCTCTATGAGATGAAAAGGGTTCAAATTAAGTTCTCTATCCCATTTTCTCATCACCTCTTCTAATTTTAATAGATTTTTATTGAGTTCTAACAATGATATGGTAGGGGAAACATAATTTTGAGATGGAATTGAAGTTGAAAGGGAGGATTATAAATGGTATAAGTCTCGGTAAGGATGTTAAGGTATGTAATTAAAATTATACAAGGAGAATATAGGATAACCATAGGATTGATATGTCTCATAGGGATGATAAAAATATTGATAGGGTTGTTGAGAGACATAATGTGGGTCGTGATAAGGTTGATAATAGGGTGTATAATAGAATATTTCATCATATCCATCCATGAAAACTTCATTAGTCAAATGAGAACATAAAATATTTATAAAATACTTTCACAATGGGTACTTGGGCTGATTATAACTATTTGATTGCATTTGGATTCAGCATTGGTGTTTCTTTAATGCTTCCAAAGGCTGATAGGAGGAAGAACACACCAAAAATTTCTTCTACTTTTTTGGACCTTAAGTCTAACTAGGCATGCCAAAACTATTATAGCTCAAAATTACACTCTATGAGAGGGCGATTCAATCCCTATCAACTTTATCTATGTAATAGGATTGAATCTAAGTTATGGGTGGCATATAAGTGAGTAAAACCTCTAGATTTAAGGTTTATCTCCCTCATTTTATCTATTAAAGCTCATCACCTAATCTAATTTCTCATTTGGTTAAAAAGGGAGAGAGAGAACATAAATTAAATCTATCCTAACAAGGTAATGCACTAATTTTAACCTAAACACTACCAACCAATTGTAATTACACTTTAATAAAAATCCTAACCTACACATGATGCTACTCTAAAACTACCCTGGCATTCATATTTTTCATGGAGGTTTGTGAAGCTAACTTAATCTAGGAAGACTAAATGCAAGGTCATAACTTGACAGTTATGGAAAGAAAACTCATTAAAAATCATGAAACACATCATTAGAACACTTTAAGAGACCTACAATATAATTTCAAAGCTGAGTATGAATGCAAACAAGGACAACATGCTAAGGAAGAGAATATATCACTTAAAAAGATTAACTAGTTAACAAACACATTGAAACAACTCATGGAGAAGGTAAACTAGATCATTATTTATTACTTAGAGGTTTCAAATTAATAAGGCTTTGCCATACTCTAGTAGAGGATCAAATTTAGCCAAAAATGGCTCAATATATAGAGAATGTTAGAGAGAAGATAAGAAGAGTGTAGGAGAGAGAATGTAGACAAGTGTCATGTGAGTTAAAATAATAAAATGAGTTAGGAAATAACTTCAACAACTCTTATATTTCATGTGTTTTTCCTCTTTAGATACTCTAGATCTCTAAGTGGTGTGAGAGTTAAAAATATTGTTTGACACCTTGACTAACTTCTTGAAACTTGTTTTATTCTTGACATGTTGTAGGAAAAGTTGTATTATTGGTTATCATATAATTTTATCTAACCTATTTTATCTACTCTTAACACATCTCAGCTAACCCAAACAAGTTTTATTTGACACACAATCTCTTTTCCTTGCAAGGTTTTTTGAGGACTCTTCATCTCATTAGGCCTATTTTGCATACAAGTTTCAAAATTTGGTTTTATTTTCTTTACCTCATACAAAATTCATTGATGGACTATTCTAAAAAAATCCATGTTGAGGCCTCAAACTATCTCTAATAAGTCATTGTCTACTAAAAGCCTCAAATAAGACTCATTCCTTGTATCCCTAAAATAGTATAAACCTCCTTGTGTAGATAAAATTACAAATTATATCGACAATATAATGTAATATTATAGTAACCTATATGGATTTATATCTCCAAGTTCAATTTCATTCTCTGAGAGTGAGTGAAGATTTCCTTTTCTACCTTTTCTCTCTCCCAACTAGGCCTCAATTAGGCCTCCCTACTGAGAGAGTGAAAAAGTATTATACATTATCCACAAATTTTTAAAAACCCAAATAATCATTATATTTATTTATAATACCTCCTCTACTTCCATGCCAAATTTTAAGTTCTAACTCACTCTATAGACGTATAAAACAACAAAAATCAATCATTTTAACTTAATTTTGTATGGTTACATATAATATTGGACCATCTAATGGCATGGGATGCTGATAAAGAGAGTTTTTATGATTTTTAGGTCACTTTTATGTCCATATAATTCATATAGAGGCATACAATTTCATTTATCTCTCATTGGTTTGTTTTAGCTCTCCTAGGTAGCTTGAAAGTGGTTTGAACTCTTAACAATAGTTCATAAACATTAGGACATGAGATGACCAAAAACTCACTAAAACATGGAGTGTACTAGGGTATATAAATTCCCCTAGGATTATAATTTCCCATTAATCTTATGTGATCCATACTAAGAAAGTCAATATAGCCTCACGACTAAAACCAAGTTTTCTAAGAGGTCTAGGTAAGATTACAGTCTATAAGAGCTTCTTCTAAGTTTGGTTTGACCTCAAATATCATTAATGAGGTATGTGATATCTATATTTACATCTTGAAATATATATCTTGTCCCTTTTATTCATCAAATCCATGCATCCTTATTAATATATGCCTAGGGTTTACAATCCAACATGATTGTCATACCCTACCTCATTATCATGCCTTGTTTTAGTCACTATTCAAGGTTTGAAACATCATGAAGTGTTTTATGACATTTTTTCCATATTATAAATATTTATAAGTCTCAAATTAACTTCATATCATCTCTTCAAGGTCTGACTTATCCAATAGTACTTTGTATGTGCTTAGTTTGATTGAGATTGTAAGAGAGATTGAATGTATGGTGTTTCACCTTGAGATGGGTATGAGGGATTATAGAACAATGTTTATGCCATGTAAATAATTTTATATCATTATAATCCCCTTATATCTCTTAAATATCCTTCAATCCTTAACTTAATTCACCAAGTTATCTACCAATTGACTGTTGCAAGTAATACTGAATATGGAATCAAGTTTGCTATGACTATTTATTTTATTGTTTACTATGTCTAAGGGATATTATTGAAAATTTTGGTCTTAAAATAAAATAATAATAATACATATTGATCTCTTCAGGAATTATCTATAGTCTCCCCTAAAAAAAACACTTTCTCAAGAAGGCAAGTAGACTTGGGACAAAAACTATGTATAGATATTTATGGCCCATGACCTCTATTTATTCTTTTAGAACCCTTATTTAAACATTTATCCTCAACCGCTATGAATATATAAGGACTTTATCATCACTTGTAAACATTAGTCCTTACATGATCATTTCCATCCAAGATAAGGTCTCCAACTCGTTGTAGGTCCCTTTAGGGGCTCTAACTATGTATGAAGAGTTGATTGTGTTTAAGGAATTTTATGTCTTAAACCCTATTTCAATACCTTTACATGTATTATTTAATTTTTTTTTCCTTGAAACTTTCTTCACTATCCTAAAACATTGATCTATCATCAACCCAACTATCTCAAAGCTAATTTATCCATAACTAACTATAATTGACTACCTAGAATAATGATTGTTAATCACTTATTTAAGAGTTTCCATGTTAACCTAGTAAATATATCCATGGATCTATCATGTATTAGTTGATTTCATGAGATCCTTTTAGTTTTTAAAACTCCAAACTTGCATCAACCTCTCTATCTAAGGCAAGATTTTGAAGAGGTTAGTTGTAGGTGATTTTGGGGGTAGCTTGACTGAGTATAATGGTCAAGAAGTTGGTCTTAAAATCCTATATTCAAACTTCTCTAGTGGATATACCTCATGTTTTTAATGTATTTAAACCTTCTCACTATTTTGGATATCATAAACATCACTTTTCAAATCTATCCATCAAAACTAATAGTAGGTGTATGTTGAAGGGCCTGAGTGTAATTTTGACTAAGTATATGGCCTTGAAATGGATTTTTCATGACTATACCATAATACCTATAATGTTTAGTATATTGAGAGTTAATTATTAATAAATTACCAACCTCATTATCATCTTAAAAGTACATTCAACTTATGTACTCCACTTGTTCACACATATAGTATTGTAAGATACATTTTAGGCCTCTTAGCTTATCATTCAACTATCACTTGGTTTCAAATGATTTGAGATATCCATTGGTATTCTTTATTTTTACCTAGACAATCAACATGTTTCATAAATAGATAACCAATTCAAAACATTGAGAACATGAAGTTTTTGAAGTTACAAACCATATCAAGCCTATAGGTGACTATGGGTATATAACCTTATGTTTGAAACCTTGAAGGATACAAGTATGGATATCAATGATTGAAGATAATTAATTTATGAAGTAACATATTTAACATGAATAATAAAACTCCCAATTATCTAAAACACATGTTCAAACACACAAAACACCTTGCTTATGCAAACACATAGAAAATAGCCTTAAGGAGTGAATGAATGTGCAACTAGTTTGAGACTTATACAAAATACTTAAATTATTAAAGGGTATGAAAGGATTGTGAAGATGATATAAAACCATGAATAATGATTAAAATGCATCAACACACCTAGAGAACTCAAAAATGTAGAAAGTTTGATATTTACCTCAAATTATGCACTAAAGCCACTTTTCATGCCTAAATGACATCCACACATACCTTTGTGTAATGAATATACAAACATCTTATAACTCACTCAAATTTATTTCAATCATCCATGAATTCATAGTTTATTCTATTGTTTCTCTCAACTTAGTTTTGGTGATCTAGGTTGCACCCTTGATAAGGAGAAGATTGTTTATGTCTTCCTCAAACCTAGTCCAACATGGGAGTGACCTATAGACTATGGGCTGCCTAATATGCAGGTCACACCTCTAGATTTTATGGGACTAGATCCCCTAATTTGTCAATTCAATTCTCAATCCAATACCAAAACTTATCTTAATGAAAAGGGAAAGAGATATGAAAACCAATGAAATAACTTAATCTAAGTGGTGATGCATTAATTGATTAGATATCCACTCTTATCTATATCCTTTAAAACCTACTAATGAGCTTGATGAAGAAAATGACTAATCAAATTCCTTGTTGGTTTTCTAAGTATGAATATTTTGTATGGAGGTTGAATAATATTATGCAAATTGAAGGACTAAGCCTAGATCTACATAAGATACTAGTGACTTATGACACTTCAAGAGCATTCCTACTTGTTAACACTTCATACAACCTGTAATAGACTAACAACCTAAATTTAGGTGTATGAAAGTACCTACATATGATAAAATGATTCATATATTTTGAAAATCAAACTTTTATGGAGCACACTAATAGTCAACAAGAAATATGAAAATGTTTTATATTGATTCAAAAGAGTTAGAAGGAAATTTGGATAGTGGTTTGTTGCACCTAGTTGAGGGACACCAAAGAAAGATATCAATGTCTAATTAAATAGAAAGTTTGAAGGATAAGAGGGAATATTCCTAGCATAAGAGAGGATATGAATGAGGTCAATTTGTCTTATGGTAGTTACACAGGCTTGTTTACCATCCTCATGTATTGACATGCATTCAATGGGTCCATTTTGGCATTTGGGGATGATGTGGAGGCTATAACTCCCTCATTTGACTTTATTAAAGCCCAAACCATGCTTAAAATATCTAAATATTCCCTCCTATATTATTTACACAATGAAAATGGAGTGTGTATGGGTATTTTTGAGGTGTTGGGAAGCCTCTCCTTCAATATGCATGCATAATGGTCTTTGAAACTACTTTTAGCCTATCATAATGGCCTTCATTTTGGGGTGTGCTCACCTAGATGATAGTCAGAAATGATTAAATATGATAAATAAATGATACCATCCAAAATTTCTAATAATATACCCTTATAATTTTTAAGATAAGAAGACCTATTTTCTTATCTTTCAAACTTCTACTCACATCCATTGCTTGAATGATCAAACAATTGAACTAGGCTCCCAAGTCATAATTGCTCCTTTGGGGGTCTCTTTGCTAAGTTAAGACATTTCAAGTATTTTTTTTTACTTTTATAACTCATTAAAAACATGTTTTCAGATCTTATACAAACCCTTGAGCACTTTTCCATACATAAATAATCATTTTGACCTCTGTTAAAGGCTCTTTTAGACCTAGTTTTGAGCCTGAACTTCATTAATGGAGATACAAAAATTTAGTTTTTTCTATTGAAGTATATTATGGTAATTAGACCACTTATAAAACTTTAAGGACATGAAAACATACCCCCATGTCAAATTTCAATTCATTTCATTGATTAGAACTCAAAAAATGCATCTTTTGGGGTTGCCTGAACTTGCCTTGTCAAATTTATAAGTGTGTGTAGGTCTACATTTTGTCATTTTATTGAGATTTATGAGGTCAAAAGACTTAATTATTTTTTAATTAAGATAAATAGGGACACACATAACTATTAAAATAATTTTATTCTATTTTTAACCATGAAAACTAATCGAAATCACATATTTAGACATGTTGCACATTCAAAAATTATGAACTATGAGATGTAGGGAGCAAGAAATAGGCAAATATTAAGATTTATAATGTATAAAATCCTCATTTTTTTTTGACCTATAAATACCCCTAAAAATTTTTAAATCATTTTATTCTATCATTAAATTGTTTAAGTGCCTCAAAAACACTTTTTCTAACTATCCCCACTTACATGCTAAAATTTTGAATCTTGTAAATTTGACCTTCTCCATGTTTTTCCTTGAAATTTTGAATGTGATTATCTCACTATGTGTGGTAATACTTAAAATAACACCTAATTTGCTCAAAAACACTCACATGAGGTTCAAACCATATATCATACCTTATAGTCTTCCAAGAAGCTTGCATAACTCTATGCTAACTATTAACAGACAAGCATAGGATTGTGACAAAATAGTGGATGATTCCACTATTATTTTGGATAAATATATGCCATGAAAATATAACCTAGGTCATATTGACAATTTATACTAAATTTTGAGGTTAGATGACCTCTCTAGCATCTTTAACCCTTCAAATCTTCTCCAAATTAGCCCTCAAGCTTATGACTATGTATACAATCTAAAACCATTTTGTTAACCTTGGCCATTATTGAATTCCAATTTCATGTTGTTTGGAGTTTGATGAGATAATTATTGAGAGTGTCTTCATCATATTTATCTAGTTATACAATTGTAACCTTCATAAGGAGATCTTCATATGATGCTTATGAGAACACACTAGGTTAATGATCTCCTTGACACTATTATGTGTATATAACCCTTGAGAAATGATCATAGCGTATTAAACACATCATCTACACCTTTTTAACCTTGAAATCAACATTGAAAAGTATTACAATTTCCAATCATTATGCCATTCATCTCACTATATCATTGTTTCTTCATCGAGTCTCCTTTTATATTTTTCAATTTAACCTAGATCAATCACTTTATTATGTTGAGGTATCTCACACCAAAAATACTCATTAGAGAAAAATCAACAACTATAGGTAACAAATGTTCTACAGAATCAATAAGGCTTATTCAGAATGAGCGCTCTTTCAGAATTTGAATTAGCTGGTTCGCATGTAGGCGGGAAACTGATTGGAGAGAATTTGGTAGGAGGTACAGACCCTAGAGGAATAGTAGGGGATGTTGGGAAGCATGTAGGGCCATAATCTTTGAATGATGGAAAGTTTTCATGTGTAAATGTGCCTTTTAGTGGGGATTGTGGTCCCTTATTGAATCATGTGTTGGGATAGGATATCGAAAAAGATAAAGATAGTATTGAATATAATAAGGAAAAGTCTTCAGAAGGAATTCAGGTAGGGATCTTAGAATGAAAGACTTGGTCATCTTTGTTTGGAAAGAAACCTATGGGAAAATATCTTTTCCCATTAGTGACATCTAAATCTTATTGGGAGAAAGGTGAGTTTCAAGTTTTTATCCCAAATCCTTTACTTGATTTTTCCAGTGTCTTCAATGGAATTTACCTTAGTGGGTAAATTTTTAGGAGCAAGACTAGATATTGAATCTGTCAAAAAAATGGTCAAAAGGAATTGGATTATTAGAGGAGAGGTAGATATGGCACCAATTTTTAATGGGTTCTTCTCATTTATATTCAATTGTAAGGAAGATATGAATATGGTTCTTAGTGGAGGGCCATGGTTTTTTGGTAAATGTTCTCTCACTATCAAAAAATGGGAGCCAAATATGGATCTATTAGATTCTTTTTTCTTAACTACGCCCATATGGGTAAGACTTCCTAGACTCCCTCTAGAATTTTGGCATGAGGACATTTTTAAAGGAATTACCAGTTCTTTTGGTGAACTAATGGCAGTGGATAATGCTACAGCTTCTAAAATTAAACTTTAAAGTGCTAGACTCTATGTTAAAGTGGCAGATCTGAATCATCTCCCATAAAAGGTCAAATTAATATCCAAGTTTGGCAAGAAAACTCAAGAATTTTTTTTTGAAGATTTGCCTAATTCATGCTATGCTTGTAAGAAACAGGGGCATTGGGTTAAGAATTGTCCTTCTAGGAGAAAAAATCATCTAAGAAATGTTTTGGATGTGAAAGAAGTTAAGACCCAACAAAAGAAAATATGGAAAATTAAGGAAGATCATCAGCAGGAGCAAAAGAATAATGAAGATCCAAAAGTTCTAAATGTATAAATGGACAAAGATTCTTCTATTGAAGACTCTAATGCTTTATATATAGAGAGGGATAAATATTTTTTGTTACAGAAAAGTAAACTCTCAAAAAGGACATGATTTGCAAATAGAGATCATAAGATCTGAACAAATAATAAAGTATTTGACATATCTATCAAAACAAATTGTTGTCTATCAAAGTATAGAAGATCGATGTAGAGATGAAGAAGACAAAAATGTGTTAGAGGAAGGTGAATTTATGCCTGAAGATGAAAATAAAATAGAGGAGGGAAAGCTTCTCACTTCTCAACATAGGGAGAGACAGGTGTTATCTAAGGATGATAATGATTTTCTATTAGATGAGCTTCCCCTTGAAGAAGAAGGGAGAGAGATTGGAGAAAACTCAAAGCATAAACTAAATCAAAGGAAAAGGATTGAAAAAAATAATAACACTAAGAGAGTAGAAACTAGAAGTAGCAAACTAGATCAACAAACAAAGACTAAATCTATTGCTTTTACTCCAAAAAAATCTGGAAAAGGAACCGAATAGTAATCTAAGGTGAAACCGGATGTTGGATCCCTAGACAAAATTGGAAGAAGATCCATAAAGAAAACTAGAGAGATAGAAATTATTCAGAATATTGCTAATGGTAGGCAGGCAACTATGCTGGATTTTGCCCCTAAAAAATAGATATGAAAATCATAAGTTGGAATATTAGGGGGTTGAATAGTATTCATAAAATGGATATTGTTAGGAATTTTGTTAGAGAAAAAAGCCTTATTTTCTCTTGCACCAAGAAACCAAAATGAATAAAGAGAAAGCAGAACAGATCAAAGATTTTAAAAATTATTCTATAAATGCCAGTAGTTCAAAAGGTGCATTAGGGGGAACTCTGATATTATGGAAGAAGAATTTTTATTTTGGAACTATTATGATGGCTAGTAAATATCTTATGATTGTAAAAATTACTATAGTGGACTAGAAGGAGGGTTGGTATATTGTAAATATTTATGCTCCTAATATTAAGAACCTAAGGAAAAAGGTATGGGAATCTATTTCCAATTTTAAAAGTAAGGAATATTTTGGATGATGGATTATAATGGGAGACTTCAATGTGCCTCTCTATGATCATGAGAAAATGGGAGGTAATGTTACCCAAATGGAAGGGAGATTAGACTTACTGGAGTTTATAAATAAAGAGGGACTAATGGATATGGAACTCCAAGGAATTCAGTACACTTGGAGTAATAAGAGAGTAGGGAATTAATGTATTTAGGCTAGGCTTGATTGTGCCCTTATTTCTCCTAATTGGACAAAAGAATTCATTTGCAAGCTAGAAGCATGTTAGAAAATTGGATTAGATCATTTTCCTCTCATCTTCACTGCTATTCAAATTAATTCTAAGAAGAATTTTCCTTTTAGATTTGAGATGTGGATGCAACACCCACAGTTCGAAAGCAAATTGGAAGAATGGTGGAATATTGATATTGAGGGTACAACACTCTTTAGAGTTATGTCTAAGCTCAAAAATGTTAAAAGGGAAGTTAAAAAATGGAATAAGAATAGCTTTGGAAACATCTTTGAGAATAAAGTTGCCATTAAGAAGGAAATTCTTAAAACACAGGAAAAAATTCAAAAGGATGGATATACTCATGATCTCCTTATTGAAGAAAATGAAAAGTTGGCTCAATATCATGATATTATCACAAAAGAAGAAATCTATTGGAGACAAAGATCTAGGCTGTTATGGTTGAAATAAGGAGATAAAAACTCAAAAAATTTCCATCTATCAACTCTAAAGCATAGAGCCAAAATTCACATATCACACCTAAAAAAGGGAGAATTGAAGATTATAGAGGAAAAGGATATAAAGGAGGAAATGGAGTCTTTTTTATCATCCTTAATGAAGGTTGATCCCAATATCAATTTGGATAGTCAATCTGAAATCCTAAGAGTGATTCCTCCATTGGTCTCGAAGGAATAGAATAAAATGTTAAGCTCAATTCCTAATGATGAGGAGATCTTCAAAGATGTTTACTCTCTAGGAGGAGATAAAGCTCCTGGACCAGATGGTTTCCCCATGTTTTTATTTCAAAAACTTTGGAAATATGTTGGAAAAGATGTTAGTGATATTGTGAGAATTTTATGGGTCAAAACAAATGCTTAAAGAAGTTAATTCTACCTTTCTGTGTTTAATTCCCAAGAAAATTGGTGCTAAATCACCTGATCAGTTTAGACTGATCAGCCTCTGTAATTCATTCTATAAAATTATTTCCAAAGTTCTTACTTCTAGATTTATTCAAGTGATTCCTCTGGTAATTGCTGATCAGCAAAATGTATTTATCCTTGGTAGACCAATTCTCAACTCTATTATCACTGCTCATGAGAATATTCACTCATTGTCATGTTCAAATAATCAAGGGTTTATTATGAAAGTTGACATTGCTAAAACCTATGACAGGGTTGATTGGTTATTCCTTTCAAATAGTCTTTTAGCTTTTGGTTTTGACCAAAAGGTGGTTGGTATTATTTATCAGTTGATTTCTACTTCCTCTATTTTTGTTTTGGTAAATGGAAGCTCATCCCATTTCTTTTATCCATCTCGGGGATTGAGACAAGGGGATCCTTTATCCCCCATCCTTTTTGTAATTATGGCTGATTGCTCAGGGAGACATATTGGGGATTTAGTCCATAAAGGTTTATTTAAGGGTTTACAACCATCTTCCTAGACTCTTTTTTGTTCTCATGGATAATTTGTTGATGATACCATCTTTATGGGGAAAGCTGAAGTTAAGGAGGCAAGAATGTTGAAGCAATCTATTAATTTATATTCTTCGGCCTCTGGTCAATTGATTAACTATAATAAAAGTGCAATGTTCTTTATCAAAACCCCTATCTAGAGACAAAATAAAATTTCTAAAATTCTTGAATGTTCTATAGGATCTCTCCCCTCTTCTTACTTGGGTCTTCCTCTTGGTCTGAAAGTCCCTGATGCATTCTGGGAGGATCTTATTAATAAGTTCAGTAAGAAACTTGTGGGATGGAAAGGAAACCTTTTAATTCAGGTAGGAAAGTTAACTCTTCTCAAAACTTGCCTTTAAAGCATACCTACTTATGCTTTAAGTCTATTTAGAATTCTTATTAAATATGTAGAGGCTATTGGAAAAATTCAAACAAATTTCCTATGGACTGGTACTGAGGAAAAAAGGAGAATGCCTTTAATTTCTTGGGACAAAGTTTGCAAACCTTTCAGGGAAGGGGAATTAGGAATTAGGAAAATCATAAGTATGAATAAAGCTCTCTTAGCCAAATTGGGATGGAGAGTTTATCATGAAAACAAAGAGTGGAGCACTATATGGAAACACAAGTACCTCTTTAATGCAAAATCCCTTTCTGATTTCTTTTCTTATTCTAATGTAATCCGTCCCTCTTCCATATGGGGGACTATTTAGGGAACCCAAAAAAATTTAGAAAAAGTATGTTCTTGGAAAGTTGGTAATGGACTCAAGGTGAAATTTTTGGATGATGTCTGGTTAAAGGATTATCCTTTGATGGAATATTTCCAAGATAAGGATATAGTTAATTAATGTAAGCAGAGATATGGTATACTAGTTAGTCAGTATTGGCAGAATAATTCTTGGGTGAATTTAACTGATGTTAGTCAAGGCTTCAGTAACATCCAATTATCTCTTAATGTTGTTTCTCTTTATCCCTATCTAGAGGACAAGATTATTTGGCATGATGATCCTAGTGGACAATTTAAAGTCTCTACTATCTTTACTTCAAAGGAAAAGGGTAATCAACCTTTGTGGTCTCAAGCATGAATGAAGGGGCTCATCCCTAAAATAAATATCTTCTTCTAGACATTGCTTCAAAAAAAAATCCTGACCCTTGACAATTTATAGAAAAGAGGAATAAATGTGGTTAATAGTTGTATCTTATGCAAAAGTGGATTTGAAGATAGAGACCATATGTTTTTGAACTATCCCTACACTTAGCAAGTTTCGATTGAGATCCTTAATTTTTGGGGTATAACATGGGTACATCAAAAAAGTGTGGATCTATCTTTTAAAAGATGGTGTTGTCCCTCAAAAAATCCTAATGTTAATTTTTTTTTGGAAACTAACACTTCCTCATATATGGTGGGGTATATGGAAAGAAAGAACTAATAGAATTTTCAAAAGTAAAGAACTTCTAGGATGGGTGCTTGGTCAAAATATTATTAGAGCTATTAAGGAGAATTTTAAATCACAAAGGGATCTTGATCAAACCTTTCAATTTGATAACCCCTTAAAATTTGAAAGGCCTAATCTGAAAATTGATAATCCAAGATTGAGTGTAAAATGGAATGTCCCTCCTACTGGATGGATTAAAGGAAATTTTGATGGAGAGGCTAAAGGGAATCTAGGAAGAGTGGGATGTGGAGGAATTCTGAGAGATCATATGGGAAATGTAGTTGATGCCATTGCTATTCCAATTGGCAAGTCAAATAGTCATATTGCTGAAGCTACTGTAGCCCTATATACTATTAAACTAGCTGTTGAATTGGGATTTTCCAAATTATGGTTGGAAGGTGACTCTTTGAATATTGTAAACATCTTAAATAAAAAAAACTCAAGTTCATGGTCTATTGAGGCTACGGTGATGGAAATTAAAGATTTAATTCTAAAGTTTGAAAAAGTGACCATATCCCACACATATAGAGAAGCCAATGGAGTTGCTAACTAGATAGCTAATTATGCTATCCAAACGGGGCAAAAGGTGAGATGGCATGATGTACTAAACAAGCACGTTGATCTCAAAGCACTTATCAATTATGATGCCATTCATTCTAAAGAGGGAAATATCTACCTGGATTAGTAAATTAATGATTCAGAGTGGAATTAAGGTGGATAGATTACCTTCATTAAATAGGTACATTCACGAGAATGCAACATGGATTTCACATGTGCCAGCATATAAGCGATTTCCATTTCATGTAAAAAACAACTGGGTCCATTGTTCTGCTCTCAGTGTTTAGGTGTTATTGAAATATTTTTTGTTTTGCAAAATGATGGGTGAACTGAGGAAGTAAGAGCCAAAAAATTGTGAAGAATGGAAGGACAGAAAGGATGTATGGAAGATTCTTCAGAAAGGGAGGGTGGTAAGTTATACGGAGTGACTGCATGGATCTAAACCCCATATTACGATGACATTCTTCCAAAACTAGGTTGATGATAGAGTAACTCTCCATGGTGTTACTATGAAGATCACAGAGGAGTTCATCGTTGAGGTTACAGGGCTCCCCACAGGTGACATTAAATTCTCTAAGTAGACTAGTATTTCCAATGCAACTTACAAAAAATTCCCAAAAACAGATGCAGAGGAGAAGCAATTGGAAAAGAGTGGAGATTTCTTCAATTTGGAGTAGATAGAAGGAATCTAGAGAGACGTATTATGTTGCATTCATGAGTATTTTATCCTAGATGGTAGAAGTAAAAGAGTTCATAAATTTCATTTTGTCTTTCTTAATCATTTTAGGCATAATGATAGAATTTCCTTCCCTTTCTATTTGCACCTTTTGCTACTTCAAAGTCTGTTTGCTCATAGAAAGAAAGAATCTCGACCAATTTTGCATGAAGGGCTGATCCTTATTATAGAGGGCTATTGCAAAAACAATGCTATAGTCTTGAGTCCTTATTCTCACAAAAATAAGGATTCTCAGTGCAAGAAGAATGGAAAGGTGAAGGGGAAAGATAAAGTAAAACCTAAACTCTCCAGTCTTAAAAAATAGAATGTTGAAGAGGAATATGAATGTGAAAGTACAAAAAGTTTTGAGAAGAATGATTTTGAGGAAGAAGGGATGGAAATAGGGGATTTTAGTTCAAATTTGGAAGGTTATCAGGAAAATGAAGACAAAAGTGAGAAAGAAAATGAAGGGGAAAAAATAGAGGGCAATACAGAACAGAATAATTCTAATCATGAAGATAATCAGACTGTGGTGGGGGAAAGTGTTAAAGAAAAAAATAACTTACTTGATGATCTAGCTTTGACAAGAGAAAAGGAACATTTGGTTCTAGTTTCCAATCATGCTATGGAGGCTAGAGAAAAAGGAAAGGATGATCATGACCAGCATAAAGACCCTACTGAGACAAAAAAGGAGAAAATGATGGAAAGGGAGGACCAAATTGAAAAGGATGAGTCCTTTCCATAGGAGAATGCAGATGATAGTTATGACACTCGGCAGAGGGATAATAAGATCTCCTTCATTAATTAGGCCAAATTCAAAGTGGATGTAATTTTCCAAGTTGATTCGTGGATGCACATGGAAATGATGGAGCTGAAGAAGAAAGTAGAAATAATGCAACATAACCAAGAAGCTGATAGGATCAAAATCAATAATTTGGAAAAGCAAATGAGTGATATTCCAATTAAACTTAAGGATTATGAGAATAATCTGAGAAGGCTCATCAAGGAAAGTAGAATGAAAATGGAGGAGGTTACTTCTAGCATATGTGCGGCTGTAGCTAACCATGGAAAATGAGCTAATGAAGAAATACAATCTCTAAAGGGGCCAAGAAAGAGGACCAGGCAGAGCTCGAGGAAGAAGGCCTAGCAAGAAGCTACTACATCACCTATAATATCCATACAGGATACATCAATGGTTGGAAATGAGGCTATGAAGATGATCTTGGAATTAGAAGATTAAGGTCTTCATTGTTGCTATTGTTTTTGTTCTGGTACTTTATGTTGGATGTTATAACTGGTTTGGAAATTTGGATCTTAGTTTTAAAAACTTATTTTGAGTTTTCAGGTCTCTGTAAAACTTGTGATCTTTCTTTTGGTTTTGGTCTATGGTTTTAGGTCCCTGTAAAACTTGATTTTGATACTATTTTTCAATAAGTTTTAGGATTGTTAATCCTGTTGGGTGTAATCATTTCATCTTTGTTTTTTTGTTAAAGGGTTTCAAGGTCCCTTCAAATCCTACTTTTACCTTGATCTAAAACAACTATAGGTGGTATTTAACATTATTTTAGGGGCCTAAAGAGGATGGGGAAGGCACTCAAGAAGGATGAGAAAATTATCTAGGGTCATGAAGCTAGTCTTCTCTTTCCACTATTAGATCCTCCACTAAACTGGGATTGCTTCTTATTTAGATCATCAAAATAACATCTTCAGATCAGCTTGTATTATCTTTAGAGCTACCTGTATATTATTTGGATCATTTTTAGAGCTCACTATATCATCTTTTGAGCTGACTAGATCATCTCTATATCTCACTAGATCATCTTCAGAGAATCTTAAAAACTATTTCCAAAAAGGTGTTGTCCTAAATGTTGATGACTTATCAATATTTCAAATTATCTCTTAGTAACGACATATTAAGTTTCCTCTCAATAGCTCCCAACACCACACCAAGACCTTTTAAGATACTCATGTTGTTGGATAGATCAAGGGTGCTTATGAATTATCACTAAACTGCCTTTTCCATTGCCTTCACCATGGCATATTTTGAATATTGAGACTCTATATAAAATATCAAGGAACATATAAGCATGTTTGATCATCATGATAGCACTTGACTCAAGTTAGAAGGGAGGTATAAGACTGGCAAGGCAAAGTTATAACATAACAAGACCATGGATTATTTTAACAACCCTCACAACTCATAAGGACAAGATATAATCATGAGACTAGTGATGGACCATGACTCAAAACATTAGGTTGACCCCTATCTAGGTCGGGGAATAGAAATTGGTCAACATTTATGGTGATTCAACTAGTTTGACCAGCCTACTAATCAAGAGAACCTAGAGGCTCAACTATGACTCATGACTTGAAAGACCACAATCATGGACTAATCAACTAATCTAGTACTCAAGGACACTTCTTGGACTATATAAATAAGACACATAAAGGCAATCCAATAAATGACACCTATCTCTAAGAAACACACATAACATCTAGGAAAAAAGAAGGCAAGGAGCTAAAACAACAAAAAAAACTACCTAAAAACTTGTGTGACACACTTATTGGAGGTAATAGAAACAACCCAAACAACTAGTATATATAACATACCTCAATGGATCTTCTCCCTCTTGGATAAAAGAGTAAATTTATAGGGACTCTCCTTCCCTAAAAAAGATAATGATGTGAAGTAAGAAGCTCCATGCATGATAAACTTGGTGGAGTAGTCTTCTTATTGACCAACTCACTTTTGATGGTCTTAAGTGTCATATCAGTTGTAAACAGATGGCCTATGAACACATATTAATTTTATGTATCAAATTTTACCTCCTACTTCTCCTAATTATTTTTAACCTCTTCAAGGGATCTAGTGTACTTTAGGACTTCATCATGCTGGTTATCTCCTAGCTTCACAAGATCAGGTACCATAATGATATCATCTTGAAGCATATGGTCAAGATCATCTTTAAGGACCTCATATACTACTATAATTTCATCTTAGATCTTCCTTATTTTCCCAAATAATGTTTCTTCTAGTTGTAGACTCATCATCTTGACATCCTAAAAACCTTTAAAAGGATTACTACCTGTAGAAAATAGACCATGTCCCTCTTCTTCATGATTTTCAAGCTTTACATATTGCTCAGGACAACTAAAAATGGAATAAGAGGTTGGTAACCCTATTTAATTACCCCAAACAAATATTCCTCTAATGGAGTAGTCTCTTGAGATGGCATGCTTATGGAGTGTCCTACCCCATGCTTGGTGAACTCATCTTCTTCAATCTGAACTAAGTCATGGTAGGCCTTTATAAGAAGAGAACCTGATCCTATGATCTCAAACAAGCCTTGTAATTGATTTCCTTGACCACTTGAGACTTATTTAAGTTTATCTTATTGCTCTACCACTACTACTAGTTGGTTAATTATCTCATTCTCACACTTTTTAGAATTGTCAAAAAGGGAGAAAACTATTATGCCAGTAAGGAGTTTTTTTATCAACTGGCTTACCTTTTTATTAAACAATATATTTCTCTTCTTTTTCTTTAAACTTATCCTCCTTGGCATCCTTTAATACTAAATTGTACCTCTCTTCACCAAGAGGTTTCCAAATTTTAGAATCATCTTTAACTTTATCCAAATCATCATCATCATCATCATCATCATCATCATCAGCTATAGATTCAACTTGATATTCATTGCTTACCTCTTCAAGGAGTGGCATACGACATTTTTGGAGTGACCCCAAGAGAGATGAGATGTTTGTTACATTTCCATCATTTAGTTGATTATTCTCAACAACCATGCTTTCCTCCTTCTGCACATTGATCTAGATGTATTTCCATGAAGGAAATGGCATAGTCTCTTGAATGATCTTGGGTTTGCTTGATTTGTCATCTTTCATTTTTAAATTCAACACTTGGTTCTAATATGGAAACTTATGCTTAGGATTTTCTTATTTTGAGTGTAATACTATTTGGTTCATGAATGGGGGTATGTGTAGCTAAGATGGCATTTTTGTTATAGTTACTATGGACTAATGTAGATGTTTGTCTATAGCCTCAATTTTTTTAGGAAGGAATGCTTCAAAATCAAGCTTTGAGTGATCATGATGACTAGTTCCTTCAATGCCTACTCTTCCTTCCTCTTTCACTCTCTTTTGAACAAAATTTCACGATGGAAACTTTTGCAGAGTTTGCAAAGGATTTGAAGGGCTTCGACACATAATTACTAGGATATTTTTATGGGTGATGGGAAGCTCAACATGAGATTGACATGGAATGGAGGGGATAAAAAGTTAGTATTGGTGAGTTTGTTGCCCTTCATTTACTATCCATCTATCCTCAATCTTAGTAATCAAATCCTCTATATTCAACATGTCATTATTGCCCCTTGAATGAACCTCTCTCATGAGGAATGATAAGTCCCTTTTGGCATGCCACAATGAAAATATAAAACCCTCAATGACATGCTTGGTAATTTATTTCACATATCATTTTAATGTGTCAATTTTTATCATGTGTCTCTCATGATCCAATAGGGTTTGTTTAAGGCTAGATATGGAATGATTTGCTGTATAAATGGGCTGCTCAAGAATTTAAATTTGAAGCCATTACTTATCATATGGGTAATTATAATAACAAAGAATTTGATGGGGTTCATAACATGGTTGTTAATCTTGACAATAGGGAATCTCATCATAAGACTAATAAGGAGGAATGTCATGGTTGATAGGGGGTAGAATAGGGTTGGTAGGGATCATAATGATATTAAAATGAATCAAAGTATTTCTCATAGGGAAATGAACAACATAATTATACCTAATTTAACTCTATACTTCATCATTAAACAAAAAAAAAATGAAACTATGGAAAACAACTATCTTAACCTTGAAGTGAAGGCTTGCCATTAATTTTACCATGACTTCTAACTACAAACTTGCTAATTTGGTTCTTGAAGCCCTTGAAGATAAATTTAGATGTTTCTAATTAATTTCCTTATTTCCTTATATGTCCTCCAAGTCTTATTAATCATTCTTTAAGGATCTTGAATATCATCCCACTAGGTGTGCTAGAACTATTGGTGATCTAGATTTCACCCTTGATGAGGAGAATATTGTTCATGTCTTCCTTAAACATAGTACAACATGGGAGTGACCTATATATTTTGGGTTACATAATATTCATGTCACACCTCTAAATTTTATGGGGATAGCTACCATAATTTTAAAATTCAATGCTCTCTCTAAGACATGAACTTAACACAATGAAAATGGAAAGAGATATGAAAACCAATGAAAGAAATTACTCTAAGTGGTGATGCACCAATTGATTAAACATCCAATCTTATATATATCCTTTAAAACCTACCAATGAACTTGATGAAGATAATGATTGATCAAATTCCTTGGTGGTGTTCTAAGAATGAATATTTTGTATGGAGGTTGAATAGGATTTTTTAACTTGAATTACTAAGCCTAGATCTTCACAAAAAACTAGTAACTTGTGACACTTCAAGAACATTCCTTCTTGTTAACACTTCATACAACTTACAATAGACTAATAGCTTGAATTTAGGTGCATGAAAGGACATACAAATGAAAAAATGATTCATAAATTATTTTAATCAAACTTCCATAGAGCACACTAAAATTCAACAATAAATCTATAAATGTCTTCTATTCATTCAAAGGAGTTACAAGGTAATTTTGGTAGAGCTTTGCTACACCTAGCCAAAGGATACAAAATCAAGATCTTAATACCTAATTAAAAATAAATTTTTAAAGAGAAGAGGGAATATTACAATTGTGGGAGAGGTCAAGAATGAGTCAAATTCAGTGTATGGTAGTTACACAGGATTATTCACCATCCTCATGCATTTAATGGGTATATTTTGGTATTTGGGGAAGATTTGGAGGCTGTAACCATGCTTAAAATATCCCAATATTTCATAATATGTAAATTATATAATGAAAATGGAGTGTGTATGGACATTTTTTGAGGTGTTGGGAAGCCTCTCCTTCAATTTGCATGTAGAATGGTCTTTGAAACTTATTTTAGCCTATCATAATGGCATTCATTTTTGGGTGTGCTCACCTAGATGATAGTTACTAATGTTTGAAGATGATAAATCAATGTTCCATGCCACATTATTTCTACTATACCATTCTAATTTCAAGATAATTAGGCCTATTTACTTATCCTTCAATATGATACTCACATCTATTACTTGAATGATCAAATAATTGACCAGGCTCCCAAGTCATATTTGCTCCTTTGAGGATCTCTTTGTTAATTTAATCCACTTGGAATATCTTTTGCATTTTAAAAGTCACTAAAAACATGTTAGTGTCTCTTAGACAAAATCATAATTACTTATACATACATAAATCCTCCTTTTGACCTTTGCTAAAGGCTCTTTTAGACCTAGTTTTGAGCATAGACTCCATTAATAGAGATATGAAAACTTGGTTTTTTTTATCTTGAAGTATAGTAGGAGAATGAGAAATTGGAACACTTTAAGGACAAAAAATCATAACTCCATGTCAAATTTTGAGTCATTTCATTGATTAGAACCAAAAAATGCATCTTTTGGGGTTGTCTCAACTTGCCTTATCAAAATTTTGAGTGTGTGTAGGTCTACATTTTGTCATTTTCTTAAGTTTTATGAAGTCCAAAGACATAATTATTTTTTAATTAGGAATATAAGGGACCCAAAAAAATATTAAAATATTTATTTTTCCATTATTAAACATGAGAACTAATATGAATCACATATTTAGACCTACTACACACTCAATATTATGAATTGCGAGACATAGGGAGTAAGAAATAGGTGAATCTTGAGATTTATAAGGTCTCAATTACTCATTATTATTTTTTGGTAATTTTAAAGACCCATAAAACTTCTCAAATCATTATATTTGATAATTATATTCTTTAAGTGCCTCAAAAAAACTTTTCCTCACTTACATGATAAAATCTTGATTCTTGTAAATTTGCCCTTCTCCATGTTTTGCCTCAAAATTCTAAACGTGATTATCCAACCAAGTATTTAAAGACTCAGAATCAGCCTCAATTTGATTAGAAACCCTCACATGGTGTTTTACCTAATTATACGGTCATGAAGTTGGTCTTCTCTTTCTACCATTGGATCATCTACTAAACTAAGATTACTTCTTATTTAGTTCTCTAATAGAAAATCTTCAAAGCATCCTATAATATCTTTGAAGCTACCTATATATTATTTAGAGAATATTTGGAGCTCACTATAACATCTTTAGAGCTCACTAGATCATCTTCAGATCTCACTATATCATCTTTAGAACATCTTAAACTGTTGCCAAAAATGTTGATGACTTCTCAAGAATTCAAATTATCTCTTAGTAGAGAGATATTAGGGTACCTCTCATAAGCTCCTAATACCACACCAAGACCTTTCAATATACTCATATTGTTGGAAAAATTATGGGTACTCATGAACTGTGGTGCAATAAGACTAGTGGACTATTTAAAAATACATGGATATTTGTAAAACCCTCACAACTCACAAGGACAAGATACAATCATGAAACTAATGATGGAATAGGACTCAAAGCATTAGGTTGAGCACTTTCTAGGTCTAGGACTAGAAATTGGTCAACGTTTCTAGTGACTCAGCTAGCTTGACCAACCTTCTAGTCAAGATAACTCAAAGTCTCAAGTATGACTCATGACTCGAAATACCACAATCATGGACTGATCAACTAATCTAGTACTCAAGAACACTTCCTGGACTACATAAAATATAAGACACATAAAGTCAAGAAAATAAACAACACCTATCTCTATGAAACACACCTCACATCTAGGAACAAATAAGACAAAGAAATAAAACAACAAATAACTACCTACAAACTTGTGTGACACACTTATTGGAAGTAAGATAAACAACCCAAATAACTAGTATATACAACTAACCTCCATGGAATTTTTCCCTCCTGGATCAAAGGGGAAGTTTTTTAGGACCCTCCTTCCATAAAATAGGCAATGATGTGAAGCAAGAAGCTCCATGAATGAGAAACTTAGTGGAGCAGTCTTCTTGTTGATCAAATAACTTATGATGTTCTCATGTGTCATATCAGTTGCAAATAGATGGCCTATGAACACATATTCACTTTATGTATAAAATTTTACCTCTTACTAATCTTTATTGATTTTGACCTCTTATAGGGACCTAGTGTACTTTGGAACTTCATCATGTTGTTATCTTAAATCTTCACATGATAAGGTACCATGAAGATTTAATCTTGAACTATATGGTTAAGATCATATTTAGGGACCTCAAATACAACTACAATTTCATCTTCGAGACTCCTTGGCCCAAACAACTTTTCCTCCTATTGTAAACTCATCATCTTGACAACTTAAAGACCTTAAAAAGGATGACTACCTCTTGCAAATAAACCAAATGCTTCTTCCCCATGATTTTCAAGATTTACATATTCCTCATTAGGGAAAAGGAATAAATTCAAATGGAATAAGAGGTTGGTAACCTTATTTAAGGACCTCAAACAAAACTTCCTCTAATGGATCAGTCTCTTGGTATGGAATGTTTATATAAGTACCTTCATTATGCTTGATCAACTCATCTTCTTCAATCTTAACTAATTCATGGTAGGCCTCTCAAAGAAGATAACTTAAGCCTATGATCTCAAGTAAGACTCTAAATTAATTTCCTTGACCCTTTGATACTTCTTGAAAGTTATCTTCTTTATCTACCACTATTATTAGTTGGTCAGTTATCTCTGCAGCATAAAATTTGAGATCTATGATTAAATTATGTAATTTAAACACTCAAATATCAAAATCCTTAGTTAAAGTGATAGATCTATTAGAATCACAATGTAATAGGTGAATCAAACATTCAAACCAACATTATAAATCCTAATGCTAAGTGATCGACACCATTATTAAACACAATAAAAAGATAAGAGGATTAGGATAAATATTATCTTAGACTCAATTTTTGGATATTATGATGGTATGATGAGGATGCTTGATGATTGATTCAATAAAGGATTAGATTGGCATGATTTGTTATGATTTTTCTAGATATCTCCAATGGATGAATGGCCTTGGTTAATAGAGGAAGGAGGAAAAAATCAATGATTGAGGTTTAAACTTGGATGAAGGAGGTCAAGGGTCAGGAATTATCCAAGGAATTTAAATTTCCCTAGAAGTCTGTAGATTTAGAGGATTCTAGAGAGGATAGGTAGGAATAGGGAATGTTCTATATTTGGAGGGTTCTAGAGTCCTTCTTAAGAGTTAATAATGATTAGGGGGAGGATTAGATGGGGATTAAGTAGGGTGATTAGGGATTAGGTGTGTAGGAGAGCCTAGGCATAGGCCAGTAGGTGGGCCATTAGGAATTTAAAATTTACAAATAATAGAATAAGTGGGGTTAGATTAGGATAATGGGGATTTGGGATGAATTAATTAATTAGTGTGGTAGAATAATGTTAGTAGATTAACGATAATATAAGGGGGATATTAGATAAATGGACTAAGAATGGGGGATTAACTAGTGGGATAAATTAGAATAAATGAAATGAGTTGAATTAGTGTTGAATAACAGGAATATTACTGATAATAATATAGGTGAGAGAATTTAGGTGCATACATGTTTCCCCTCTTTGAAAGGGAATTATGAGTTAAAGGAGTAATGGTGTTTAAAATTTAAAACCATGCCATATAATAATGTTAGTAGATGGTGTTAGGGGATATGACTCCCCCTCAAGGGGACATAAAAAGAAGAATGAAATATATGGCCACTTGAAATAATAAATGATGGGTGGGATGATATGAATAAATGAAGAGATAGGATGCTAGATATGGGATAAAGGATGAAGAATATGGATTTGAATTGAGAAATGAGATACAAAGTGATGATGACCCTAACAAAGACATATGCACATGGAATAGAGATGATGGGTGTCATGGTTATTGACACATCCTAAGGGGAAATTAACCATAACATGATGATGATAGGTGTAGACACCAATATCGTGTCAACCCCCCTTGGTCTCCTTCTAAATGTTAACACTCCTAACCCACACTTGCACACCTTATCAATTTAAAAACTACTTATTTTAAATTAATTACCTCACTTTGGACACCTCACCTAGACACCTCACCCTAAGACCATTTCTTAGCCTATGAGTTAGCCTGAGACTAGGTCCTCCAAATCCTAACTACCCATGACCTATTATCACTCCATCCTAACTCCCTAACCAACTCCCATGCCTCATAATCCCTTATTTTGACCATTCTCTAATGGAAAAGGCACTTGGTGGATGGAGAAATGGGTAAAGAGCTAAAAATAGCCCTTTTACCTATTCTCTCTCTGTCGACGTCGATCAACCCTCAACCAATGTTAGCAGTTCTACATCGACACCAATGGGATCACCAATGTTGGTTACATAATCCAAGCTCTAACATTGAGCTATCCCTCCCTACCTTTTTGTACATTCGTATGCACGCTTTGAGATTTCAAGCACTAGAACTCAACTATTGCTCTCCTAGCTACCGAAGCTCTGCACAAGTAATTCCAGAGACTAGATTGAAAGATTGTATGAGGACCTCGAGCTACTAAATTGAAGAAATCCATGTCCACTTCATTGGCTCACAACACTAGTCACATCAGCCACAATAGGAATCACTATTCTGACACCTCTGGTTCTTCACCTTATAAAGCTAAGTACTCTAGTTTTCATTTTAATGTTTTAGAATATATTGTTAATTAGTTTTCATTGATGTTTCTAAATACTATTGAGAAGCGTGAATTCTTCCATGGAGGGGCTGAAAGACCTTCCCCTTATTCTCATCCCCTTTTCTCACCAATCCTCTACCTATACCCTTCCTCAGACCTCATTCACCTTCTCGTAACCCTGCACCAACCTCTAAACTTCTATAAAACCCTCTATTTATTCCAAAAATATTATAAAAGTTGCCCAAGGCTAACAACGCTGACTAAAATTGGCAACCCAACCAACGTCAACACTATTTACCCAACTAACCTCGGCAGACCCACTGATGTCAGTGATTATGTTCTGAACTAGCAAACCAAAAAGCCATCCAAACAACCCATCTAGACTAGATAGAACCTTCAGCTAGCCTTATGTAGCATTATGAGATACACAAACTATAGGGAATAGGTACACACCATCTACTTTTCTATTTCTTTAGTCATTTATCGTTTCTCCTTTTACAATAATTTTATCTTTAAATAGTGGACTATCAATCCTTAAGGAGCTTCACGCTTCCGAGACTGAGCACATGGCTTGGTAGTCCACCATATCCTCTTCTAACATCTTTCTTGTTTAAGTTTCATTCTTATTTTAGGTGTTTCCTCCACAGCTAAAGAGGAGCTCCCACAAGGCTTGGATATGGTGCACACTAAATCTAGGTAACATCAAACCCATAACCTCTTAACCTTAGTTTCCTTTTGATTTGAATGTAATTAGTGAAAATTTAGAGAAACATTCTGGCATGCCCAATGGGACCCTTGGAGTTTTCCTTGGGTTCATTCTTCTTCTTTTAAAAATCAAATTTTCATTTAGATGCATTAGAAAAATATTTTCTTCTTACATCCCCTCTTCTATCTTTTTGTTTCAAAAGGAAATCATTAGCAGAGGTTAAAAAGAACATCTCTTTTTATTCTTGTTACTTCTTTCATGCATCATAGAGTAGTGAAAAACTCATACTCTTTACCTCTTCTTCATTTGTTTGCATTTGAATAACATATTTTGATTTGGATTAAAAACTACTGCATTTCATTCTTGCTTAGATGCACACTTAGCCCACTTATTAATTAAAGCATTATGAATGAATTGTAGTGCACAAATGTGACACAACCAAACCACAATCACTTCAAATCAAACACATAAACTTACTTGAGACAAGGCCCGTCTAGGATTTCATCACCTAGTGGATACCTTACCCCACCCAATGATCCTACTTGAATTTCACCACCAAGAGGAGGACCCACTTTGTTCTCTATCAGAGAATAAACTATAGGGAAGGTATATTTTGGCTAAGCGACCCAGCTCGGCTCTAGGTTCGTGAAGTGAAGGGAGCAAGCCCCAACACCAGGCCACATACTAACCCTAACATAGATATTTTTGAGCACCATAACATAACCTAAAATTGGCCATAGACTTCCTCTCTAGGACCTGTTCTATAAGCCCAACTCCCAACACATTCTCTTAAGGCATAAGCCACCATGACTTTAAAACTCATTCCTAGGAATTTAACATTTTAGAGGTTGTTTGCCTAATCATCTATTCTACTAGTTTTATCTGAGTGTTTGAGTTGGTAAGGTCGTACCATTTGGAAGTCCAAAACAACTCATAATATCTTCTTCTTCCAAAAACTATCAATCTTCTATGTTTCTAGAATTACACAAAAATTGACATTAGTTTTTCCACCGACGTCGACAACCAAAATTAATTGACATCGGTTAACTGATCAACATCGGCAACATGTTCTAACTAATATCAATTAAACAACTGACATCGGTCACTTTCAATAAATAAATTTAAAAAAATCAAATAACAAGCTTAAAACCCAAATTTCTTGCTATTTAACACAAATTATAGTTTTTAAATCTAAAACACATAGTTTTTGGAACTTGAACCCCTTTCACCTTGAATGGTCCTGACACATAGTCAAGCTAAATTCCTTGTTGACCACATGAGTCAATATCCACTCCCACCTTTGCCCTTCGTGCCAAGTCATCTAATGGAGTATATTTCAAACACCGAGCATACTCCTATCCAACCTACCCCCAATCACCTTCCTATTATTCCCAAATGGGATCAAGATTTTGAGAGATTCCTTAACCACAACGTCAAGGCTCTCCAACATTATCTCACTAGAAGCCAAATGTGAGATCCTTTGGGTAACCCTATTTATGGGATGCCAACTTATTTGGTTAAAGTGGCAATGATATCAATAACATCCGCTACCCAACTTATGGTCACTCAGGCCATTGCTTCGACTAGTAACCCAACCATGGCCAATGTTCAGGATTTGGCCTCCCCTTCTATCCTTTCTTGCCCTACCTCCATCAGGGTTTCTGTACCCCCCAAATGTAAACAATTCAACCAAGTTTGACACCTTTCCAGAACTTGATTATCTCTATCCCATCCACTCTTACACGTATAAACACGAGAGTGACCACTTATCATTTAACTACTATCACTACCATTCAACTACCCTTGGTGGCATCTAGCCAAGTTGTGCCCTCCAACTTCATGGCATAAGCCCCCATGGCCTTGACATCAGCCCCTATGATGAATTATCAGTATGTTTTACCTACACAAATGCAACCAAGTATGTCATACACCCCTTCCAATGCCTTCTAGGTACCTTATAACTTAAGGGGTGCCCCTCATGCCAATCCATTTGTTGATCTAATTAGGATGCTAATGGAGAAGATGTCTAACCTTCAGACATCTATTTCAAGTTTGAGGAGTGTTTTTTCATATGAACAAATCTGCAATGAACCTATCCACCCTTTAGTTCCTATTCGACCATACCCTAGCCAGTGGAAAATCCCAAAATTTAATTGCTTTTAGAGTAAAGGGGACCCACAACAACATCTGTGAGCATTTAGACATGCTTGCTACCTCATAGCACACAATGCATTATTACTTCGCACATTCCTTATGTCACTTTCTGGCACCACTCTTGACTGGTATAGCTCCATTACCAGTCATTCTCTCTTCACCTTCATTCAACTCACTCAGCTATTCCTCAATCATTTCTCAATCAATATTACCAAGAAGGTCTCCATCACAGACCTTTATTCCATTAGACAATTTGAGGATGAGTCAATAGCAGACTTCGTCACCCATTGGAGAGGTTTGATCAACCAACTCTCCTTCTCACTACCTCAACCTAAGCTCATTGAGCTCTTTTCAAGAACATGTGCCAAGAACATCTCATCCACTCTGTGGGTTCAAACTTTTTGCATATTCGATGAAGCTTTCACTATGGCTTGAAAGCTTAAACTATGCATAATCGAAGAAGACAGTGTCAAATTGTGTAACAATAATACCAACACAAAAACCAATGACCCTTCTTCTTCCAAACCTTCTTCTTACCACTCTAAGTCTAAGGGATCAGAGAATGTTTTGTTCCTTAGGTCACCATCTTATACCACCACCAACCAATTTGAGCCCTCCACTTTGCAAAACATCACTAGACAATTCCAACAATGGTATGAACAATGATGACACACTCTAATAGGAGAATAGTATGCTTTTGTATTAGATAAATTAGTGAATTAGGGAGTCCTTAACCTCCCTCAAATATGACCACCTATCCAATTTTATCCCTCATGAGCCCTCCCTGCATGGTATAGAGAAAATGGCTTTTGTAACTACCATCGTGTCAAGGGTCATGACATAGATAATTGTAAAATCCTAAAAAATATTTTTCAAGACATGTTAGACAAAGGAGACCTTATTTTAGATAATCCTAATGCACCGGCCAACCAAAACATGGATGTCTTTAGGCAACCATTTCCTAACCATCCCTCAAGTCAGAACAATGTTTAGACCATGGCCGATGACTCTCAAGAATGCAACATACACATGGTTAACATAGTCTTTCCTTTCATTCCTATCCAACCTCTTCCACAATCTGAAGAGGTTGGTCAACCCATTTCTCCACCATGGGTAGAAGAATCTATTTTACCCATACTAACCCCATGCAACAAAGATCTCCCTTTGCCTCACCCTCTTCCTCGCGTGGATGAACCCGTTTCACCTGTATCACCCCCATGACATCAAACACCATTGGAAGAATTCACCATTCATACCCCATGCCCTCATGTAGAAGGGACCATCATCCCTTTGCTTCACCCTTTAGAGGAGCCTTCCTCTCTTATTTTTCCTCCACTGATGGAGGATAGTCCTCCATCCACCCCCATTTCACATGTAGGAGAGTCTACTTTGACCTCTCCCATATTGGAGGATGCTTTGATGGTACCAGAGCCAGTGGCCCCACCCTTATTCTTCTTAATACCAATGGAGGATCATACTTTCCCCACTCCTAGACCACATGCAGAAGGCATGATCATCATTGCGCTCTATCCGCTTGAAGAGTCAAAATCTCCACTCCCTTCTCTATCGAGAGAATAACTTGCCACCTCACCCACTTTAGCCAAGGAAGATCCAGTGATGGTTCTCTATCACCTTTGGCCTGTGATCGCTACGTCCAAAACATTTCCACTCTCACAATAACCCAAATCCTATAAAGGATCGACTAGAAGGCCTCTTGTGATGTCATCTAAACCCTTCTCTCAATTGGCAAAAAATGTAGGATTCCTCCATTCTAGGAACCTAGAGTATGATGCATTATGGGAGTGACTTAGGGCTCCTTATCCTACACATCTCACTTTGCCTTATACTACTAACCCTTTTGTGATGATTTATCCCAAAGCCTCTGATGAGGATTGGGTTTCCACTTCTAAATCATCAGAAGCTCAGCCTCCCACATCTGAATCCAAACCCTTGCAAGTGTCCACCATGCTAAAACAAATTAGATCTCTTGGTGTTTACCCTGTATCAAACCTAACTCACCCACAAGTGAAGTTAGATATGAACCTCGCCCTACATACTAGTGGTCCTTACACCATACTAAAGGAGGATGCTAAACCACGTTGGTCTACTCCTCCCCCACCTTTACCATTTCCCTCTATCTTGGGTCCACATCCTTCCACTTTAACAGGAGTGCTCCCTATTCCAACACCTCACAAAGGCAAACTACCTCCATTACTCCCTCTACCCATCAAAAACATATTTCTTCAAACAAATTTGATACCTCTCATCAACAAAGTGCCATCTACACATATGGCCACACCACCAACCAAAAAGGTGGTACAAAAAACTCCCCTACAACTCCTAAATAGAAGTTGTCAACCCCTACTACAATAATGAGAGCAGACCCATTAGTGGGTTCCTATGCTTCACTATTACACCAATTATTATAGTTTTCTAGCATCATTCTCCCACCCATTAAGCCATACTAACCTCTCAGATCAAAACCATCTTGGTTTGATGACACTCAAATCTACTTATATCATCACACACCTGGGCATGATACTGAGAGTTGCTATGCTCTTAAGGTTTTCATTCACCAACACTTGGAAAAGGACACCCTTCTCATTGGGGATTCTCTTGACCACTTTTTTGACAAACTACCGACACCATTCCATGCCTCCCAAACCTCCTCACTTGAATCGGGATCCCAACGCGAGATTATGGTCCCTCCACCACCTTCTCTTCCTTTATTCAAAATTAACACTATTAATGTGGTCACCAAGTCCCAAATCCTAAAGGATAAAGGAAAAGAGCAGGTTTCTACCCCTTGGACATATCCATTTGTAAAGCCCTCTCCACCACCAAAACCCAAGATTTCTATCTTGGGCACGTCTCAACTAATATCTTCGAGGGTAATTCGCGACTCCATGGTGAAACAACTTCACCAAACCCTTGTGAAGATGTCTTTATATGACCTAATACAAAGCTCTCTATAACATCACCAAGCATTGATCAAAGCTTTACATTGAGTGGAGGTCCAACCAAAAGACCCCTAACCACTAGCTACTTTAGTCAAATTTTTACCCACCGTTACCTCTATCACCTTTACTAATTCTAAGATTCCTACCTATGACCTGGAAGATCAGGATCTCACCCTCTTTATCATGGGTTATGTTAATCAAACTCATGTTAAGTAGGTTATGATTGATGGAGGTGCTAGCATCAACATGATTTATACTCATGCATATGATCAACTAGCCCTCCCAAAGAACTGCATGTCAAAAATTGACGCAATTCTTCATTCTTTCAACGATGCCACTGCCACTACCATTGGCACTGTGGTCTTACATGTTTGTGTTGGCCCATGTACAATTCTAAAACTTTTCTATATCATCAAGCGGGAATTCCAATATAACATGCTATTGGGATGACCTTGGATACATTCCATGACCTATGTCCCTTCCACGTTGTATTGTTGTGTCAAGTTTGAACACGAGGGGCAGGTTCATGTCATTCTTGTTGACCCTTCCCCCTTTAAAACATGAAACATGACCTACCAACCTAATGATGTTCTCATCCCTTTTAAAACATCCACCCAAACACCACCTCCACCTACAGAAGCCTCAACAAGCTCACAGACACCGGTCACACCTATGCCTACTCCCCAAGTGACCACGAAAGATCCTATGGAAGATACCTTCTAATGCCTTTCACTTGGGGAGTATCATTTTATTACCCTTGACATGTTCCAAACTCCATAAGAATATGGAAAACTTCATCACCACCCTAACTATGACCATCACATCAGAATGGTCATCCCAGATGGTCTTCCTAATCTCCAAACTAATCTCACCTATGGAGGGCTAGATCAGGCTCCTACTATTGGAAATCCTCTCTCATCACCCTGACTATTCACTTGTGATTTCTCCTTCCTTGGCAACCCTAGATTTGCTCACACCTATCTTCATAGGTGTGCATGGAAGGGTTTTGGCTTTGGGCATTATGAACAAGGTCCCCATAAGCCCATTGAGCCTCCAAATGATGAGTCAGTCAAAAATGCCAAGAAATGACATGGTGTGGGTTTCGAAGAACCTACAAAACCCTCTAACATCCTTCACCACAAAACTATCATAGAGCATTCTCCTCTAACCTCACCTAGTCCCCCACCCTCACCTATGGAGTCGGTGGTCTCCATCCCTCCTAGTTTTTTTTCCATAAACACCATTCACTTGGAACCCCTGACCTATCAACTAGGTGAGGCATCAAGGTCTCTTCCTCTCATTTATCTAGATATGATAGATGATGAATCTTCTAGCATCAACACTATCTAATGCCTGGATGATGATGCCATACTCACCTACATGGGTGTGGATGACTCTTTTATACAATGATCACTTCCTTAAAAAACACAAGTTATGTTAAATGAATCAACTATTGACATTAATCTACCATATACTGATGTTCCTCACATTTTAAAGATTGGTCAATCTTTAGATGCCTAAGAACAAATCGACTATACCAAATTCCTTAAAAATCATAGCAAAGCCTTTGCTTGGTCCTATAACTATATACTTGGTATTGACCCTAACATTATCATCCACAACATCATCATAAACTACAAAGCTAATCATATCAAGCAAAAGCTTCATAGGATGCATCCTCACGTCACACTCCTTGTCAAAGAGGAGCTTCAACATCTTCTCTCTATCTCATTTATCCAACTGATTGATTATCTGTAATGGGTGTCAAACATTGTCCCTATCACATAAGCAACAGGGGAAATTCAAATTTGTACTGACTATCGTGACCTCAACCTAGCTTGCCCAAAAGATGACTTTCCTTTGCCAATAATTGACCAACTTATTGATCTTATGGCTGGTCATGAGATACTATCCCTCATGGATGGGTTTTTAGGATATAATCAAATCTTGATTGCCCTAAAAGATCAACATAAAACCACCTTTATCACCCCATGGGGGACATTTTGCTATAGGGTCATGCCTTTTGGCCTAAAAAAAGTAGGTTCTACATACCAACGTGCCATGACTTATATCTTTCATGATCTCCTCCATAAAATCATGGAGGACTATGTGGATAACCTATTGGGGAAATCCAAACTTCACCATGACCACCTAACCATTTTCAAAACAATATTCACTCACCTACTACAATATAAAGTTTGACTCAACCCCAAGAAATGTGTCTTTGGGGTTCTCTCATGGAAGCTTTTCAATTTCATCATTTTTCTCCATGGCATTGAGGTAAATCTAGCTAAGATTCGAGCCATACTCGAGATGCCCCCACTAACTAACCTAAAACAACTTCATAGCCTGCAAGGGAAGCTTTAATCTATTCGTCACTTCACCTTGCAGCTATCTAACTGATGTCAACCCTTGCATGACCTCCTCAAGAAAGACATCTCCTTTAATTGGAATAAGGATTACCAAGAGGCTTTTGAGGCTCTTAAACATTATCTTGTCTCTCCACTAGTCCTTATTCCACCTAAAGATGACCGACCCTTCTATCTTTACATTTTAGCAATAGATCATTCCTTAGGTGCCATGATCGCGCATCGAGATGAACAACATCGTGAGCAAGTGGTTTATTATATAAGCCACATGATCGTTGACTATGAAACTTGGTATACTCATATCAAGAAACTTTGCTTGGCATTAGTCTTTACCACCTCCAAACTCCACCACTATCTCCTCAACCACAAGACATACATCATCACCCACACCGACCCTCTCAAATACATGCATTCCAAGCCATACCAAAACCAACATATGGCTCATTGGCTCATGCTTCTCACTGAGTTTGATTTGGAATTCATTCAACAAAAGTCTATAAAGGGGCAAACGATTGCTGACCAACTAGCAAATGCCCCTTTACTTGATAACCAACCCTCTAACTATGAACTTCCTGATGAGTCTATTGCCATGCTATCCACTAATGACATCCCTTATCAAATGATAATGTTCTTTGATGGATCTAAATGTCAACTCAGTGGGGGTGTGGGGGTTATCTTCATCCCTCATGAGGGGGAGCCCATGCCTCTATCCTTCAAACTTGACTTTGAATTCACCAATAACATGGTTGAGTATGAAGCCTTAATTTTGGGGCTTCAAACTACCCTTTTCTTGGGCATTAAGACAATCAATATCTTTGGGGAATCGCAACTAGTCGTTAATCAAATTAATGGTTCATATCTTTGTAAAAACAAAGTTTTACAATGATATAAAAATTGTGTTGACACATTGTTAGGGTCTTTCAACCATTATATCTTGCAAACTATTCCTCGCTCTACAAATAAGTTTGCCAACACAATGGCTTCTCTCACCTCACACATCCCATCTTCATCTGCTTCCTTGAAAATCTGTCATAGTACACCATTTGGTATTTCCCTCATATATCTCAATTGACATCAACTTTGTTGGCAATATAGACTCTAGTCTACATGATGTTTGGTATAAATAACTTGTTGACTACTTGACTTATTCTATCATTCCTCCTGATCTCTCTAGCAATGGACGATGGGATTTTATCAAGTGTACTACTTGATACACCATGCTAGGGGGTCTTCTCTACAAATGAGGTTTTGATGGCCCCCTTCTTTGATGCCTAACCACCACTGAGACATCTCATGCCATCAAACAAGTCCATGATGGGATTTGTGGAGGACATTTTAGTGGTAACTCGGTTGCAAAGCGCATCCTCCACCTGGGCTATTATTGGCCCACTCTTAACCAAGACTGCAGTGACTACATTCAACATTATATCAAATTCTAGCAACATGCTAACCTACTTCACGTCCCTAGCCACACTTTACAAGTTGCTAAGGATTTCTAGCCCTTTTCACAATGAGGCTTAGATCTAACTGGTGAGATTAACCCTCATTCATCTCTCTGACATCAGTCTATTATCATAGCAACTAAATATTTCACTAAATGGGTGGAAATTGTTCCCCTCATATCCACTAAAGCTAAAAAAATCATCGACTTCATTAACCACCACATCATCTGTCATTTCAGTATACCTCACAAGATAATCACCAATAATGGCAAATATTTCAAAAACAAAATCAACCAAAATCTTTGCGATGCTTTTGGCATCAAACTCAGCTTCTCCTTACCTTACTATCCACAAGCAAATGGATAGGTAGAATCTTCTAACAAAATACTAACTAAAATCCTAATGAAGGTGATCAATGACACTAGAAGGGATTGGCACACTCACATTCCCTTTCCTTTGTGGGCCTACCGCACTAGCATCTAAACCCCTACAGGTGCTACACCTTTCTTCTTAGTGTACAGCAATCACACTAGCATCTGAACCCCAAATTTTGTTACAAAAACAACACCCCCCTCTCAGAAGCTTCCCGCATTGATCAGCTTCACATGACCACAAAAAAAAACATCCCCAAGTAGACTTTCTGCATTGATCAGTCTACCAAAAAAAAAATTGACTAACAAACTATTAAGTCATGGACTTGCTTGTAGTCATTCTCAGGGTCACCTATAAAAGGGGCAAAGTTATCCCTGCTAAAAAGGGTTATGCTATCCTCACATATCACATAATCACACCTATTACCCTAAAATACCCAAGGGATTTTGAGCTCACTTAACGTCAAGTGATTAGGGTACTTCTCTAACACAAACCAATGGTCAATGACATAATGCATGAATAAGGCTTTTATTTGCAAAAACCCTATCTATGCTATCATTATGGTCCTTCTCAATGAAAGAGCAACATGCCTTTCAGTTCTTACACACCTTTGTCACATGCCAATTTATCTTTTAGGATGCAGTGTCTTAAATTATTATATGCTTGCATATTGTCATCTCATAATTTTCACTATAAAGTTATGAACCTAACATTCAACTCAATTTTATCATAAATAACATCACATGTTTCTAATAAAATACAACCAAAACATTTTCTAACCATTAACATAACATCATGATTTATTTAATGCAAATACCAATTTGTGTTATATATATATATATATATATATATATATATATATATATATATATATATATATATTATCATAGCCCATTCACATTAGTTTTTATGGAAAATAATACACATGGAAACTATCAACCAAACACAATTTATGTCAAGCATATACCATCACCAATATGGAAACCTACTGAAGCATAAATAAACTCATTTCATTTTTAGCATACACCATCACCAATATGGAAAATTACTAAGGATGAAAAACCACATAACCTATGTTACATCATACACCATCACACAATATGGAAAAGGCTATAACATCATCATACACTCATCATTTCAAGAATGTACCATCAAAGGAAATGCTAAAAACACTAACATAACCAAAACAACTATTAACCTCTTTGACTCTTCTTCCCTTTTGGGAGAACTACATTAGCCTGAGGCCTTTAAAATAGGGGCTATATAGGTAGCACTCAGTTGACATGGGGTCTTTTGAGGTTAACTTGGCCATTCATTTGTTCATCTACCTAATGGACCAACTATCTAGATCATAGGCTCACTGCCTACCTTGAACCCTAGGCTCACCGCCTATCGATGCAAAAACTGTCGATGACATAAAACATAGGTCTTCTCTAAAACTACCCAAAATCATGACGAAACAACTAGCCCTGACACTATACAAGTCACCTTAGACCTCTCCTGGGGCAAATTTGAGATCACATACATCTCCCTTACCACAACAAACAACACTTGAGATCACTTATATCTCAGCCTAACTCGACAAACGACCTTGGAGATCATGACTATCTCCTCAGACCACGACCACTTTCGAGACAACTTTGCCTTGGTTGTTTTGTTTGCATATGCTACCTCAAAAATAGTTACCAAATTATATGCACCCCTCAAACCTATTGTTGGATCATGACCAAGTTGATCCCCAATATCTGTGACATTTTCATGTTTTCCAGGAGCACTTCCTAGCCTAGATACTTAAAACATGATGACCATTGGAGCTATAACTTTGATTTATCTAACCTAATCAGCTACCACTGATAAGTTGGGGATCAATTACTTTGATTTTAGTCCTCCTCGACCATTAAAGCTATAGCTTTGATCATTTTAACCCAATTAGCTACCACTAATAATCTGGGGACCAGTTAGTTTGATTTTAGTCCTCCTCGACTTTTCCTACGACAATTTGACCTGCCTATCAAGTGAAGTGGTATACGTGCAATCTCAACTATTACAACATTCACACTCTAACCTCACCCTACCCATCCACTACCTATCAAATCAGCACCTAATTTTGAACTACCTTCTCTCAATTCCTTCTTTGAGGGGGAATACCTCATCCCATACCTAGGGCAACCTACATCTATTTTTGTCTTATAGTTCGTCAAAGCAAACCACAGGACAAAAAGGGGAAAATGTAGACACCAATATCATGTCAACCCCCCTTGGTCCCCTTCTAAATGTTAACACTCCTAACCCACACGTACACACCTTATGAATTTAAAAACTACTTATTTTAAATTAATTACCTCACCTTGGACACCTCACCTAGACACCTCACCCTAAGACTATTTCTTAGCCTATGAGTTAGCTTGAGACTAGGTCCTCTAAATCCTAACTACCCATGACCTATTCTCACTTCATCTTAACTCCCTAACCAACTCCCGTGCCTCATAATCCCTTGTTTTAACCATTTTCCAATGAAAAAGGCACTTGGCGGGTGGAGAAATGGGCAAAGAGCTAAAAATATCCCTTTTACCTATTCTCTCTCCATTGACATCGGTCAACTCTCACCCAACATCAATAGTTCTACACCGATGCCGATGGGATCACTGATGTCAGTTACATAAGCCAAGCTCTAACATTGAGCTAGCCCCCCCACCTTTTCACACATTTGCACACACACTCTGAGATTTCAAGCACTAGAACTCAACTATTGCTCTCCTGGCTACCAAAGCTCTACACAAACCATTCTAGAGACTAGATTGAAAGATTGTACAAGGACCTCGAGCTACTGAATTGAAGCAATCCATGTTCACTTCATTAGCTCACAACACCAGTCACATCAGCCATAGCAGGAATCACTGTTCTGAGACCTCTAGTTCTTCACCTTATAAAGCTAAGTACTCTAGTTTTCATTTCAGTATTTTAGAATATATTGTTAATTAGTTTTCATTGATATTTATAAATACTATCGAGAAGCCTAAATTTTTCCATGGAGGGGCTGAAAGGCCTTCCCCTTGTTCTCATCCCCTTTTCTCACCAATCCTCTACCTATACCCTTCCTCAGACCTCATTCACCTTCTTGTAACCCTGCACCAACCTCTGAACTTCTAAAAACCCCTCTATTTATCCTAGAAATATTCTAAAAGCCATCCAAGGCTGACAACCCTGACTGACATTAGCAACCCAATCAATGTCAGCACTATTTACCTAACCAACCTCGGTAGACCCACCAATGTCGACAACTGTGTTCTAAACTAGCAAACTAGAAAACCATCCAAACAACCCATCTAGACAAGATAGAACCTTCAGCTAGCCTTCTGTAGAATTCTGAGATACATAGACTATAGGGAACATGTACACAACATCTACTTTCCTATTTCTTTAGTCATTTATCATTTCTTCTTTTAAAATACTTTTATCTTTAAATAGTGGATTGTCATCCCTTAAGGAGCTTCATGCTTCTGGGACCAAGCACGTATCTTGGCAGTCCACCATATCCTCTTCTAACATCTTTCTTGTTTAAGTTTCATTCTTATTATAGGTGTTTCTTCCACAGCCAAAGAGGAGCTCCCACAAGGCTTGGATACGGTGTACACTAAATCTGGGTAACATCAAACCCACAACCTCTTAACCTTAGTTTCTTTCTTATTTGAATGTAATTAGTGAAAATTTAGAGAAATAATAGGATTAAAAAGACATAAGCTTTAGATGTATCCCAAGAAAGGATGCATGCAAGGGATAGCTATAGGCTATGATAGATAAGTATCTGATTAATGATGGGTGTAGCTCAAATCTAAATCAATCAATATGATGTATGTGATGATATAGAAGAAATGATATGATCGAGTGATCAAAAGACTACATTACATCAAGTAAATGAGACATAATATGATTAAGGATAATTCACCTCACAAAGACACATGTAAGGGAGTGATAATTGGTTGACCAATCGATGATTGATGAAAGAAAAGATAGAAGTTGTGATTTATTGGGCCTAATCAATAGGTACACGTGATTGATGAAAGGATTAAGGATAAGATTGTATAGATGGTGATTGATCAAATAATTATATTATAGCTCAAGGATTTTACTAATGTAGGACTTGAAGATGATGATGGATGGTAAGGAAAGAGGAGATAGTGGCTGAGATATCTTTGGGCACTAAAAAGTGGCTGAGTTATGCCTACATAATATGAAAAAAACTCAAGTCGATGTAGCTATAATTAGAGGATAAAAGATAATGATGAATATGATTAGTGATTAGAGGGTGTTGTTAGAGATTATAGGATGTGATTCAGGTGATGAGATGAGGTTATGTCAATTTAATGTATTTATATGGGTGATGGGAATAAGGCTGATTAGATGATGAGAGTGTAGGTGATCAAGTCATCACAATTATCATAAGTCTCATCATAGTCTAAGAAATCCAAAAGATATGACACTTAGCAGTATACCTGATGATATAGACATGACCAAAAGGATGTGGTGCTAAATTACATGAGAAATTAGTAAACTATACATCCTTAAGGGCACTATTGGTGTCCTCATAACATCCCTATTCATTGGCCAATAGATAAAAATACATGATACAAATAAAATATAAGACAAAAAAGATATATACTTGATGAAAATAAGATAACTATAACAAACAAGTAACACACATGAGAATTTTCATATAGTGTCCTAATGTCTTGTCTAATGATGGGATGAGTGATTGGCTGATGGGTTGGATTAGGATTTGATTATGAAATAATAAAAAATGTTGATTGGGGATAGACTATAGACATTTATGATGATTGACTAGTGATTTTGATAAAGGTCTAGACTTGGATGAGAGACTATGATTAGGATAAGGATGTGGATATATATATATATATATATATATATATATATATATATATATATATATATATATTAAGATGACTAAGGATTATCAAAAGACAAAACCTTGAAAGAGTCCAATCTAGAAAAATATTAGGAAATGATGGGATAAAATACCTTCCATACTATAAAAATAGTAACTAGATGGGTACTAGGTATGGAGAGGCATTGATAGAGAGATGATGGGATCATATCTTTCATACTAACAAAATAGTGATTGGATGGGTGCTAGGTATGAAAAGGCAATGATAAATAAGTGATGGGTGATAGAATAAATTATTTTTCAAGGTTGTGTATGTTGATAATACCTTTTCCAAAAATAATGAGGATGAAGATATGGATGGGTGACCACTAGGAGGTAGTTCCAAGACAAAGTATAGTGTCCAAGGATGATGATTGGAAAAATAAGAGATAGGTATTGGATAGTGTTTGGGATGGGGATATAGACAATGGGATAGATGGTATTGATATCAGATGTGGTGATGGATATAAATGTGACTATGGGATTAGGGATAAGATAAGAAAAAATGGTCTATTTTTGGCTTTTTCAAATTTTATGATTTTTAGGGTTTTTTGACATATTTCAATTTTTATTGATTTTTGGAATATGTATATACACTATACAAATGGGGTTAATAGTAAAAGGAATACCAAGCCTAAAAAATAAGATGAGGATACATGAAATTATGGATGGGATGACAAAGGGATGAAGGTGATGTGGAAAAGGGGATGAGGACCAAGGTAGAAAGGATTAGGAAGTGCCAATGAGCACATCGTGAAGGAACCAAATGTTTAGTTTTTTGATTATCCACTGGAGGATATTCCAAGATGATTTTGGATAATTATCAAGACATATTATACTTAATTATGAAGGTCAATATGGTAATGAATGAGAGATAGGATTTTATGATGGTAGATGATGGGTTAAACCAAATGAATAAGGGATAAGGATGACATGGATGGTTTATATAAACAAAGTTGATAAGGTATGAAAGAATTATGGATGGATTGATAAGGGATGGAGGGATTTTTCCCCCAAGTTTTGAGGTAAAATGAAAATAATAAATTATTTTACCATGACGTCAAAAATAAGTTTTCATCATGGTACTTGCCCAAGGCACCAAAAGATTAGTTTTCATCATTAGATGAATGATTTTTTTATTTTGACTTCTTGATGTTTCAATGGTATCTTGATTTATTGGAAAAGGGTGAGATGAAAGATACAAACACTTGATGGATTATTTATCCAACACCTATTTTATGATGGATTATAGATGCCTAGATATACTAGTGGCCTTTAGTGATTCTTAATGGTGGTCCCTCTAGATATATAAACTAGGTGTCTTCATTGCCCATATGAGAGGCAATGTTACCCAAGGAGGTGATGGGAGGGATGGATTTTATTAGGTGTTGATGGGGATGTATGTGAATTTAATGGATGATGGGACTTGATTAGTTTATGGGTTCATGATAAAAGGGTGTGATAAGTGATGGAGGATTAGGACTAGTAGTGACATACATTGTTGGAGATGTTGGACATTCTTCATTTGATTTATGCCAATTGATAAGAGATTGTAAGAGATCCAAGACACTTTAAATTTATGATTCATCTTCTATTTAATCTCTTTATGGATGATCAGCCATTCTTTTGATATTATTTGGATTTTGACTATCCCTTAGTGCTTGATTTTGGGCTTCACTAGGGGAGTTAACTTTTGACTTGATATACAATGATTATTTTCACTTTCATAATCCCCTAGTGCCTGATATTGGGCTTCACTAGGGGAAGACATATTTTTATTAGGCTGATGATTGGAATCCTTTTGTCTTTGACTAATAGGATCAAGTATGCCCTGATTATGATTTATGAATCTTGGAATGTGGTCTTAGACATATGCACTTGTGGCACGCATTATATTACTTAAGGAAGGATCCAATGATATATGTTCCTATTCATCCTTATCCAAGGAGGTGATTAAGGGATCATCAATAGGAAATAAAGGATATATGGTGGAGGAAGGTATGGGAGATAATATGATGAGGTTATTGAGTGGTGATGTGGTACCATAGTCCTCATAGGGGTTTCTAAGAGACATGGTTATTATCAGTCTAGAGAGCACCCTGCTTGAGGATGTACAAGAACACATTCTCTCAAACTGATACAATTAGAACTTCTTAGAGTTTGGGTGACTCTATAGTAAGAAGAAACTCTAGGGATGGCTGGTTCCCTTAAGATTTATCAATTAAATCTAATTTCTTATGAATTTGGGATGAAAAGGGGAAGGGAAAACTAAAAGGAAATACTATCTACTTGGGTGATGCACCTAAGTTATTTGTATCCACTGGAAGATGATAAAACTAATGCACACATGTGAATCAATAAAAGTTCTATATTTCTTGTAAGAATAAATATTTTAGATGAAGGATTAATAGAAATTTGAATTACAAAATTCCTTTTTTACTTCTTCAAATGACCTGCAGAAGGTGAGATACAAAAGCAATAGATGAGGAATGGACCTAAAAAATGAGATATAATATCATTTATATGCTAATACACAATAAATTACACTCTATTATCGATCAAAACTCATATGCCAAATAAAAATCTCCTTTATTGATGTATGGTCTGGATTATAATTTCTAATTTAGCTCTAGGAATAATAAAAAATGGCTTAAAAATCCAATATATATGTTTATAAACCTAATCCAAGACCTAAGTGTAATTTAAAAGGGATAAATAGTTGTCCTAATTGACTCAACTCAACACGACTCCTTTTACAAAGTTTAAATAATTCAAAAATCCTTTAAACTCCACAAAATTTACATGAAAAGCTTCAAACTTATTATAGGAATAATATAGTGGGCCCAAGTTTGACAAGTCAAACTCATTTACGTGCATGATGCTATGAAAATATTTAAATATAAACTCTAGTTGATTTGTTTGACACTGAGTTGGAATATTGATTGCATGAAAAATAAGATTTATTATAAAAGGTCAACTGAAGCTTTAACCAATCAACTCCAAATAGCCCTCCTTTTCATGAAAATGGACCATGAAGATTGAAATGTGCATGAAATATCCATGAAATATAAGAAAAGTGGCATGTAAATCTATTTGGAGCTCTTTGATGACAAATCCCAATGCCAAACTCTATCTTTGACAAGTTAACCGATTAAACCATTTAGACTAATAGGCCTGAAGCTTAATCTATGATCCTAGACACCATTAAACCTACAATAAGAAGACATGAAACCTAAAAAAATCATTAATTAAACCTGGAACAGCTTTCTTCATCATCAAATATGTGATTTTGATGCAAAAACCTTGGTCATTCAGTCAACAGGGTTGACTAGGCCAATTTTACTCCATTTTCCAACAAATTGGCCATTTTGATTGAGATATTAGGGAGACTTATGTGATTATTTATGATAAAATAAATATTTCAAGAACAATATCAAGTCCTACGATTCAATCTTCATTGATTAGATTCTTTTGAAATGTCATGTACTTTATCAAAAAACATGATTTATGACTTCATTTGTATATATCCATGAATTAAATTTATAGATATATAATATTTTATAAGTTTAATTTAAATTTGAAATGGTTTTATGTTGATTCATGGTGATTTTATAGCAAGAAAATCCACTTTTCTCAAAACTAGTTTTTAGGGGTTTAGGAGGGTTTTAAAGATAAATCTTCAAACTGATGATTCATGAAGTAAAAGACACAAAATTATAAACCATTTCAATTTATACATGTAAAATTTATCCCCCTTAAATACTTTAAAATATTTGGCTTCCATGCAAAAGATATGAAAATTTACCACGTAAATGAAATTTCCCTATGGGGATTTAACTGCATTTGGAGCTGCCTATGCTCTTAGTGATTGTTAATAAAGAAAATCCATTAAAATTATCTGAATTTTTAATTAATTATAATTAAATATGGTTCCTAAAAACATACTAATATCATCTATCCAAACTCTACACTTGGTGAACAAAATGAGTATCTAAACGGGAGGCTTAAAAAGGTGCCTAGAACTATAAAAAGTGAAAAACTTCACTAATTTATTTCATTAAAATAATTTAAAATACTTATAAAATCATTATTTTACCTATACCATGCTATAAAATCACTTTAAAAGTCATTTTTCTTGAAAAGACCAAAAATGTGTTTTTGGCTTATGTGCATATTTACATGCATAAGCCTATATGAGCATGGTTTACATAAAATTTAGATTTTTTACACTATTTAAATGTTTAATTATTATTTAAAAACATCATCACATGTTTTTGGAACCATCGCCTAGGATTAAAAGCTCTTGTAGCACTCTAGAATGATGCCTACTCCAATGGTGACCTCAAATGGATAACTGAGGTCTGAGACAAAACAAAAAATATGTTCACTCATATAAAAGACATGAAACTTTTTAATAAGTATATAAAACTCATTATGACCCTTTTTATAAAATTTATAAGCCTTGATTCCACCTGTAGCTCCCAAAAATCTTAATTTTCCCTAAAAAATAACCTCTATGCATGGATTATCTATATATTTGACTGAGTCTTAGAATTTTGAAGGTGAATTTGATGTTTTATAGGTTTAAAGGTCAAAATTATCTTAATTTATCTCAATTTCATCTTTAATAGTTTGAAAATAACCTCTACCCCTATTTTCAAGCATACTTTGACCTCTAATAAGGCATTTTGGCTTCAATGACTGTGTAGTTTGTTGTAGGTGTGTACTAATGAAGTTTGAGAAATTTAGTGGAAATATAATCTCAATAATTGTTTTTAGACTATTTATATCTAATTAAAACCCTCAAATGATATCTCCCTTATGCTAATTCCTCAAAACCAAGTTTCAGGCCTTCAACTAGGTATAATTTCGTACAATGGCCTATGTACTTTCCCTTGAGATGCATAACTATAGGGAGTGGTAAATTAGTAGTTTGAGATAAATCCTATATATCCTAATCAATATCCATTACATTTTTCATATGATCATGTATACCAAACCACTGTGTCTCTCATCCATTACTTGCAAACCTGAAGGGATGGCCGTGTTACAAGGGTTGTAGGTGCTCAATGTTAGGTGAACTGACTATGGAAGTGCCTTTTGAATCTATCTTTATTTCCATTATTTCACTCAAAATGATCATTCTATAAGTGATATCTATACTTCCAACACTTCACTTTCACTTTTTAGATCTTTCTGACTTAAACCTCATACTCTAAGAGGCCCTCTTACTACTATATGTACTCTTTTGGGATCAAATTGACTATATGATTTGTCAATGATTTGGAGATCATGAAAAAATGATGAATATAAATGATCTAAGTCACTTCATATAATTATTTTTTATTGAAAATTTTCACTTAAGGCCTTCTATGCTTGACAACTTTTAGATTATCCCTTTCCCTGAGTATGACTATAGACTATATTTAAGCTTTAAAAATACCCATTAGGATAGTGAATGTAAGGTGATATTTTACTTTTGAGTCAATTATTCCATTAAATGTTTCATCTTTAGATGAGTATGCCGTTCACAACTGGTGAACAAACCAATATATTTGAGGCTTGAAAAGTCCTAAGACTACCGAAAGGTCTTTTGTAGTGACACAAGCCTGTAAGGTATAAATTTGGTACTATAGGTGCTTGAAAATTACCTATCACTTCCTTTATTCAATTTTAAATCTTATATAAATATTACTTGACTTAGTTACCACTTGGTTCATAAAGCCTTCATTGAATAAGAAACCCTCTTATAGTCAATCAACCCTCATTAGTAATTGATTATGTTTTTAGGGTAGCTTGCCCTTATACAAATAGTGAATTATAGGTCCTCTTGTGTTACCATACCTTTGATATTTTATTCATTCCATGACCTATCTCCTAAGGGTCTTTGGACACTCTTTATGAGGTCATCTTTAGTCAAAACCCTCCTTGGCTGCAAGTTTCATTTAGAGGGCTAGCTATAGGTGAAATGTGGTGGTTATAGGCACTTAGGGGCTGTCTTAAGGAGAGATTTTGCAACATACCTATATCTCATGCTTGAAGGCATTGAAATTATGTTATAAACCCTTAAACTCATGATCTTAGGTTGAATAAAAACATAAGACGTTTATTAAATCCACCTTATTAACCCCACACTCTAAGCATTATGCCATTGTACCTTTTAAAAGGTTGTAAGTGATCATTGAGGTTTGATTGTAGAATGTTTTAGGGATATAGGTTGATTTGAAGCCATATGTATACCTTATTTTTTACTCAAATGCTTTTTATACCCCTTTGTTCCATTCAAGATTGAAATTTAAAACTTTATTACTTCATTAACAACCTTGCTAACATGGATGTAGGTATTTATTTTCTAAGACACTATAGATCATCATTAGGCATGAAATAATGAAGTGACCCTATCCTTCATCAAGATATCATATCACCTTTCAAACACCCAAGGACTTCCACAAAGTGAAACTAAAACTCTTCAAGCATGAAGCATTGTACCTTCTTTTAAGGGCTATTGATGAGCTTCTAGTGTTGGTCGTAGTTATACATGGTTGTAGGTCCTCATAAAAAACCCTCCTTACAACTTTGAACCCTAGTATGCCCTTTCCTCTTGTTCATTCATGAAGAATTTAATATCAAAATGAAGCATATCTTTGCTAACATATATTCACTTCCTCAAACATCTAAGAGTCCAATTTATAGCTAAAAGGTCTCCCTATAAGGCATAGGCCTGTAAGTGCTTTTTAGGGTTGTGAGTGTTCTTTTCCCTTTTTATATTTCTTTACTTCAATAATTCCCTTGATTTAAATTCCCTTCTTATTTTAATTAACCTTATATTTTATTTAAACAACATAACCACTCACACTTATGAGATAGACCCTTCATTTCTTGTCTTGATGACTTAGTGTGATGTCCTTTATACACACTATCAAGAAATGACTGTATATCCAAAGGTTATTTATGGAACTCAATTTTTTATGAAGACCTCTTTGTTAGTGATTGCATAAAACATGGAAAATTAATTTCAAACCTTGATCATCCCCACCATATACTATCTATTACGAAATGAAAAGTCAACCTTGGAAAGATGACTGCATATTCCCTTTACCAACTGTAAATGGTCATATCCAAGAGATATGCCTATTTCTTGATGTTGAAAACCCTTAAACATGATCTTGATTCCCATAAAATTTGCATGAAAAACAATCTTATGAACATGATACTTCTTTAGATAGTCTTGTTTTATCAAACACATGATTAAGTCTATACATAGGCCTATAGGGTCAAGGCTATAAGTGATCATATGTTGGTAGATTGTGATTAAACTTATATGTGTTCTTAAATAATCCCAAATAGCCCATGTATATCTTGACAAGATTATATGGAATGGGTATGGGTATGGAATGTGAGTTAAATGCAAAGATGATGAAAATATAATGGATGTGGATGGGAAAGACACAAACATAGTGGAAGACTAGGATTTGATAGTGGTGGGCAATGGTACGGACTAAGTGAAGTGGAGGTGGGGAACAAGAACTTGGAGGCAAGATAAGAAAAATCCAAGAAGTTGAATGTAAACAAGGAATCATTAAAATCACACCAAATCAAATTTTATGTCATAAGGGGATAGCAAAAGGTTGAAACTAAATCATGGTTTTCTCCAAAAAACCTTAAAATTTGCAAAACTTCCTTAATTTATGCTAAACAAGTCCTTTGGAGACACCTTTAAAGTATGGAGATGGGTTAAATAGTGGATTATTGGATGATTACCTTGATAAATTGATTGAAAACATGTAATACATGATATAAACCCCACAAACATAAATTTATTGACCACTTGATGTTGCCTCATTCTCCCATGACTATAGAATTCACCTTTGAAGCTCATATTGCTCTTTCTTTGACTAGATGAGTTTGAGACCTCTGTTTGACCTTGAATTAGATAAATAACACCTTAAGGAGACCATGGGAATGTATATAAATTCCTCAATATTTAATAACAAGTTGAATCTCCTTGAAACTCTACCTAGGTGAGGAGAAAATGAAGAAAAATAGTTCCCTTTTTGGTTGCAAGGTAGAAGAATTTGACTTATATTAAACTAGATGGTTCATGATCCTAGAGAATCCAATTGGGAAACCACTTATTCCATCAGGAATCCCTAAGATTCTAGTTTCTTCACCCAAAATTTTAGAGTTTTACCCTTCACGACTAGACCGTACCATCAGAAAACCTACAGGTAGGTCTCTTTGTGCCAACAAGAAAACTGTCAAAAGAGGACTAGTTTAGGGCCTATATGGCCATGAATGACCATGAAATTACTGATGAATCTTGTTAATATCTTGAAATTCACAATCCCTACCCTTGATGTATGGAATCCATACTATTCTTGCAAAATGAGAGAAAAAGAGTCTTTTTTGCCTTTTAAAAGGAAACCAAGGCCTCCCACTACTTTAAAAATAGGAATGGAGAATAATTACGTGTCTCTCATGAAAATTTAAACTTTAAAACACCTTTTTCATGTTTAAAAATTGTAAAATTGGCACGTGTGGGTGAAAAGGGCCCCTTTTTGTCTTTGAAAACATATCAAATGACCTTTTTATGATTTGAAACTTTAGACATAGGCCATTTTCACCTTTATAAACATGAATAAATATTAATTAGATAATTTAATGACCTTTGAGATCCCAAATTTGACATTTTTGGTCATAAATTGCATTTATAGACCATAATTAACCAATTTGACCAGTTAGAAAAGGATATTGGTGAGATTTAGGAAAGTTTTGAATAATAAGAGAAGTTATTTGGCCTTGACAAGCCAAATTACTAACAATTTTGTTGAATTTTAGGGTTTGACTAGCCTACTAGTCAAATGAACTTAGAAACTTTAGCAAGGATAAACCTAGATAAACACTGAATATTGGAAGATCCTTTTTTAGATAAAGACACAATCAAGATAATTGACATGAACAACAAAAAACATGTGCATGTGTGCACTTAGAGGAAAGGACAAAAATAACTATAAAAGTAAAAATAGCTTTTAAAATCATGTGTAGATATGCACTTAGAGAAAACAACAAAATAACCTCCACCTTGTCGATCCTCCTAGATCAAAGAGAAAGTTATTTGATGTACCATGGGACTTTGAAACATATTTGCTTCCTTTTGATAGCTATGGTCTAAAAATGGGAGCACTTATATGTTCATATGTTTTGGATGATGCAGCTAGACCTCCAAATTCCATTCTCAAGTACATGGATTGAAGATATAGAACCAAGATCCAATCATCTTCCTCCCATATTCTTATTTGTTGTATCACTACTACTATCTCTACCTCATCCATAGGTTGATTATGATTTGACACATTCTCATTTAATGATTGTATTAGAAATTTAGCTAGTATACTTGGATTGATGTCTTCATTTAACTCTATTTGAAGTGGTATTCTATCAAAGTGTTTAGAACATTTATAAGCATTCAAATTTGGCCGTAATATGACTTTAATTTCTTCTTGATGAACAACTACAATAGTAATCTTTACAAGACATTTATCAATCTCTACTTGGGGTGGATATGGACTATCAAACTTTGCACAAAAACTATCCAAATAGTCCTAAAAGGCCTCTTCATCATGATCAATTGAAAGGACATGAAAATTAATAGTATTCTTAGCATTTGAAACAATTTGGTCACATATTTACTCTTTTGAGATGGAGTCATAATAAATTTCTTGATCTGTTGCACTTGATTCTTCTTCATCATCTGTAGATAAAGGCATCTCATCTATCCACTCAAGTTCTAGCTCATCTTGCTTTGGGATATCTAAAATAGCATTTATGTCTTGAATCTCCAAAACATTGATAAAATCCTCAGATGACTCATCAACCTATTGTTCTATCTCATCATCAATATCTTCCATTTTAAGCTCCTCAATTTTGCTCATGAAATAATGGTACAACTGCTACCAATGATCATCTTCTTCAAGAATATTCTCCATCTCAACAATGGATCTATGTGAGTTATCTTCATGACTACCTTTTAAAGAAAAAATTATTTACACTTTATCTATATCAGCTATAAGCTCTTAAGAATCCTCCTTCAAGTCATCTTCTTGTTCATCATGGAATACTGAATCATTCTTATCCTTTCCAAGTGGTGTCCCAACTATGATTTTTTCTTCTTGATCACTCAAGTCACCTTCCCTTTCTATCTCTTTAGCTTCATCTTCTTCAATCACCTTCACCTCATCTCTCTACACTTTATCTTGAATGGCTTTCCATGAATGAAATGATTTAGGCTTCTGAGGGGGAAGGGATGAAGGTTGAATGATCTCTTGCTTTAGTTCAACATCTTGAATGATGTTTGATTGTTCCTCTTTCTTTCTTGACTCCATGATTTGGTTCCAAGATGGGAAAGACAAAGGCTCTTTTTTAACCTTTTGATTTTGATTCTCTTCCTATTTTCATATCTTTAGCTCCAACTCTTTGATCTACTTATTAATATTCTCTTGAAACATCTTCTCTTTAAAGTGGTTAGTTGTTTCATGAAGATAAAGAACAAAAGAAGAATCTTGAGGGAGGATGAAGTTTTGGATCTCAATAATAGGTTATCCCATAAATATCTCTTTATTTCTTTGATAATTCTCTTAGATAGATCTCCAAGAAGGGAAGGTCTGAGAAACACATAAAGAACTTGGAAAACTCAAAGGGGTTCTTCGAATGGTCTATTAAGGATGAGTGGATGGAATATAAGGAGAGTGAGACTGAACATGTGATTCATTAAGGAATTTCAACTTGTCCTCAATACTTTGAATGTAACCACTTACATCCATCATCTCACTAGTGAGATTACCCTAATTTTCCCTCTCAAACAATGCCCATGCTTCTTTTATTTGATTCAATGACCATCTCACATAATGGATATGGTGAGTAGGGGTATCCTATTCATAGTATCTCTTTGATTATAGCTCTAGTGCATGCTTTTCAAGGCTTACTAAAGTTTGCTTCAGTGTTGATATAGATTGGTAGATGCAAAATGGCCATGATAAGATTGGTAAGGGGAAATATTATGATGGATTGGCTATTCATATGGATAATTCAGGTAGTAATCCTACATATATGCCTGATACATATCCTCAAACTCCTGGTGAGGATCTTAGTCTAGCTAGTGATATTGAAACAAGTGAGGATAATATGGATCCATGTTGAAAAAAGCTATTGGAGACCATTAGTAATCCAAATGTTGAAAGAAATCAATATTGAAATGATAATTAACGTTCATAACTAGATTTGAGTGCTTTAAATCTACATTGATATTATAAATTCCTCCAAAGGTTGATGCAAAGAATGAAAGTCCTATTGGGCATGCCATAAGCTATTGTCACTCTAGAGAGCACCCTACTTCAAGATGTGCAAGAACACCTTCTCTCCAGCTGATGCAATTGGAAATTATTAGAGTGTGGGTGACTCTATACTAAGAAGAACCTCTATATAGGGTTAGTTCCCTTAAGATTTATCAATTAAATCTAATTTACTATGATTTTAGGATGAAAAGGGGAAAAGAAAACTAAAACAAAATCCTATCTAATTGGGTGATGCACCTAAATTGTTTATAACCTCTGGAAGCTAATGAAACTAATTCACACATGTGAATCAATAAAACTCCTATATTACCCTTAATCATAAATATTTTATATGGATGATTAATAGAACTTTGGATTACAAAATTCCTTTTTTACCTCTTCAAATAACCTACAGAAGGTGAGATAGAAATAAATATGTGAGGAATGGACCTATCAAAAGGAGATATAATCTCACTAATATGTTGATACATAATCAACTACACTCTAATATCTATCAAAACTCAAATACAAAATAAAAATCTCATTTATTGATGTATGGTCCATATTACAATTTCTACTTCAGCTCTAAGAATAATAAAAAATGGCTTAAAAAAGACAATATATATATATATATTTCTAAACATAACCCAATCCATAAGTGATGTTGAAAAGGGATAATGGGTGGTCTTGGTTGAATCAACTCAAGACAACTCCTTTTACAAAGTTTAAACAATTAAAAAATCCTTTAAACTCCATAAAATTTGCATGAAAATCTTTAAACTTTAGCATAGGAATAATATAGTGGGCCCAAGTTTGACAAGTCAAACTCTCTTCCATGCATGATTATATACCAATATTTAAAGATAAAGTCTAATTGATTTGTTTAAAATCTGAGTTGGAACATTGATTGCATGAAAAACAAGATATCTTATAAAAGGTCAATTGAAGCTTTGACTAATCAACTCTAAATAGCCCTCCTTTGCATGAAAATGGACCTTGAAGATTGAAATTTGCATGAAATATTTATTTAATAGTAGAAACATGGCATGGAAATCCATTTGGAACTCTTTGATGACCAATCCTAATTCCAAACTCCAACTTTGACATGTTAATCAATTAAACCATTTAGACTAATAGGCATAAATGCTAATCTATGATCCTAGACACCATTAAACTTGAAATAAGAAGACATGAAACCGAAAAAAAACCATGAATTAAACATGGAAAAACTTTAATCATCATCAAATATGTGATTTTGATGTGAAAACCTTCATCATTGGGTTAATAGGGTTGACTTGGCCACTTTTGCTCCATTTTCTAGCAATTGGCCAATTTGATTGAGCTAGTAGGGATATTAATAGGATGATTTCTAACAAAATAAATATTTTAGGGTGAATAAAAATCACTTGGATTTGATCTCCATTGATTAAATTCCTTTGAACTACCCTATAATTTTTTTACATGCTTTTCTACACAAAAAACATCTTTTCTTCCTTCATTTGTATAGCTTTGTGTATTAAATTTATATCTATATAATTATTTTTTGGTTTTTATTTATGTTTGAAATTTTATCATGTTTATTTATGGTTATTTGATATCAAGAAAATCCACTTTTCTCAAAACTAGTTTTTAGGGGTTTATGAGGGTTTTAAAGTTGAATCTTCAAACTGATGATTCATGAATTACATACCTTAAAATCATGAAGTGTTTCCATTGATACATATAAAAATTACCCCCCTAACATCTTTGAAAATATTGGACTTCCATGCAAAATAAATGAAATTTGTCTATGGATATTTGACTACATTCTGAGCTACCTACACTCTTAGTGATTTTTCATAAAGCAAAACCCCTAAAATTATCTAAATTGTTCTTGAATTATAATCAAATAGAGTTCCTAAAAACATACTAAGATCATATTTCCTGAATCAACATGTGGTGAATAAAATGAGCATCTGAACAGGAGGCTTCAAAGGGTGCCTAGAAACAAAAAGTGAAAAACTTCACTAAAATGAAAATAGTTCCTTATAATATTCTCAAATCTTGAAAAATTCATTATAGGACTTGTACCATGCTATCAAAACACTTTAAAAGTCATTTTTTCTTGAAAAGTCCAAAAATACCTTTTGGGCCTATGTGCCTATTTACTTGCATAAGCCTATATGAGCATGGTTTTCATAAAATTTAGAGTTTTTACACTCTTTAGAGGTATTATTACGATGTAACAACATCATCCCATGTTTTTATCACCATCATCTAGGCTTAAAAACTCCTGTAGCACTCCAAAATGATACCTGCTCTAATGGTGACCTCAAACGAATAAGATGAAGTTTGAGACAAAAACGTATATGTTCACTCATAAAATGGCCATTAAAGTTTTTAAAAAAATTATCCAACTCATGATGACCCTATGTATTGAATTTTGAGTCCTGATTCCACTTGTAACTCCTAGAAAGCTCAAATTTCCCTCAAAAATAACCTTTGTGCATGGACTATCTACATATTTCATTGGGTTTTGGCATTTTGAAGGTGAATTTCATTATTTTAAAGGTTTTAAGTCAAAATAATCTTAAGTTATCTCAATATCCTCTTTAGGAGTTTGAAAATAATCTCTACCCCTATTTTCAAGCATACTTTGATCTCTAACAAGGCATTTTAGCTTTAATGAATATGTAGTTTGTTGTAGGTGAGTACTGATGAAGTTTGAGAAAGTGGAAATATCATCTCTAATATTATGTAGGTCAAATTAAAACCCTCAACACATATCTCCCTTATGCCAATTCCTCAAAACCAAGTTTTATGCCTTTAATTAAGTATAATTTTGTACAATGTCCTATGTACTTTCCAGTGATATGCATGACTATAGGTAGTGGTAGATTAGTAGTTTGAGATAACCCCTCTTTATCCTAATAAATATTCATTACACTTTTCATATGATCATGTATTCTATACCACCATTTCTCTCATCCATTACTTGAAAACCTGAAGGTATGGTTGAGTTACTAGGGTTGTAGGTGCTCAATGGTAGGTGAACCAACTATGGAAGTGCCTTTTACATCTATCTTGATGCCCATTATTTCATTGAAAATTATCATTCTCTAAGTGATCTCTATATTTCCAACACTTCACTTTCATTTTTTAGATCTTGTTGACTTAAACCTCATACTCCAATAGGCCTTCTTACTAATGTAGGTACTCTTTTGGGATCAACCTGACAATAGAATTTGTCAATGATTTGGAGATCATGAAAACCTGATCAATATAAATGATCCAAGTCACTTCATAACATTCTTTTGAATTTAAAATTTTCACTCAAGGACTTTTTTATTTACAAATTTTATATTACCCTCTTTGCCTGAGTATGATTGTAGACTATATTTAAGCTTAAAAAGGCCCATTAGGATAGTGACTGTAAGGTGATATTTTTATTTTGAGTCAATTAGGCCATGAAATGATTCATCCTTATATGATAATTCCAATCAAAATTGGTGAACAAGAAAATATATTTTAGGGTTGATAAGTCCTAAGACTTCCAAAAAGTCCTTCTTTGTAGTGACACAGGTCTGTAAGGTGTAAATTTGGCATTGTAGGTGCTTGAAAATTGCCTGCCACCTCCTTTATTAAATTTAAACTCTTAGATCAATCTAACTAGATTTAGTTACCACTTGGTTCGTTAAGAATTCATTGAATAAGAAACCCTCCTATAGTCAAAAAAACCCTCATTAGTAATTTATTATGTTTTAGGGTAGCTTGGATTTATATAGAAAGTGACCTGTAGGTCCTCTTGTGATATTATACCTTTGATATTTTATTCATGCCCTGACCTATCTCCTAAGGGTCTTCAAACACTCTTAATGAGGTCCACTTTAGTCAAAACCCTCCCTATTTATAAGTTCCATTTAGAGGGTTGGATATAGGTGAAATGTGGTGGTTATAGGCACTTAGGGGCTACTTGAAGGTGATATTTTCCAACATGCCTATCTATCATGCTTGAAGGCATTGAACTTACCTTGGAAACCCTTAAACTCATGATCTTAGGCTGAAAACAAACCTAAGACCTTTGTTAAATCCACCTTATTGACCCCACACTCCAAGCATTATGGCATTGTACCTTTTAAAAGGCTATAAGTAATCATTGGGGTTTGACTGTAGGATGTTTTATGGTTGTTGGTTGATTTGAGCCCATATGTATACCTTATTTGTATCTCAAATGCTTTATATTCCCCTTTGATCCATTCAAGATTAAAATTTAAAGCCTAACTACCTATTTACCAACCTTGCTAATATGGATGTAGGTCTATATTTAATAAGACACTATAGATCATCATTATGCATGAAATAATGAAGTGACCCTATTGTAGACACCTGAATCTGGTCACTAATAACCTCCAACTAGGATTTTGACCAATTTCCACCAAAATGCATAATTTGGCCTAAAAACACTAAAACATGCTAAATGATGTGAAACTGACATATTCAAGTGCCAATTTGGCTATAGTATCCTTAAATGGGGTAATGCAATTTATGGGCTAGCTAACTTTGATCAAATCATTCTGAGTTAAAATGCCAATTTTGCACCTAGGTACTCTGGATTGTTCTTTCCTATCAAATCTCTTACTCAAGACTATACCTTTGTTAATTTCTATTAATAACATTCTGAATGGGATAATGGATCCAACACATCTGACATTGACTTATAATTCCAATCCATTGGAATTTTGGACCAATAACAAGGTATTTTGATCAACTTGAGTAATTTATGCACAAAGTGCTTAATCATTCTTAAGAGCTAATTAAACCAAATTAGAGCCTAATTAAGAATTCCATGGAAATGTTTTGAAAACTTATTTTTGGAAATGAATATTGAATATTTATATCATCAAGTGACCTCATTTCTTGGGAAGACATCCCTAGGCCATAAATTCCATAAATATCAGGATTCATGCCTCCCATGCCTCATCACGGCTCTCAATGCCTTTCAATTACTCATTTATCCCAAATATTGATGAGCCTATTTATCAATTTTAATTGCATAATTGGATTAATCTTTAACCACACATATCAATATTGAGATGGATGGTTAAAGTTGATTCTAGATTTTTTCAAAAATCTATTAATAGAGAGGCCATGAACATCATTTCTAAGCTATTTTGGTGTAAATTTATTATGCTTAAATATCTTTAAAAAGTCTTGATAAGGTAAATTTTATAATTCAAAAATGATTCCAAATTATATTGGAATAATTGTTACCATGCCAAATTGATTCCAAGCCAAGCCAAGGCATAAGCCAAAGGTGCCAAGGAGAGATGGAGGCAGCTAAACTTCCACTACCAAGAACTTCATGAGTACAAAGTTGAGCAAGACACTACTACAACAAGAATTTTGGAGCATCCAAGGAAGGTAAAAGAGGGTTTATTTTGCATTTTATTTGTGTGTTTTATTCATATTTATTAACTAAGCTCTCCCTAGTGTCTAGGCCTAGATATGTTATGCTAACTAGTGTGTTTCTTTCATTTTGTTTTCATTTTGAAACTAACACGATACTAACCATCCTTTCTTGATTCAAATTATGAGATCATATAATGACACACCTGATGGGACCAAACACATCCCAAACATGAAGAAGATCATTTTGAAACTTTAAAATTTTCATTTGGATCATTAAAACTTTCACAATTTGATTTTCTAACTTTGTTTTGTCATTTTTCTTTGTCACAAGTTTACATAGTAACCATCATTGGTTAGTAAGTGTAACTATTGTCAGTTTTAGAACCAACATCGGTCACTGTGTTTTTCTTAAAAACATAAAACCAAGAGCTAATATGCCATTTTAAAATGCTTGGTTTGGGGTCATAAAAAATCCATTTTGGATGATTTTGTTTAAAACCACATGTTTTCTCCTAAATTTTTAGAATTTGACATTAGTTTATCTTCAAGTTTCATAGTTTTTTCACAAAATTTTGAAAATATGTCTAAAATGTTTCTAGTCTAACATATTTGATTTTGGGGTGATGCCTTAAGGGTAGATAGGTAATCAACAGACTTGGAACTTGTCAAAACATGATATTAAGACATCTTTGGCATTTTTTAAAAATGAATTAGGAATCTTATTTTTGGTGTTTAATGAAATAATTTAGGGTTCTATTGCATAAATCTTGTAGTTAGCTTTCAAAGTTACAAATTAAGACCAAGGGGCCAAATGAACACCACCAAATCTTTCATTTGGGCTTAAAATTGAACACACTTTTAATTTTTGTCTTCAATAGTTGTTTGATCTAATTTTGTTTAGCAAAGAGAGGGGTATTTTGGGTATGATATTCCATTTGTCCCCTTTAGGGAACCCTTGGAATCAAAATCACCCTTCTTATTACAAATAGCTTATTCCAAGGCTTAGAAAGAACATCATCTAAAGTGCTCCCCCAAAAACTCGTCATAGTTTGGGTGACCTTTAAAATGACCATAATGTATTTTTGTTTCATGCAAACTTAGATTTTTAGAGGGACATCATTACCTCCCATGAGTTCTTTAGGGAAGTTTTGACCTAGGTTTTCACCTCCCAACATTGACTTCATTTAGATCTATATTAAAGTTGCACATGATATGTATCTACATTTTAACATCATACTACACTAAATGAACAATAAGATGTAGTGGTTTTAAAAAGGACTTGACCTTTTTATAACTAGCCAATGTCACGGTCATCCAATTTCCATTCTTTTCTTTTGCATTATTTGATGTGAAAGTCATTATGTAATTGATTCCCATAAAAACATTCAATAACTTGTTGGTTTAGTCAACCCCACATTGTCATAACCTTTCTAGGATTTAGACAATTATACTTAGTGTATTTTGGTCATTTTTGCTTGGTATTTTTTGAGACTAAAACTTGTTTGTTTTTTTCATAATCCATGTCAAAACAATGTATTTGAGTTGAGGAGGGTAGTTTTATGCAACCCAAATCATGTTAAATTTTTTTGAGCCTTTTGATTCTTTGAAACATAACATATATCACATCATTCAAGCATGCTTATGTTGTTAGTCTACTCAATTTGTTTCAAGACTAGTTTACCTTGTATAAAAAACCATTTATTTCTAAACCATGTCATGTATACAATTTAGACCTTTGTTATGTGTCATCATGTTATCCGATCTTGTCTAGATTGTTTACTAAAAAATTTAGTTTTTAACATTGAGTTTTTAATTAACCTTATCAATTTTGGATTCAAACATTTATTGATTTCTATATAGGCCTCAATTCATGGGAATAACACATAGATATTTCTCTTTTGGGTTTCATAATTTTGGTTAGTTGATTACCCAAATTTGAAAACTATTGGTAGTTTATTTATTTAGATCCTATCCTCATCATTGTTTGTGCCTTTATTTGGAATAACACTACCTTTATCCTAAATCCTTTTACCTCATGCCTTATGCCAACTAATCATTTTTATGTTTGATTATATGTGCTGAGTTTATGTGAAAGTTATTTCCAAACTTGTTGGATTAAATTAAATCACATCATACTTTTGTTTAAGTCTATATTTTGATGCCATTTGGCCAAAAGTCCTATCATATGCCTATTTTTTTGAGCCTAGCTTTTGACTCCATGTTTGGACAAAAGACCTAGTAACTAAACTTTTCCCTTTCCTAGTTTAGATCTTGTTTGGAACACTTTGACCTAGAACTTTGACATGTCAGTTTTTATTTAGATGCTTGACCTTTTATGTGTATGACATTTAATGTTAGACTATTTTATGCTTAGTTTTATTTCAAATCATTTTGGAGATACAACTCCACTTTTAGACCATATTGGAGATATAGCTCCACCCCTTCAACCAAGCTAGATCAAGTTTTAACATTTTGTCCTTTGGACATAGTTTTTTAGAGTTTGTATAATTTTAAGCCTTTTCATTTTAGAGCTTTCATCATTTATGTGGATGTGTCTAGCTACACTTATGGTGGAGTCATGTACAATATAACTTATGATAAAATGGCCACATAAAATCCCACTAGGAACCCCTATAAAGAAAGATTTTCAAAAGAGTTTTATTATTCTCCCTATAATACTCTATATGGGGAACAAAGTCACAAACTAGCTCACGATCCAACTCAAGACCTAGATTTTTATGAAAAGGATTATGAGGAATTTAAAGAACCAACTATAGATAATGTTGTTTGGGATGCAGATCTGTACACTCTTTGTAATAATCAGTACATGGAACATAGTCAAGAACCAGCTTATGAGCCAACTCACAACTAGGATGATATGGTTTATGAGGAAGACTTAGATGCTTTGGCTTATGTAAGTAATCAAGATCCACCACATAAAAACATTTATATTCCATTACCATAATGTCACATCATTCCCATACAATGACCTCATCCTTTGGTTTATGTAATCAATCAAGCTCCACAATGCCCCTTCATCATTCCAAAACATAGTCCATTGGCTTGTGTGGGTAATCAAACTCCACACCACCCTATCATTACCATTTTAGGAATTCATCCTTTGGCTCATGAAATAAATCATGTTCCCTAATACCCTACCATTATCCAAATGTAGGTCATTCTTCCTCCATTACCAATCTTATCCAAACCTCAACTGATCTAATCCTTCAAAGACCAAGTTGTGTTCAAAACTAGTATTTTCTGACACATTGGAAACCAAGGCCAAGAGAAACAACCAATCCAAGATGTTTCCATTGAATCAACCATTTGTGATAAGTAAACCTATGATAAATTTCTTATTGATCCTATAACAGTTGTCGAGGAGTCTCGCTCTAATGAGCTAGTCTTTGTTGAGTCACTTCTTAATGATTATAACCACATTTGGGCAAATCATTACCTCAACCATGTGTCTATTTTTCAAGAGCCTCCTATTGAAAATATAGTCTCTAAAGAGTTATCTCTTGACCTATTTCCCATATTAGAGGAGTCTCATTTTGACAAACCAATTTTTGTGGATCCCATTATGCCATCATAGGGCATTTCTTATCCAAAAACAAATATTCAATAAGACATCATTATAATAGAATACCCATCAGATGAAGAATCAAATTTAGATTCAGGTTCTATTCTTGAAATGACATCAAATTTAGATTCAAAATCATAATCAACATCAGTCCCAACATTAGATTTAGAGTCCCTTGAGTTAAAATTAGATTTAGAAAAAGAATATGTTCATGGTTGTTATAACATTGGTTATGCATGCCTTTCAGATCAATTTGAATACATTTGTGATCCTTTTATGGGTTTTGAGGATGAGTACTTTAGATTTAACACAAATTATGATAGTATCTTCTATGAGGATTGTGCAACCTCTCCCCATTCCATTACCATTCCACATGCCATTATTATCAACCAAAATAGCCATATCATTGACATTTCATCTCTCACAAGTGTCAATTGGGATTAATAGAATCACACTTTGTTGAACTACATACATGGTGATATAATAGTTGAAGAAGAGCAAAGAGGCCAAGACTACATTCATATAATAGAAGAACTTTCTCCTAGTGAAACCTTTTTGAAGGTGCTAGGAGATAATCAAAGTCAGAACTCAACATCTTCTAGTGAAACTTTTTTAGAAGTGCTAGAAGACAATTAAAGTAAAAATTAAACATTCCTTAGTGAAATCTTAGAGATTATATAGGACAATCAAGATAGATTTATTGGTAAAAACCTCTTTAAATCACCAATATTTGAGCACAAAATTTCTCTGTAATTGATGAAGACAAAATCAAAGATCAAATAAAAATAGCTTCCTATCTATAATCTCATCAGATGGTAGTGACTCTCAAGATCAAACAGCAAAAAAATTTGGTGGTCCTATTAAGAGAACAAGTCTTCGACCATACCAAAACCAAAACTATGTCAAATCTGACATCAACAACATTACATGTAAATAAATGTCCCAATATTTATTTATTTCCATACCATTATACATTACATTATCATCTACCATTTCATTTCACAATCAAACCTACCATCCATTATTTATCCTTATTTACCATCCATGGTCATAATTTCCTTTGTAGAGGCTATAAAGATACCTTGTCTCAACACTTGAAAGAATCAGAGTTAATGACTAGCAAAAATCACAAAATCATTCTTGACAACCAAATTTGTAACTAGTTCTTGATAGAACAACTATTCAAATGAGGTATGGGATAGTAATTAACATGATCAAGTATTATATTTATATCATTTGTTGATTATGATGTGCATATCCCCATCAATAGAAACAATAGAATCAAAAACCATAACTAGGCCAAAAACATGTACCATATCATTTCACATTTTCCATACCTATTTCCATTGTTACATATCCTTTTACCATTATTGCATATCCCAAAGAATCACCTTCTCACTTGGGGGTAACCCTCTTACCATTTTATCTAATTTATCAAACCATAATTATCTTTAGCAAGACCATGCCATCTAACCATTCCATTCCTATCTAGACCAAAGCCTATTTTTAGTCATCCTACCTAATCCTATTTTGATCTTGGTTCATTTGGTTCTTCTTTAATTTTTTGTGAGGATATTTTAATCAAGTTTAAACTCTTATCAAGTCCATGTTTAAAATGATAGTCTATAAAAGTAGTGTGATAGTTGATCTGGTAAGATATCTTTTATTGTCCACCCTGTATCGAGCTTGTTTATGTGAACCTGATTATAACTACCTATGGGCAAATCAGTATTTCACCAGTCTTAATACCAATTATAACCACCTATGGGTAAACTAGTATCATTGACCTATCATATTACATCCTATTTATAACCACCTATGGGCAAACTAGGGGTAGCACTGGTTTATCATGTATTGTCACATCACCTTACCATCACTATTTTCATTTCACTGGCCATTTGTCAGATTTGAGAACTTGTTGGGACCTAGTTAGTTTTTCCCCACCTTTTGTATGGATAGAATAACTATGACTTGAGTTAATTTTAGGAATATTTGGGTCATGCTTAATTCATGTTGAGGTCACCTCAGTCCCCCTTTCCATACATTCTCACCATTTTGTGAGAAACCTAAGCCAAACACTCTTGCCATTTTGTAATAAGGTATCTTGTCATTATATAACAAGTTAAGATACCTCAAAATTATAAAAACATTCATAATATTTCAAAATCTAGAAATATTTGTCCTATCTAAGCCTAGTCATTTATACTCAATCTGCCTTACTAGGGCATGGTCATTGTTAGGATGATTTCTTTTGGTTTTTTTTTAGGCTTTCTATTTGTTTATTTATTTATTTTAGGTTATTTGTTTGTTTTTTAATTTTTCTATTTGTTTGTTTATTTTTTCCCTTGCCTATTGGTTTTTTTTTAGCATTGTTGCCTCAACTTAGTCTATATGTATGCCTTGGGTGATTCCTTACACACATTATTCTTGATTCCATCCATATTCAACTATTAACATTATCATCATGGTTTTTATCATTGGTGTAATTTTTTAGAGTGTTTATTGGATTAGGAGTAAGTCCTTATGCATATTTTGATAAACTCTTCATGGTGTTCTATCGTGAAACCTACCATCACATGCTACATCAAAAATTAGCTTCAAAAAGGTCTACAATCAATGGAGCTAGAAAAGTTTCTCCTTGGCACCTTGTTAAACCCTTCCATCCCACCCTTGATCAAATTAGCCCATTGACCATTATAGTTATATCATTACTATTAAGGATGAAAAACTCCTCATTGGTAGGTAAAATTGAATAATTTATAATGATTAATATTATTCCTCTATCCATCTCTTTCATCACTTTGCACTCGCTCATCTTTAATCTATATTTTAGGTTATATCCTTGAGTTATGCTTGCTAATCAGCCCTAACTAGGGCAAAATCATATTTAGCCAATCTAGGTCCTTGTAATGATTATAAACATCTATAGGCAAATCATTATTTTGACTTTTATACATGATTATAACCACCTTTGGGTAAATCAAAATCATTTTTAAATCAATGCATGTAGGCATTTACTCATTTGGATTAATTTCAACCATAGGTTGATTCCATCTTTCTTCTTGTTTATTTTCAAGGGACCATCCATCAACATATGTGATGGCCACTCTTGTGAGGGGGCATCATCATAGGCTTACCAAAACCATTTGAAGCTATGTTCGTCAACCATCATCTTATTTTTGGCATAGAAGCCTTTTCTCATTATTTGAGAAGACATTGTTGTGCTTATAGCTTGCAATGCCTTCCCAAATAGGGATAAACTATATACACCTAAATTTGGCCACTGATAACCTTTAACCAAGATTTTGACCAATTTCTACCAAAATACACAATTTTGTCTAAAAACACTAAAACACACTAAATGATGTGAAACTAACATATTCAAGTGCTTATTTTGGCTAGAGTATCATTAAATGGGGCAATGCAATTTATGGGTTAGCTAACTTTGATCAGATCATTCTGAGTTAAAATGACAATTTTACACCTAGGTTCTCTAGATTGTTCTTTCCTTTCAAATCTCTTGAATAAGATGTGTACCTTTGTTATTTTATATTGATAGCATCCTGAATGTGATAATGGATCCAACACATCTAACATTGACCTCTAATTCCAATCTAGTGGAATTTTGGACCAATAACAAGGCATTCTAATTAATTTGAGTAATTTGTACACAAAGTGCTTAATCATGCTTAAGATATAATTAAACCAAATTAGAGACTAATTAAGAATTCCATGGAAAATTATTTAGAACTTATTTTTGGAAATGAATATTAAATTTATACATCATCAGGTGACCTCACTTCTTGGGAAGACATCCCTAAGCCATAAATGCCACAAATATCAAGATTCATGCCTCCCATGCCTCATCAAAGCCCTCCATGTCTCTTAATTGCTCTTTTATCCCAAATATTGATGAGCCTATTTATAAATTTTAATTTCATAATTAGATTAATCCTTAGCCACACATCAAAATCTTGATATGGATGGTTCATGTTGATTCTAGCCTTTTTCAAAAATCTATAAATAGAGAGGCCATGAACATCATTTCTAAGCTATTTTGGTGTAAAGTTATTACACTCAAATATCTTCAAAAAGTCTTGATAATTAAAATTTATAATGCATAAATGATTCCAAAATCTATCACAATAAGTGTCACCATGTCAAATTGATTCTAATCCAAGCCAAGGCATAAGCCAAAGGTGCCAAGGAGAGATGGAGTTAGCCAAGCTTTCATTGCCAAGGACTTCATGAACATAAAACTGAGTAAGCCACTACTACAAAGGCATTTGTAACATCCAAGGAAGGTGAAGTAATTCTTGTTATTTTTACTTATTTTTTAGTTGTGTTTGCCATTTATTTATTTTACTAAGCTCAGCCTAGTAACTAGGCATGAAGATGTTAGCTTACTATGTTTTTGATCTGGTTTCATTCATTAATAGCATACTAATCTCCTCTTCTTAGTCAAATTCCTAGTTCATAGATATCCTTCTTCAAGATATCATAACACCTTTTAAAAACCAAAGGACTTCCACAAAGTGAAACTAAACCTCTTTAAGAATGAAGCTTGTATCTTCTTTTAAGGGCTATTGGTGAGATTCTAGTATTGGTTGTACATATACATGGTTATAAGTCCTCATAGCAAACCCTCCTTGGAACTTTGAACCCTAGTATGCCCTTCCCTCTTTCTCATTCATGAAGAAGTTACTCTAATAATGAAGCATATCCTTGCTAATCTACACTCACTTCCTCAAACATCAAGAGTCCAATTTATAGATAAAATGTCTTTCTACAATGCACAAGTCTGTAAGTGCCTTTTAGGGTTGTGAGTGCTCTTTTCCCTTTTTATATTATTTCCTTCAATAATTCCCTTAATTTTAATTCCCTTCTTCTTATTTAAATTGATCTTATATTATCTTTAAACAACATAGCCACTCACACTTATGAGATAGACCCTTCTTTTCTTGGCTTGATGACTTAGTGGGATGTCCTTTGTATGGATTATTATGAAATGACTATATATACAAAAGTTTATATATTGAACTTGGTTTCTATGAAGAACTCTTTAATAGTGATTACATAAAACATGGAAAATGAATTTAAAACCTTGATCGTCCCCACCTTAGGCTTTTTATTACAAAATAAAAAGTTAACCTTGGAGAATGATTGTATAATCCCTTTACCATATGTAAATGGTCATATCCAAGAGATTTTCCTATTTATTGATCTTGAAAACCTTCAAACATATCTTGATTGCCATAAAATTTTCATTAAAATCAATCTGATGAACATCATACTTATTTAGATACTTTTGTGTTATCAAACACATGATTAAGGCTAGAAATAGGCCTTTAGGCTCAAGTCTATAGGTGATCATATATTGGTAGATTGTGATTAACCTTATATGTGATCTTGAAAGATATGAAATAGCCCATGGATCTCTTGAAAATATTTTATGGAATGGGGATGAGTATGAAGTGTGAGTGAAATGTAAAGATGATGAAAATATAATAGAGGTGGATGGGAAAGACACAAACATAGTGGAAGACACATGGATTTGACAGTGGTATGAAGTGAGTGAAGTGGAGGTAAAAAAAAAGAACTTGGAGGCAAGATAAGACCAAGCCAAAAAGTTTAATGAAAACAAGGAATAATAAAAATCACACAAAATCAAATTTGATGCCATAAGGGGAGAGTAAGAGGTTGAAACTAAATCATTGTTTTCTCCAAAAAACCTTAAAATTTATAAAACTTCCTTAATTTATGCTAAAAAAATCCTTTTGAGACACCTTTAGAGTATGGAGATGGGATAAATAGTTAATTTTTGGATTATTTCCTTGAGAAACTAATTGAAAACATGTAAACATGATAGAAACCCCATAAACGTGAATTTATTGAACACTTTAAGGTGCCTCATTCTCCCATGACCATACAATTCACCTTTGAATCTCATACTAATATTTCTTTGATTGGCTAAGTTTGAGACCTTTATTTGACCTCAAATTGGATGAATAATACTTTAAGGATACAATGGAAAGGTAGAGAGATTCCTTATGATTCTAGAACAAGTTAAACTCCTTGAAACTCTACTCAGATGAGGAGAAAATTGAGAAAAATAATTAATTTTGTAGTTGTAAGTAAAAAAAATAACTTATCTTCAACTAGATGGTTCATGATCCTATATAATCCAATTTAAAAACCACTTAGACCATTAGGAATCCATTTGAGTCTAGTTTTTTCAATTAAAATTTTAGAGTTGTACCCTCCTCTAGCAGACTGTACCATTAGATAACCTACAGGTAGGTCTCTCTATACCAACAAGTAAAGTGTCAAAAGAGGACTAGTTGAGGGCCTGTATGGCCATGAATCACCATGAAATTCTTGATGAATCTTGGTAATATCTTAAAATTTATAACCCATACCCCTGATGTATAAAATCCATATGAAATCTATACTATTCTTGAAAAATGAGAGAAAAGAGTCCTTTTTACATTATAAAAGGAAACCAAGGCCTCCCACCACTTGAAAAATAATAATGGAGAAAACTTATGTGCATATCATGCAAATTTATACTTTTATAACCCTTTTTCTTGTTTTAAACTTGCAAAATTGGCACATGTGAGTGAAAAATGCCCTTTTTTAGCTTTAAAAACATGTCAAATGACCTTTTTATGATTTTAAAGTTTAGACATAGGCCATTTTTACCTTTATAAACATGAATAAAGAAGAATTTGATACTTTAATAACCCTTTAAACACCAATTTTAGCATTTGTTTCTCAAAAATGATGTTTTTAGACCATAATTGACTGGTTTGACCAGTTGTAAAAGGATATTAGCAATATTTAGGAAATTTTGAAATGATAGGGGTAGTAATTTGGAATTAATGGGCCAAATTACTAACACCAGTTTCAATATTATAAAAATATCCTCAATATTAGTAAAATGATCATGAGGACTAGTTGTTGTATACGAATCTAAAAGAGGATCAGATTCACCCTGATTATTTTTGAGATATAAATCTTATAATAATTTTTTTATGACTTAATCATTTTTATTTGTATTTGAAGGTAAACCTAGTGATATATTATAATCCAAATTTGAGGTATCTTCAACAGGACAAGCATTATCAACATTTACTACAATGTCGATAGGGGATGATGTTGTTAAAGAGGAATATAATTTAGATTTTGGTGTTGTACATGATCCTAATGAAGTAAGACTTTTAATGATAAATTTGATGTAAAATATGCAATTATTCTATTTTATGGTTCATTTTCCATGATTTACCTCTCAAAAAGGTGTATTTCATGTGATGGGTTAGTGATGGGATGACTAGGCTCATGGGGAATAAACTTGGTTGTGATGGAGGATTTGTTGAGAATGGCGGGATCATTAAAGATGGGTGTGGTGTATTTACCTTGGCTTGGAGAGGGAAGGATTTGATTGTGATTGGAATCTTGGCATTCATTTTCTTGTCCACCTAAGAATTTAGACGCATTTGGTTCATCCTTGATTATTATGTCACCACGATTGATGAGGTCTTAGACACAGTATTGGAAAGGTTAACGTCAATTAATGGTATGCCCCCAATTTTGGTGATATATATAGTATTTATTATCTTTATATAAAGAGGTCTTAGGTTTGGTGGGATCAATATGTTGGATAACATATAGACCATCATGTTGGTGATGACTAATTATTTGAAAAGGGATTCCAAGGATATAGGAAGGAGAGTATAATGATCCATTTCACATTACGATTTATATGTGGAAGCATTAGAATTTGGATTGGATGGTTATTGACATGATTAGGTGGATGGATTTGTAGTAGTTGAGGTAGACAATATTGGATTCCATTTACTAGTATGTGAATGGGAAATCGATAGTTTATGACTAGTGGATGGAGGATTGGTGTGGGATTCACATGAAGGGGCTTGGATGGGAGGTGAAATGAGTTGAAAGGTATCAACACATTTGAGAAATGATATGCCCATCAGAATAAACTTTAAGAGGATCTCATCCTTGTGGGTAAATCTATATTGGTCTATAAAATCATGGTATAACTCTACGGGGGATGAATGATAAGAGATGGATGATGAAATTAGGCTAGGTATTAGGGATGGTTTCTTGAACAAAATAGGTCAGAAGGACCAAGCTGGTATGATGGATGAGGATGAGATATACTAATGGATTAAATACTATAATCATATTTTAGACCAATATTACAATAAGTGCCAATGACCTATCAACAATGCCTAGTGTTCAAGTTAGGAAAAATATTGAGGGTTTGATGGGTGCCTAGATTTAAACTCATAAGATGATATAATGGGTGTTAGTTATGAATAGGTAAGGATGATAAAGATTAGATTGATGATGATGGGTTGCTAGATTAAAACTAATAAAGTGATAGTATGCTATCAAAATACTAACTAGGGTATGATCTTTGATCAAAAAATGAATGATAATTGATCAGGATGATGGCATGATATAGATTGATAAGACTAGCTCAAAACCTTAGACTAATTTACCTAAGATAGGATGGGATATGATTATGTGATGGATGTGATGGGATAATGTGATTAGGATAAATATATATAGGTGATGATGAAATGACTAAGGGTGATAAGGATGGTTTAGACTTGTATATGACCTAAAAGGGATAATTAGGATAAGATACGATGGGATTAGACTAGATGGGTGATGAAGGCAAGGTCAAGACAAAGTATGGATTATGTATACTTGGGTAAAGATGTAAAATGTATTTGGGGTATGATTATTTATTGATGATATTATGATGAGATGTGACTATAAATATGTATAAGATAAAAAATTATGTGCAAGGGGATGATGATAAGGATGTGCAAGATGTGATTAGAATATGTAAGGATGGGTGGATATGGTGAGACTAGGATGAGAGTAAGGTAGGGACAACGTGTAAAATATGATGTCAAGCATGTACAAGATAATATGTTGGTGATGGGGGTGTGACTAATGATGAGTGGTTCTAGTGATAATAGGGGATGAAAACATGTACAAGAGAATAATGATATGCACAAGAGGGTAAGACAAGGATAAACAAGATGATGATTAGGCTATGTGAGTGATGGGATGATGATTAATGATTGGTGGTTAAACTAAGATGGGGATGAGGAGATTATGCTAAGGTAAGATTAAGACAAAAAGTTTGATTAAGACAAGATGTGAGATTAGGATGTGTGAGGGGGTATGACTAATGATGAGTGAGATGAAGTGTGACTAGAAGGATAATTAAGATGATGTGGATGATAATAAATAATATGATAGATGTAAAAAGGATGTACGAAAGGAAAATTATGTAAAAAAAGATAAAATAAGGATATACAATATGAGGATTAGGATATGCAAGTGGTGGGGTGATGATCAATGGGGGATATGCCTAGAATAGGATGGGTTGAAGACAAGTGGGTGATGGGATAAGGATATATAAAGATAATGATGAAATAGGATAGGATGGAGGGGTATGGTTATTGATGGGATAAGATAAGATGGGTATGACTATATTAGACTAATGACATTTATCCCTAATATTTATACTCCACTATAATATAGAGTTTGGATTAGTGCATGGTGGTGAAATCTATGGTCATTATCCACTTAAGACTATGTCAATTACGTGGGTGTCATTTCCACATCATGTTACCCCTAGAAAATAAAAATAGAAGGGCTTATAGGGGGTTGTTGATACCCCAAGAATCACCACAAGGATTTAAGGGGGAGAGAATACACCAACTGTAGCCCTTGAGATACAAATAGGAAGACAAAAGACTAATTAACCAATTAAGAATAAGTGTGATTATTTATAATATGAAAAATAAGAGTATAAAAGACAAAGATAGATATAAAAAAAGATGATATATACAAGATAAAAGTGACTAAAATGATTTCAAAATGATTTTCAAAGTGCCATAAGGAGTCTTTGATAGGTGACTTACAAGCACATGATTAGTAGTTTCAAGTGGTACTAAAAAAGAATTACCCTAAAAGACAAAGATTAGTAGTTTAACTTAACAATATTTGGGGGTAACCTACGGTCAAAAATGTTAGATCAAAATATGACCTACAAAAAGATGATGTTAGTTAGTCAAAATATCAACTAGACTTACCCCTACAAGAAATAAAGTGTTAGGCCTTAAGGAAGACACCATAAAAATCATGATTTAGCTCTATAATTCCTTTGGTTGAGTAGGCCATAATGAGTGGTTTTATGGGAAGAATCTCATTATGGGATCAAAAGGAAGCATCCTTTGTAGTTTCAAGGGGTAGAGTCCCTTATGGGTTCTAGAGGCAACACCCCTAGTGAGGTAGTTTGGGCCTTGCGAGAAGCTCAAAATGACTCAAAAATTAAAAAAATAACTAAAAATACACTTAAAAGGACAAAAAATTAATGCAAAATCACAAATACATAGTTTCAAATCACAACTAGAGACTAAGGACTAGTGTGGTTGTAGTTTGTTTTTAGATGATCCCCCCTACCTTGGATTTCTCCTTGTTACCCCTATAAAAAAGATCACACAACAACCATACAAAGACAAAACCTTGGTACATAATTGGGGTTAGTTTGAAAAGTATGCATTTTAAATGAAAACCCCTAAGTTTTAACAAAAATATTAGATGGCAGACTATATGATGACAAAATCCCCTACAAAAACATAGATTGCCAAAATGAAACCTAAAAGTTAAAGGACATTGATCAACCATTAGTACTTTTAGGGAATATTACAATATAATGATTCATAAAGAGAAAACCATGACTACTAGGATAATGTCACAAATTATGAAGTCATAATTCTACCAAAAACCCTAAACCTACACAAACCATTAGTAGTTAGTAAAATCACTAATCAAATATACAAAACCATAACTTGCTATAGAAGGTCACAAGATTCAAATTATGGTATTGTTTAAAGTCTAAAAATGTACATTATTAAGATATATGGTTAGTAGTTAGGTGAAAAGTTAAGACAAAACCATGACTCACAATGATAAAATGATAACTACAAGGTCATGAATACCAATACAAAACCATGATTTGGGCCTGTGCATGTAAAACTTCAAAATTTTGAGATTTTTCTTGTCTAATTGATCCTCTAGGCTTAAAAAAACACTTAAAAAAAACTTAATTATTAAATTAGGAGCAACTCCCACTGTGGTCACAAGAATGTAGCATGCAATTTGATCCCTATGATTAAATTATGTAATTTAAACACTCAAACATCAAATTAAGTAGTTAAAGTTATAGAGTGATTAAAATCATAATTCAATAGGTGAATCAAACATTCAAATTAACATTATAAATCCTAAATATAAGTGTTTTACACCATGATTAAATAACATAAAAATATAAGAGGATTGGGATGGATTTTACCTTAGACTCAAATTTTGGCCATTATGATGGCATGATGAGGAAGGTTGATGATTGATTTAATGAAGGATTGGTTTTACATGGATTTTTTATAATTTTTATATACATCTCCAATGTGGGAGTGTCCTTGCTTAAATAGAGTAATGAGGGAAAAATCAATGGTTAATGTTTAAACTTGGATGAAGGAGACCAAGGGTTGGGGATTATCCAAGGAATTTAAAATTCCTTGGAAGCCTCTAGATTTAGAGGCTTCTATAGAGGAGGGGTAGGAATAGGGAAGTTTATAGATTTGGAGGGTTATGTAATCCTTATTATTAGTTAATATTGATTATGGTGAGGATTATATGGGGATTAGGTAGGGTGATTAGGGATTAGGGGTGTAGGAGAGCCTAGACATAGGCTAGTAGGTGGGGCTTTGGGAATTTAAAATTCCAAAATAATAGAATAAATGGGGTTAGATTAGGATAATGGGGATTTGGGATGAACTAACTGATTGGTGGGGTATAATAAGGTTAGTATATGAACGATAATATAATGGAGATATTATATAAATGGACTAAGAAGGGCGATTAATTAGCAGGATAAATAAAAATAAATGAGATGAGTAGAATTAGTCATAACTAATAGAAATATTAGTGATAATAATGCAGGTGAGAGAATTTAAGTGCATAAAATAGAATTCTCACACTCTTCATATTTATCATGAATGGAGATAACTACTATGCCATCAAGGAGATCTTTTTGATCAACTGGCTTGCCTTTTCTTGAACCATATCTTGCTCTTGTTTCTCTTGAATCTTATCCTCCTTGTAATCCTTGAATACTAACCTGTACCTCTCTACACCAAGAGGTGTCCTAATGGAATAATCCTCTTAAACCTTATCCCAATCATCATCATCAACTTTAGATTCAACTTGATATTCATTGCTTACCTCTTCAAGGAGTGGCATATGACATTTTTGGAGTGACTCCAAGAGAGATGAGATGTATGCTAAATTTCCTTCATTTAGTTTATTATTCTCAATAACAATGCTCTCTTCCTTCTACACATTTATCTAAATGGATTTGCATGAAATAAATGGCTTAGGCTCTTGAATGACATTGGGTTTGCTTGACTGGTCTTGTTTCATTATTGACAACAACACTTGGTTCCAAGATGGAAACTTATGCTTAGGAATTTTTTTTGTCGAGTTTATTTCTATTTGTGGAGTTAATGGGGGTATGTGAAGCTAAGATGTCATTATTCTTATAGTTTTTATGGAATGATGCATATGTTTGTCTATACCATCATTTTTTTTGGCAAGGGATGCTTCAAAATGAAGCTTTGAGTAATCATGATGAATAATTTCTTCAATTCCTACTCTTCCTTCCTCTTTTACTCCCTCTTGAATGAAATTTCATGATGGAAAAGTTTATAGAGTTTGTGAAGGACTTGAAACATAATTTTTGGGAGGTTTTGAGGGGTGATGGGAAGCTCGACATGATATTGACATGGGATGAAGGAGGGGATAAAAAATTAGTATTAGTGAGTCTATTTCACTTCATGTACTATCAATATATCTTCAATATTAGAAATTAGAACTTTTATATTCAACAAGTCATTATTACACCTTGAATGACCCTCTCCTATGAGGAATGACCCATCCCTTTTGGGTTGTTGTAATGAAACTCTAATACCCTCAATAACATGATTAGGAATTTATTTCCCATATACTTTTAATGTGTCAATGTTGATCATGTGTCTCTCATGATCTAATAGGGTTTGTTTAAGGCTAGATATATAATGGATTGGGGCATGAGTGGACTAGTCAAGAATGTAATATTATTTCCATGACTTATTAAATGGGTAACTAGAATGTCAAGGAAGTTGATGAGGCTCATAATAGGGTTGGTAATCTTGACAATAAGTAAACTCATCATAGGACTAATACGAGGGAATGTGTTTTTGATAGGGGTAGAATAGGGTTGGTAGGGATCACAATGATATTGAAATGAATCAAGGAACTACTCAAAATAAAATTAAAAACATAATTCTACCTTATAGACCTCTATAATTGATCATTAAACACATGAGAATTAGTGAGACTATGGACACTAACTAATCTTACCCTTGAAGTGAAGGATTATCATGAATTGTACCATGAATCTTAACTAGAAACTTGCCAATTTTATGCTTGAAGTCTTTTGAGATGAATGTAGATGTTTCTAGTGAATGTCTTTAGTTTTTTAGATTCCTCCAAAGCTTCCAAATCATGATTTAAGTCACTTGAATCTCATCCCATTGGGTGTGTCAAAACTATTGGTGATCTAGGTTACACCCTTGATGAAGATAATATTGTTCATGTCTTCCTCAAACCTAGTCTAATATGGGTGTGACCTATAGACTATGGGCTACCTAATATGCATGTCACACCTCTATATTTTATGGGGATATATCCCATAATTTATTGATTCAATGCTCTTTAAGACCTAACAATATCACAATGAAAATGGAAAGACATAATAAAACCAATGAAAGAACTTACTCTAAGTGGTGATGCACCAATTGATTAAAGATCCACTCTTATCTATATTATTTAAAACCTACTAATGAACTTGATGAAGACAATGACTGATCAAACTCCTTGGTGGTGTTATAAGCATGAATATTTTTTATGGAGGTTGAATATGATTCTACAATTCGAAGTACTAAGCCTAGATGTGCACATGATACTAGTGACTTGTGATACTTCAAGAACATTCCTATTTGATAACACTTCGTACAACCTATAATAAACTAAAAAACTAAAGTTAGGTGCATGAAAGGACCTAAAGATGACAAAATGATGCATACATTATACAAATAAAAATCCCACAGAGCACACTAGAATTCAATAATGAATCTACAAATGTCTTCTATTGATTCAAAATAGTTACAAGGTAAATTTTGTAGATATTTTCTACACTTAGCAAAGGGATACCAAAGCAAGAGCTCAATGCCTACTTAAATAGAAAGTTTGATAGAGAAGAGAGAAGATTTGAGGTGTGGGAGAGGAAATTAATGAGTAAAATTTTGTGTATGTCAGTTACATAGGCTTATTCACCATCCTCATGTGTTGACATGCATTCAATGGGTCCATTTTGGTGTTTGGGGAAGATGTGGAGGCTATAACTCCATCATTTGACTTTATTCAAACCTTAACCATGCTTAAAATATCCCAATATTACCTCCTATGTTAGTTACACAATGAAATCAGATTGTGGATGGGCCTTATTAAGGTGTTTGGTAGCCTCTCCTTCAATGTGCATATAGAATGGTCTTTGAAATTGTTTTTAATTTGTCATAATAGCCTTCATTTTGGGGCGTTCTTACTTAGATGACAGTTACCAATGCTTGAATATGATAAATATATGTTACCACACCAAAATTTTCCTACTATAACCTTTTAATTTCAAGATCAATATACCTATATTCTTGTATTTCAACCTTCTGCTCACATCCATTGCTTGAATGATCAAACAGTTGAACTAGGCTCCTAAGTCATATTTGCTCCTTTGGGGGTCTCTTATCTAATTAGAGGAACTTGGAGTCTTTTATTCCTTTTAAAAATAACTAACAACATGTTTATGTATCTTATACAAATTATTAATCACTTTTACATACATAAATCCTCCTTTTGACCTCTACTAAAGGCTCTTTTAGACATAGTTTTGAGCACAGACTCCATTAATAGACATATGAAAACTTAGTTTCTGTTATCTTGAAGTAAATTATGGGAATGAGATCAATTAAAACACTTAAATGACACCAAAAAATACCCCCATGTCACATTTTAAATCATTTCATTGACTAGAACTCAAAAAATGTATCTTTTGGTGTTGCTTTAACTTGCCTTGTCATATTTTTTAGTGTGTGTAGGTATGAGTTTCATCATTTTAAAAAGTTTCATGAGGTACCAAGACTTAATTATTTTTTATTTAGGATTGATAAGGACCAAAAAAACTATTCCAATCATTTTTTTCCCATTATTAACCATGAAAACTAACCAAAATCACATATTTAGACCTACTCCACACTCAGAAATTATGAACTACAAGACATAATGAGCAAGAAATAGGTGAATATTGAGATTTATAAGGTATAAAGACCTAATTATATTTTTTTAACCTTTAAATAACCATAAAATATATCCAATAATTATATTTTATCATTAAATTCTTTAATTCCCTCAAAAAATGCTTTTTCTAATTATCTCCACTTGCACGCTAAAATCCTAAATCTTTTAAATTCTCCATTTTCCATGTTTTTCCTTGAAATTATAAATGTGATTATCTCAATATGTGTGGTAAGAATTAAAATCACACTCAATTTCCTCACAAACCCTCACATGAGGTTCAAACCATCTAGCATACCTTATATCACTCCAAGAAGCTTGCCTAGCTCCATGTTGATTATCAACAAATAAGAATAAGAATGTGACAAAATAATCTATGTTTAATCTATTAGTTAGGAAAAATATATGTCATGAAAAAATAACCTAGGTAATAATGACCCTCTATACCAAATTTGGAGGTTAGATCACCTCTCTAGCATCTTCAATCCTTCAAATCTTCTCTAAATTAACCCTCAAGCTTATGACTGTGTATACAGTCTAAAACCATTTGCTCAAAATTATCTATGCTTTACTTCCAATTTAGTGTTGTGTGGAGTATTCTAAGATCACTCTTGAGAGTGGATTTATAATATTCATCTAGTTATATAATTGTAACCTTCATAAGGAGATCTCCATATGATGCTTGTGAGAATACACCAGGTTAATGAACTTGTTAACACAATTCTATGTATATAATCCATACGAGATGATCATAGTGTATTTAAAAAATCATAGCCACCTTTCTCACCATGAAATTAACCTTGAAAATTCATACAATTTACAATCACTATGCCATTCATCTCACTGTATAATCGTTTCTTCATTACATAAGCTAGTAACCAAGACTTCTCAAGTGTATGAACTGTAACCTCGAGGTTGGACTCAAACAAAAGGAGTGAACTATAATTATTACCACCTTAAATTTCATGATAAATTTATTTGATTCCTTTTAGGTTTTTTAATTTAACCTAGATATATCACTTATTTATGCTAAGGTATCTCATACCAGTAAATCTCCTCAGAGCAAAATCAATAGCTCTATCTCATGTTTTACCTAATTATAGAGGCCTAAAAGAGGATGGTGAAAGCACTCAAGAAGGATAATAACACTAAGTAGGGTCATTAATCTGGGATTCTCTTTCGACCATTGGATCATCCACTACACTAGGACTACTTCTTTTTAGAGCTTCAATTAGCTTGTAGCATCATTGAAGCAACCTAGATATTCTTTAGGGCATCTTCAGAACTCACTTTAGCTTCTTCAGAGCTCACTGGATCATCTTCAGAGCTCACTAGATCATCTTTAAATCATCTTCAAAACTATTACCAAAAATATGTTTCCAAAACCATCGGTGACTTCTCAAGCCTTCAAATTATCTCTTAGTAGAGAAACATTAAGTTGCTTCTCAATAGCTCCCAACACCACACAAAGACCTTCCAATATACTCATGTTGTTAGATAGATTAGGGGTGCTCATGAATTTTTACTAGATTTACTTTTCCATTACCTCCACCATGGCATATTCTAACGATTGAGACTCCTTCCAAGTGATCAAGGACCATCCAAGCATGTTTTATTATCATGACAAAACTTGACTCAAGTTGTAAAGGAGGTATACAACTGAAAAGGAAAATTTTTAGCATGACAAGACCATGGAATATTTGAAAAACCCTCACAACTCACAAGGATAAGATATAATCATGAGACTAATGATAGACTAGGACTTAAGGCATTAGGTTGACCCATTTCTAGGTCTGAGACTAGAAAATGGTCAACACTCAACCTATTATTCTCCTTCAAAACGTAGTCTGGGCTTTTATGTATTTTTCATAAAGATAAGATCACAAATATAATGACCAAAGCCACAAATTGGAATCCCATATGGGTCCCAAAATTTGGCCAAAATTTTAGTACCCAACTCTACTTATATAACATGTATCATATGCTTGAAAATGGCCTTCATTAGCTTGTGAATGGGAAGATGGAAGAAAAATGTAGTTTTCTATAACTTATTCCTAAGATTTTTCCTGACCTATAGAAGTCCAAAGGATGTTTTAGAGTTTTTTTCACTTGCACATGACTTCAAGAGTCTGTACAACTTCTTCTAAATCCTCAAACTAGTATTAAAATCCAAGAATATGACTTTGCTCTGACTTGATGATATGTGTGGAAGTTGACTAATTATTCCAAGATTTTTGTAATGTGTATTGTATATATTTTTCTCTTTGGGGACTTTGACATATATCAATATTATCCCAAAATCATATTTGTATGCATATTTAACCCCCTTCAAGCTACCAAATGAACTTTATACATTCCAAGACTTTATGAAACATTGTGAGAAGATGTCTAGGATATATAATGACATTAATGAACCCCTAATAACCTATGACATAACTTTACCATGTATTATTTACTCATGACACCCTTAGACCACTATAAGACCAAACTATGACCTTACCTTAACTTCTCCAAACTAACCTTAAACCATGATAAAAAGGTCAAATGAAGACTTTAGGGACCATATAGGGTGTGACAAGACCATGACAAGTTTAAATTTTCAAGGTGTGGTCAAATTTGAGTTGGGGTCAAATTTGGTCAACACTTACTATGTCTAAGATTGAGAAAGAGAATGATCTCACAAGATGGCAAGAGTGTAAATAACTCACAAAACAATGATAATATTGGAAAAGTTTTCTCATAAAATGATGAGAGTGTAAGATGAAGTGAAGTGGTCATTAGTACATAAAAATTTAATGCATAATTCTCACTATATAATCATAAAATAATGAGAGCATATAAATAAGTCCAATAAATATGGGGAAACTAAATGACAAGTGGTTACTTGTGAGATAGTTAGGATTCCTAGGATCGTTAATGCAAAGATGTTGAGAAAAATAGAAAGTGTCGCTGAGCTAACCCAAGATACCCCATATATCCAAGTGTTGCCTACATAGTCCATGCAAATCTCAGTCAAATATAGTTATCCTAAAAGTGGGAGGAAAAAGACCAAGGTGGTATAAAAATAAAATTAAACAAATAAAATGGCCCTTACCAAAAAAATTGATGAATTTATATCTCACATGGAAATTCTAAGCCAATTTTCATGATTTTATGATTTTTTAAATCTTTTATAAATGTTTTTAGAAATTTCGAGTCATCTCACCTCAATCAAATATTATGAGAGACTAAATGATCCAACTCAAAAAAAGACAAAAATGTGGCTTAGGTATGTTCATAAATTGGTCAGAGCATGGCTTAGGTTTCTCATAAAATAGTTAGAGTGTTCAAACTTAAGCTTATCACAAAATGATGAGAGCATGAAAATGAGTGATTGAGTCGACCTCAATGTAAATCAAGCACTGCCTACATAGTCCCAAAATGAGACATAAAGTTACTATAGTTATACCTTGAAGTGGAGGAATCTAACAAAGTAGTAATAAGTTCATGAATTAGGCAAAATGACACAGTATAGAATAGGAATGGAAAGGTAATATGACAATGCATGGTAAAGGTGTTATTCCCAAATCGACCATAAGAAGTTATAATTAGGAAATAATGACATAGGTCAATGATACTAATTTTTGAAAAGGAAGTTATAATTAGGAAATAATGACATAGGTCAATGATACTAATTTTTGAAGAGGAAGTTATAATTAGTAACATTGGAAATGAAAAAGAATGTGATGATAATAAAGAGTGAAATTACCAAACCACTATCATACTGCTCTTAGATATTGTCTCTTTCTAAAATATTGAATCATCTGCATAAACTACATTGAAATCACCTTGTTTAAGGTGATCTAAGAGATAATAAATCAAAACCAAGGTCAAAAAAGGTGAATAAGAGAGTTTATAAATACTTTGGTCAATAGTGAAGGTATAGAATGAATGGTATATGGTATGATTCAAGGAAGGTGATATTATGATACAATGTAAATGATCCTCATATACAATACTTTAGGTCTCTCAATTAAAATAATACTTGAGGTGTATTATGTTTATAGGCTTATCAAGTTAATCTCTATCTAGTGTAGTGAGCCTATGTGTTCTAGATCCATAATTAGAAATAATGACATAAGGGCCTATCGAATTAGGCTTTTTCTTTTTTTTTTTTTTTTAATTTTCTTTATTGGTCATGATGTTCTAGTTTTCCTTGAGGAGAGGATCACCAAGATTAAATTCTCTATGTTTGACCCACCAGTTATATTTACCATGTAGCTAGTTTTGGTATGGTTGAAGGTTGTTTACAGTGGCCATGTGTTTTTTGTCTAGTAATTCTATCTCTTGTAGGTGAGCTACTATGTAATATTCATCAGCCAAGATGTGTTTAAATGAGATATGTAGAGAAGGTAACTCGATCTCAATGGGAATAATGGCCTCAGTGCCATAACTAAGTGAATATAGTGTGGCTCCTTTTAGAGTATGATAATTAGTATGATATGCTTAGAGGGTGTAGAAGATATATAGGTGCCAATCATGCCCAATATCATTGACAATATTGTTTAGAATATTTAAAACTATATTATTAGATGCCTCTACTTGGCCATTACCTTATGGGTAATATGAAATTAAAAAGTGTTAGGTGATTTTGTATTCAACATAGAGTGATTTGACATCCTTGTTTTTAGACTATCTACCATTATCATATATAATGTCTAATGAGATACCATACTAGTAGATGAGATGGTTAAAGATTAATTTGGAGTTTTATTTTCCAATCACGTAAGTGAGGGGTATATCTTTAACCCACTTAGTAAAAAAATGGTGGTGGTAAGTATGTGTTTATGGCCATCAAATGAGGTGGGGTTTATCTTCCCAGTGAGATCAATTCCCCATGTCAAAAATGGTCATGGTGTAAGCATCTATTTGAGTATTTTTGATGGATCATGAATCAAATTGGCATGCCTTTAACATTTGTCACATATTTTGACATAAGCAACTACATCTACTTCCATGGTTTTTTCAATATTAACCAGTATAAAAGAGTTTTTGGGAAAGATGGCCCCACTGGTATGAGATCCACATAATCCTTTATGGACTTCCCTCAACACTAATGTGGCTTTTACTAAATTCAAAAAATGAACAGAATTTCGATGAAGGCTTTTGCGATAAATGGTTGGGACAAGTAGGATATATCAAGAAGCTTGGTGTATAAAGGATTTTTGTTGTTTATGTGAATAGTTAGGTGGAATGGTGTGATTGTGAAGGTAGTTATATAGGTCTAAGTACCAAATATAAATAGGACCAACAATATCATATATAATTGCAATGGTCGAAGGTTCATGATTAAGTGCTAGAAGATGTTCAACAAGGAGTTGATAGTCTTTTGCCTTGTTTGTGCTACAAATCAAAGAAACAATGGTAGACATTGCATTTGTTGTCCTATTACTAGCCCTAAGCATGTGTTCAAATTATATGTGGGTAATCTACTATTTAGAATGTCCGACATGGCCTTTTATGGTACCAACTTATCATCTTTATTTTGAAAGTGATTTTTAACCTAATTGATGATAAACTAAGAATCATCATGAACCATAAGATGTTGAATGTTCCATTTTACCACTTAATGAATAATTGTAATGAGTTTTTCATATTAAACCATATTATTAGTACAAGGGAAGATGATTCAAAATTATTTGGGAATAAGATCCCCCCCAATGTGTAACAAATAATAGGCATGTCCCTGATTTATGAGATGTGAATGACCCATAAAAATATATCTTCCAGTGGTACTCCTTAGGAGTTGTTTCTATGATGATCATGATGGATTCATTTAGGAATGGAAAAGTGAGTAGTTTAATATCTAAAAGGGGAGCTTCAACAATTTGATCTGTAAGTAATTATACATTTATGGCCTTCTAATTGACATAATCAATCTCAAACTCACTTAGTAGCATGATATATTTAGATATGTAGCCCTGTAAAACTATCTTTGATAGTAGATACTTGAGTGGATCTACATTGGAAATGACTATGATCTTGTTATTAATCATGTAATGATGCAACTTCTAGGCTAAAAAGATCATAGTAAACATTCTTTCTCTATTGGCATATTGTTATGTTCATAGGCTACCAGTGTATGGATTAGATAGTACACATGTTATTTTATATTTTCATCATGCTGAGCTGAAAGTGCCCCCAGGGATTTATAAGTAGAAGATATGTATAGGATAAATGGCTTTCCTAGAATTGGTGGTAAAAAAATAGGTGGATTGAAAAGATATTCCTTCAGATACTCAAAGGCTTTCTAACATACTTCATCCCAAATAATTAAAAATATTTCTTCAATAAATGAGTGAAGGGGTGACATTTATCAACCAATTGTGAAATAAAGCATTTGATAAATTAGATTTTTCCCAAAAACTACATAGTTGTTTCAAAGTGGAAGGTGGTGAAATCTTGGTAATGGTTTTTACCTTGGTAGGATAAACTTTAATACCTCAATGAGAGACAATAAAGCCTAAATTTTTTCCCAAAGTGACACAAAAAATAGACATCTTAGGGTTAAGTCAAACCTTATATTCATGAATCCTTTCAAATATATTTTATATTATGGTTAAATGATCTATATGGGTCTTAGATTTACCTAATATGTCATCAACATAGTCTTCGATAATATTAGACATCATGTCATGAAATATAATGGTCATAACTATCTGATATGTGGCCCTAACATTCTTGAGGCTGAATGTCATAACCTGATAAAAAAATTCCCCAAGGAGTGGTGAATGCTATTTTTTGTTAGTCTTCTAGCACAATCTTGATATGGTTATATTCTAAAATTCCATCCATGAGGGACCCATACCTAGTTATGGAGTCAACTATCTTGTCAATATTGAACAAAGAAACTCATCCTTGTATTGATTTTTACTAACAAGAAAAATGCTTGAGATCTACTCTAAATAGTTTATCAATTAGATGCATCTCACTTTTAAGAGTTTTTCCAACTCTTTTTTAACTAACACAATAATATGAAGATACATCTTACATAGTTTATGTTTTATAAGTTTGGCATCAAGATGTACAATAAGGTGGTGTATAACCAAGGGTAGTGTCCAAACATGATATGTGTAAATAGGCCCATGTAAATATGTTAATAAACTCCCTCAAAAGGGATATAAAAATTTCATGTACCTCCTTATTGAGGGATATTCCTAATTTGATCCACTTTGGGTCATCTAGAGTCCTGATGTTGACTTCCATAATATCCTCTACTAGGAGAGTTGATCCATCTTCTAGAATGGTTGGAAAGGATGTAAATTGGCCTATAATTATAAATTCCTTTGGTCAGATTGGTACCATGAACAACTATGAAAACTAAGGAGTATCCATCCTTTTAAAGAATCACCAAAATCTGAAAACACACTATTCATGGAGAAACACACCATAATTCCAGAATGAAGACTAAATATAAGTGGGTAAGGTAGTATGACATGTAAATACACTCCACTTATCCCACCTAGACCCATGATCATTAAGGAAAAACCTCCCCGCGTGGAATTTGGCAACCCTCCTTCAAGAAGAGTTAAAAATGAGTGGAGAATTCACTATTTGCATAGTAAAAGTTGTCCCCCAACTTTAGAATCCACTAAATCTTAATGGATCCTCCATTTTCTCCATGATATTTTTTCCTTACCTAAAATTTTTCCATATCCACATAGGAAAGCATAAATATCAAAAATTTGGTGAATAGGAATAGTGTCACCTTGGAATAGTGTCAAATAGTGACCACCATGACACCTCACCAAAAGAAACACATCATCAAGACACCTTACAACTAGGAAATGCATCAATAAGACACGTAAAAAATTTGAATAATGGTGCCACATCCTCTTCCTATAGTTGAAGTCAACTCACCTCCTATGAGTTGATTTGATGATAACTCTTCCATTTATCTTTGTCCATCTTTTTTAGCTCCCATTCTATAATCCAAGTGTTGTCATCTAGTGGCAATCCCTCCCATTATACCAAATACCTATTGTAGTTCCCTTACCTTGTGTGTACACTTTTCATATCCACAATTTGGAGTATCTTTTCCTTCTTTTGAATATGTTATTTCTAGTTGATCTCTTCCTCATCCTCTCCATCTACTTCTCCATCGAAATCATAAAAATCTAAAACATTGAAAATTGGAAAAATATCAAATTCTTCTAGCAAACTTACCTCATAGGCATTATCACTGATCTTCTTCATAATCTTATAAGGCCCAATATTCTTATACTTTAACTTGTTGTAGGTTCCTATCAGAAATCTCTCTTTCCTCAAATACACTATCACTAAATCTCCTTCTAATAAATACATTGATCTCCTCTTAGCATCAAGTGTAATCTTATATTTCTCATTACTCATCTGTAAACTCTTTTTTGCCTCTAATTTCAATTATTTTATATGGTATGTAAAAGTCTCAGCATCATCACTTACTCTTTATGTAATGGGAAACTATACCAAATCCAAAAATCCCATTAGATTTTTCACATAAACCACTTGAAATGGTGATTTTCCTATTGATCTATTTACTAAACTATTGTATGTAAACTTAGCATATGGTAAATCCAAGTCCCACTACTTAGGCTTCTCTCCAATAATGCTCCTCAATAAATTTCCCAAGCTTATGTTGACAATCTCTGTCTATTCATCTATTTTTGGATGATATGCATTGATGAGCTGCAACTTAATATCTAAAATTTTCCACAAAGTTATCCCAAAATGACTAATAAACTTAGTATCCCTATTTTAAGTAATGGAATTTGGAATACCATGCAATCTCACAACATCTCTAAATAACAATTCTGGAACTCTAGTGGCATCACTAGTTTTATTACATGAAATGAAATGAAACATTTTGGAAAATATGTCTACAGTAAAAAAAATGGAATCATTACCTCTCTATGTGTTTGGTAACCCCAACACAAAATCTATACTTAAATCTACCCATGGTTCACTTGGAAATGGTAATGGCATGCACAATCTTGTATTTTGTTGATGTCCCTTAGCCACTTGACATATTTTGCATCTTAAAAAATATCTTGCTACATCTCTTTACATCTTTGGCCAAAAGTTATTCCCATCCACCAAAGATATTATCTTATCTTTGCCAAAATGACCAGCTAAACCTTCATTATATAACTCTCTTATAATGTTGTCTCTCAAAGACCTAACTAGAATGCAAAACTATCTTCCCTTAAAGAGGTAACCATCTTGAATAAGAAACTCATCATAAATAGTACCTACATTTGTGGTTAATGAATTCTTGCATTGCTTAACTATCTCACCAAAATCCATATTATTATCATATAGCTCCTTGATAAACTCAAACCTAACTACTTCACTTACCAAAGTAGTTACCAACCCAACTCTTCTGCTTAAAGCATCTGCCCCCTGATTCTACTTTCTTGATTTATGTTTCAACATGAAACTATATCCCTACAATAAAGATACCCACTTGACATGTCTACTACTCAATTTTTTTTGTGTATTTACATACTTCAAAGCCTCATGATTAGTGTACAAAATAAACTCCTTAGATACCAAATAATGCCTCTAATGTCTCAATGCTTGAACAATTACATAAAACTCAACATCATAGGTATAATATTTCTTTCTTACCTCATTCAATTTCTCATTGAAATATGCTATGGGATTCCCTTCTTGTTAGGATCTTACAACAAAATTGATTGCTTTTGTATAAGTAACTAAACATAGAATTAAACCAAAAATAATAAGTAACTAGAAATCAGAAACAACATATAATAGGAGATACAAGAAACAACCAATCTTGTATTAAACTCTTCAATAAGGAAATACAATGAAGAAATCTCTTCTTCTCACACCTCTCAGATGTACAGATCTCTTTCCCTCAAGAGTTCTCTCTCTCTCTCTCTTAATTACAACCAACTCCACTACTTGAATTGATCCACCTTGAAAACTATGAGGATCTAACCCTATTATATAGTACTAGGATTCATGAGCCATGCATTCTCCACCGTTAGATGCACCTCTTAATCAAAGGTTCAAATCTGTCCTACCAAAAATAGAAAAGCAGACTCAAGACTAACAGTTAATCTTTACATGCAAACTGATTGTTCTCCTCAAAATTAGAATTCTGGGAGTGCACAGATGACTGACGCTGGTCTTTGTCTGTCTACATATGACCAATGTCAGCTGATCCCTAATCGACGTCAGTCTATCCTGACCGATGTCAGTGACTATGTAAGTCTAACAACCTCTGCATTTGCTCATCTGGTGAAGCTTTTAGCTCCACAACTCAATAATCTCTGACTTGGAGATAAATAGATTCTCCTGTACCTATACAACAACATCCTCTAGCTTCTTTCTCCATCTTCAAGTTCAATCTTGAAGACCAAAAAAAGTTGAATGAAGATTCAACTTCTCCTTTGTTACCAGCTTTGTTAACATATCAACAGGGTTCTTATCCATATGGATCTTTTCCAGCTTCAACTATCCATCCTCCAATACCTGTCTAATGAAGTGGTACCTCAGTTGTATATGTTTAGTTCTTGAATGAAAGGCTGAATTCTTTGCCAAATGAATTACGCTTTGACTATCACTGTACAATTTACAACTCTCTTGCTCCTTTCCCAACTCTTCCATGAACCAAGTCATCCAAATCATTTCCTTACTAGCCTCTGTGATTGCAATGTATTCTACCTCTGTAGTAGATAAGGCAACAACCTTCTGCAACTTTGAAATTTAGCTAACCATCATTCCACCAACAGTGAAAACATATCCTGTGGTGCTTCTCCTACCATCCAAGTCACCTGCCATATCCAAATCTACATACCCATGTAGAGAAGTGTTTGACCCTCCATAACATAAATGCCTACTGCTGGTCCCTCTCAGATATCTAAGAATCCACTAAACTACTTTCCAGTGTTCCTTTCTTGGATTGGCCATAAACTTGTTGACAACTCCCACTGCTTAGGCAATATCAGGTCTAGTACATACCATTGCATACATCAAGCTCCCAATTATTGAAGCATATGGAACTCTACTCATGTACTCAACCTCATCATGTGATTTAGGACACTATTCTTTGCTCAACTTGAAGTGTCCAGCCATAGGTGTGCTTACCGGTTTTGCATCCTACATATTGAACCTCTCCAACACCTTATTCACATAATCCTCTTGAGACAATCAAACTGTGATTTTTCTTGTCTCTCTTAATACTCATGCCAAGGATTTTCTTTGCTGCTCCTAAATCCTTCATGGCAAATGTGTGAGCTAATTTTACCTTAAGCTCAGTGATTTCCTGCATGTGTGAACCTACAACAAACATATCATCTACTTACAGTAATAGGATAATATAACTACCATTATCCAATCTATTAAAATAAACACAATGGTCAGATTGACATTTAATAAAGCCATGTTCTATCATAAACCTGTCAAACCTCAAATACCATTGTCTTAGAGCTTGCTTAAGACCATATAAGCTCTTCATCCTGCACACAAGTTTCTCCTTACCTTTGACCTCAAAACCTTCTGGCTGATCCATATATATCTCTTCATCCAAATCTCTGTGAAGAAATGCTATCTTAACATCAAGCTGCTCAAGGTGCAAATCCTCAATAGCAACTAAAAACAATATAGTTTGAATAGAAGTCATTTTTACTATAGGAGAAAAAATTTCACCAAAGTCAATACCTGGTTTCTATGCAAATCCCTTTACTACCAACTTGGCCTTATGTCTCATTTGTCCATTCTCTCCTTCCTTTAACCTATAAACCCATTTGTTTTTTAGTGCTTTCTTTCCAACTGGAAACTCAACCAAATCCCACATATGGTTCTCTTCCAAGGAATCAATTTCCTCATTCATGCCATGCTCCCATTGTTTCTTGGATTCTACCTGCATTGACTCATCAAAACTTTTTGGTTCTCCACCATCAGTGAGAAACAAGTAGTATAAAGAAGGGGAATAATGAATTGGAGGTTTACTTACCCTTTTAGACCTCCTTATGGGAGTTTTAGACTCATTCATAGCTTGCTGTCCACCCAAATTTCATTCTGTCAATGATTGATCTCGATCATCTCTTGGTCTGCACCTGACCAACATCGATTCCACCTGACTGACATTGGTTTCTTCCTGACTGACATCAGTTTTCATCTGACCGACATCGGTTCCTACCTAACTAATGTTGGTATCTATGTTTTCTTGTGAGTGATGATTTTTACTCGCAAGCTCATTTTGGATCATAACCTCATCTAAATCATGATTGCCCTATTCAAAATTATTTAACCTCTCGATCTGATCACTGTACATCACCTTCTCATTAAAAACTACATCATAGCTTCTAATAATTTTGTTAGTTTCTAAATTCCACAACCAGAATCTAAAATCTCTAGAACCATAACCAATGAAAGTGCACCACATAGATTTAGCATCCAGCTTCTTTCTATTTTATTTATCAATGTGCACAAAAGCTTCAGAACCAAAAACTCTAAGAAATGAAAGATCTACCTTTTTACCTGTCCATGCCTTTTCTAGATTTCCACCATCTAATGGAGTAGAAGGTCCTTTGTTAATCAGGTAAATTGCAATTTCTATAGCTTCTACCCAATACTATAAGGGCAAACCAGCATGCAACCTCATACTCCATGCACACTCCATTATTGTTCTATTCATCCTTTTAGCAACTCTATTTTGCTGAGGTGTCCTTAGAACCATCCTTTCCCTATGTATTCCACTCATAGAATAGTAACTATTGAATTTATTGCTACAGTATTCACCACCATTGTCAGATCTAAGGCACTTTAATCTCAAACCTATTTCATTCTCAACCAAATCTTTCCATTTCTTAAATGTGTCAAAAACATCAGATTTCCTCTTTATGCAATAAACCCATATCTTTCTTGTAGCATCATCAATGAAAGAAACATAATACCATGATCTTCTAATAGAAGCTACATGAGCTAGTCCCTACACATCTGTGTGAACAAGCTCCAACTTGTGCTTCTTCTTTGTTGACCTAGTTTTGAGAAACCTCACTTTCTTCTATTTTCCAAAAATACAATGCTCACAGAAATCTAGATCTATGATTTTCAAATCTGAAAGTTTACCTTTTGACATAAGAACATTCATTCCCTTCTCACTCATGTGACCAAGCCTACAGTGCCACAACTTTGCATCTACATCTGAAGTAGATAAAATAGAAGGAGAATAATTAGTAATACAAGTAGATAGATAAAGTGTACCTACTCCCTTACCTCTAGCTAATACAAGTGCACCCTTGGAAACATTCCAAGATTCAACTGTGAGAGTTACTGTGCAACCCTCATCACCTAAATTTCTTGCAAAAATTAGATTCCTCTTCAGGATGGGTACATGCATGACATCCTTCAACACCCATGTGTTGCTATTCTGCAATTTCAACTACACTTTTCCCTTACCAACAATTTGACAAGGTTCATCATCCCCTAAATAAACTTTTCCAAAATCTTCATGGACATAATCATTGAAAAATTCTCTATTTGGGGTTGCATGGAAAGAGGCACCAAAATCTAAAACCCATGATTCTACTTTATTATCCAAAGAAAGTGTAAGAGCATCCTATGTAACAATACCTACAAATTTTGCTTCTTCATTACCTTCATGCTGATTTTCTTTGTTATCCTTCAACCAACAATCTTTCTTTGCATGCCCTTTCTTTTCACAATTCCAGTAGGTTATTCTTCCATTTCTAGATTTGGATTTACTTCTCATCTTTAACTTTGACCTTGATCTTCCTTGCTTGCCCTTCTCTCTTTTCCTTCCCCTACTTTCAATACTTAAAACATTACCTGATGTTTCCTCTATGCTTTTCCTATGAATTTCTTCATTCAAGATTACACTAACAACATCATCAACTTTCAAGATATTTGAAGCAAATGCAGTATTACTAACTACCATTACCAAACTATGCCAGCTTTCAGGTAAAGAGCATAAGATTAAGAGAGCCTTAATTTCATCATCAAAAACTATTTTGACTAAATTTAACTGATTTACTATTGCATGGAAATCATTAAGATGACTAGATACTGATCCACCTTCCTGCATTTGCAAATTAAATAATTACTTCATAAGATATACATTATTCAAAGCTGAGGGTTTTTCATATAAATTTTCCAAAGTATCCATTAACTCTACCATTGTCTTTGCTTGTGATAAGTTGGAAATCATAAAAGATGCCAGGCTCAACCTTATAGATCCAAGAGCCTTTCTATCAGGAACATTCCATTCTACATCTTGCATATTTGTGGGCTTTCTTGAATCCCCACCCAACGATAAGTATAGATCTTTTTGATACATATAATCTTCTATCTACATCATCCATAATTGATAATTCTTGCCATTAAATTTCTCCATTCTTAGTTTACTTTCTTCTGCCATTACTTTACTCCCACTCAATCAAAAACTCTTGTGAGTGATTTCTATAATCAACAAACACTAACACACTTTGACACCACTTTTTAGTGAACCATGCTCTGATACCACTTGTTAGGATCTTACAACATGATTGATTAATTTTGTATAAGCAACTAAACATGGAATTAAACTAGAAATAATAACTAACTAGAAATCAGAAACAACAAATAATAGGAGATACAAGAAACAACCAATCTTGTATTAAACTCTTCCAAAAGGAAATATAATGAATAAATCTCTTCTTCTCACACCTCTCAGATGTATAGATCTCTTTCCCTCAAGATTTCTCTCTCTCTCTCTCTTAATTAAAACCAACTCCACTACTTGAATTGATCCACCTTGCAAACTATGAGGATCTAACCCTATTATATAGTACTAGGATTCATGAGCCATGCATTCTCCACCATTAGATGCACCTCTTAATCAAAGGTTCAAATCTGTCCTACCAAAAATAGAAAAGTAGACTCAAGACTAACAATTAATCTTTACATGCAAACTGATTGTTCTCCTCAAAATTAGAATTTTGGGAATACACAGATGACCGATGCCAGTCTTTGTCTGTCTACATATGACCGATGTCGGCTGATCCCTAACCAATTTCAGTCAATCCTAATCGATGTCGGTGACTGTGTAACTCCAGCAACCTCCACATTTGCTCATCTGGTGAAGCTTTTAGCTCCACAACTCAACACTTCTTGGATTAACACATCTTCAATTCTAACATATGAGGCATCACAAATCCACTTCAAACACTTTGTCAAAATAAAGCAAGGCTAAAATTGGATTTTCTATAATATTTCTTTTTAATAACTCAAAACTCATTGTTTCTTTTCTTGTCCACATGAACTCTCTTACTTTTATGCAATTTGTTATTGGTGAAACAATACTACTAAAATTCTTAATGAATTTTCTATAAAAAGTTACCAAACCATGGAAACTTAGTACCTATATGATGCTCTTTGGAATATGCCAATCAAGAATTGCCTTCACCTTCACTTCATCCATTATAACACCATCTACTAAAATTACAAATCCCAAAAATTCCAAACTGTTTTGCATAAACTTGCACTTCTTCAAATTCACATAGAGTTTTTCCTTTCTCAAAAAATCTAACATCATTCTCAAATGTTCCAAATGCTCCTCTTTAGATTTACTATATATCAAAATATCATCAAAATAAACCACCACTTACCAATGTAATCCCATATCATTGTATTCATCACTCTCATGAATGTGTTTGGTGTATTATACAACCCAAATGGCATCACCAACCATTAATATAGTCCATATTTAGTATTGAATTCTATCTTCCATTCATCTCCTTCTCCTATTAAAATCTAATATTAACCACTCAGATAAATATTTTTGAAATACTTTGATCTTAGAATAACATCCATTATGTCATCTAATCAAGGTATAAGAAATCTATACAAAATAGTAATATTATTGATGGCTCTACTATCCACACACATCCTCTATCCTTATTTGGAGTTAATAGTGCTGGTGTTGAACATGGACTCATTCTCTCCCTTACTACACCCTTTCTCACCAACTTAGTAACTTACTTTTTCACTTCTCCATGCTCTATTGGGCTCATTCTATATACTTCTTGATGGGGTAGAGATGATCCTATGATTAAATCAATGTGATGTTGATTGTTCCTCTTTGGTGGTAAGCTCTCTGGTATCTCATCAAGAAAGACATCTGTATATGATTTCAAAAAATTTGTTGCTTCTTCTATAATCTGCATCATATCTTCACCTTCATGCCTTGCAATTAGTGCATAACAATAACTAACAATTGTCATGTCATTAGAAAATTATTTAACAGCTAACAAATTTTTCTCTTTTATCTTTTCCTTAAGAGGTAATAATATCACCTTTGTATCATATTTCATAAATAAATATGTATTATTTGATCCATCATGGATAGCCTTCCTATCAAATTTTCATGGCCTCTCTATCAAAACATGGCATGCATCTATGGGTAATAGATCATACCACAATTCATCTCTATAACTTTTCCCTATGGAAAACTTTACCAAATATCTTTTATCAACCATAACTTCATTTATTATCTTAAATCATGAAATTTTATAAGTAATAGGATGCTTCTCATAATGCAATTCTAACTTTTCTACCCTTTCTTTTGAAATAATATTTTCACAACTACCACCATCAATAATAACTTTGCATACCTTTCATTCAAAAGTACACCTTGTTAAAAAAATATTGGTCCTCAACCATTCATTACCTTCTTTATTTTTCTTCAATTCTTTCCTTGGAGATATCATGGTCCTCCTCATCATAATATTCTCTCACACATCTACTGTTATTAATTCGATAGATGGATCTTCAGTCTCGACTTCAACCAAGTTCACCCTTGGATGGTACTCTTGTCTTATTTATTTTCTTTGAGGACATTCATTGGCCTTGTGTCCTTATTCTCCACATATTTAATAAATAATATCTCTATTTTGGTTAGTAAACCAACTTCTTTCTCCATCATAACCACATCCTCTTTTGAATCCTCTTTCTTGTTGCTGATATTAGAAACCTTATCTATCATAACCTTTTTTTCTGCATCTTGTGATAAGTTTCCCCTTATAGGGTTAAATCCACCTCTAGTGGTGTTGAAACCACCTCTTCCTCTCACTGACATGGATTGTCCTCTTCTTGGACAAAATATCCTTCTGGTAGATTATCTATTCTACTTTTCTTCTACTTTTAAGGTTAATTGATAAGCCTCTTCCATGCTCATTACTTTATGCATGCTAATATCATCTTGAATGTAAAATCATAAACCATTCACGTACCTTGTATCCATTTTCTCATTTATTTCTTCATGCTCCACTCTTATGGATAGCTTGTAGAATTCATATGTGTACTCTTGTACACTCTTCTCTATTTGATTCAAAATTTTAAGTCTTTTATAGAGGGATTGAGAGTAGTCTAATGGAAGTAACTTATCTCTAATGTTCTTCTGCATCTTTCTCCAAGTATTGATTATTTGCTTGTTCTTTCTTTACCTCTCCTTCTGCAAATTATCCCACCAAATCATGCCATGAACATTCAACTTGGTGCATGCAAATTTCACCTTATTTTATTTAGATAGTTCTCTAGTTTAATAAATTTTACATTAAATTAACCCATTTAACCAAATCCTCTAGTTGTAAATTTCCCCCATAGTTAGGATCATCAATTTTTACTCCATCATTTCTTCCTTCCAAAGCTCTAACCATTCTTTCTTCAATTTCTATTGGTTCTTCCCTTGGTAAAAATTATTCTTCATTATATTCATCATGAATTGTCTCTCCTTCTATGTCTTCATATCTTTTCCTTCTTCTCATGTTGTTGAACATTATGGCTATGTGTGCCATTTTCCTACTCATCTCTTGCATATCTTGGTTCATCTGAACCAATCCTCCTCTTTCTTGTCTTCTTACCATACCTACAAAATGCAATTAAGAAAAAAAATCCTTTCATCCCTAGGATTATACTTGATTTTATACCACTTTAGGTGCAGTCAAAAACTCTCATATAACTTCTAAATTCAATGCTTGAAACAAGAGAGAAGAATGGAGACAAGTCCTAACATACTCACAACACATTCATCATATTATCAATTTAAATTACAATAATCTTCACACTATCACATTGAAATCATTCAACTTAAAATACCTTTGATTACCTAAATAACTAAAGGAAAATACCATGAACCACTATGAAAACTAAGAAGGATTAACCATCCTTTTAAAGAATCACCAAAAGCTGAAAACACACTATTCATGGAGAAACATGCCATAATTCCACCATGAAGACTAAAGCTAAGTGGGTAAGGTAGTATGACATGTAAATCCACTTCACTTATTCCATTTAGATCCATGATCATTAAGTATAAACCTCCCCACTTGGAAGTTGGTGTCCCACCTTCAAGAAGAGTTTAAAATGAGTGGAGAATTCACTATTTGCATAGTAAAAGCTATCCCCACCTTTAGAATCCACTAAAGCTAAATGGATCCTAAATATTCTCCATGATATTTTATCCTTACATAAAATTTATACATATCCACATAGACAAGAATAAATATTAAAAAAGTGGTGAATAGGAATATTGTCACCTTGGAATAGTGTCAAATAGTGACCACCATGACACCTCACCAAAAGAAACACATCATCAATACACTTTACAACTTGGAAACACATTACTAAGACACATAATCAATTTAAATAGTAGTTTCACATTAGAAATGTAAATTCTAGGTATTTTGAAACAAGTCATAAAGATAGAATTGAAAATAACTAGGTCTAGAAATGAAAGAGCAAATATTAGGTCTTTGGAAACATGACATAAAGTTAGACTTGAAAACAATACATCTAGGGAAAAATGACAAGGTAATTAATCTAAAAATTTGAAACACTTAGAGTCAAACTAGGTAGATGGACTCAAACACAAACTTGATCATTGTTAAAATACATTAGACCTTATGCACATGCACAAAACTAATTGAGAAATCTAATCTTAAGTAAGCAAAAAAACGTGTGATTAGTAAAACATTCAATCCCAAGTGATAATCAAGACTCACATGTAAAATAACCATGTTTAATGTTATTATTGAAAAGAGGGTTTTGACCTTATTTATAATAAATATGACAAATGTGAGGCACATAGAAAAGAGACCACTTCTTAAATCTAGGAAAAAAAAAAGATTTTCAAAACAAGCAAGGTATTAGTTTAAGTTACACAATTGAAAAGTAAGACGTAAACACATTATCAAAAATTAAGTGAAGCATAGGTGTAAACCACTCAACATGTAAATTTTAAATTCACAAGACCAATTTCAAACATGGTTTATAAGACTTGGTTTCTCAAATGTACAATATTCTAGACCAAATTGGAAAACATAATGATACCAATTATAGACCAAATGTATACATGGTTTTGAACTTAATTTGATAGAAGGAAAAGTTTTTAAAATAATATAAGTAGTTTAATGATGTTATCTCAATCAAAAGGTATTAAAATATCTTTTTTTCAAACTTCAAGGTAAAAACTTATGATGAAATGGGTAACATAACAATGCCCCTTTCAAACAAGTGACACACATATAAATGTTTTAAAAATGTCTAAGGCAAAGTGTGGTATCAAATGGGTAGAATAACATATCTTTAGAAAACATGTGATTGAATCATGACTTATTTTGATGTGTTTTAACAAACAAAATAGTTTTAGACACAAAATAATGCAAAATAAAATAAATATACATAAAAACACTGAAGTGTGTCATCATATCCCTAAAAATTGTTAAGGTTGCTTCATATTGTCAAATTACATCGATATACTCCTTATTAAGAGGAAATAATTTATTGATATAATAAATTTAGATGAACATAAAAAATAGGTTTTTTTAGGCCCCCTCTTTTATCAATAATTTATACGGTGATATGGAACTTTGGACTACTTACCGTGCATTGACAATATTTCTATGGCATGTGGGGTTTATCTAAAAAATATAAGTTTTGTGTGTTCTAGATTTTCCCAAGTGGGTTTAACAATAGAGATGAAATCATGTCATTTAGATCCAAGATAATCATATTGTTGTAAAAAGGTATTATCCTTTTTACAATGACTACATTCATCAAATTGCTTAGTGTAATGTGATGTCTGAATTAGGCCATTGTTCTGAGGTAGATATCACTTACAAAGTTAGTTTAACCACTCAAACTAATTTCCTAATGAGTCAATATCAATTTATATACCCCACCATAGATTTGGGTTGAAATGATGCTGGGAGATGAAATCCTAGGTCAATGCTTCCCTAAAGAACTTATGGGGAGGTGATCAAATCTCACCCACAAGTCAAGTGCATACAAAAATAATTGAAACTAGAAGGGATTTAAAGGTCATTTTTTGAATCACTTAAGTTATTCAAACTTTGGGGAGAGCGTAGATGACATTACTTATAGGCTTGGACTAAATGACAAGGTAATTAACAAAGTGATTTTGGTCACACGAGTTCTTTAAAGGGGATAGAGGGAGAGCATATGCACAATGTATGATTTGTAACAACACACAATAAACTAAAAAAAATAATAAAAACAAATTTATTAAAATAAATTAGTCTAAGATGTTGATAAGTTTTAATTTCAAAATCATAATGTTTATGAAATTTTTGGCCCCTTGGCAATGTTTTCAGTTTCAAAAGTTTTTAAAATTCTAAAAATAAATTGTTTAAGTGAAATTTAAAACACCTTAACAAAATGTGAATTCATTTTAAACATTTATAAAGTTTGGATTGTGCAAAAAATCAAAAGTTGTTTTAAAAACATTCAAACTTTTTCATACTTTATTTAATTTCCTAAAAATAAGTTAGGGGATTGATTTATGCTTTAAGCCAAGGTGATATTCTTGAAAATTAGATCATTAAAAACACAAATTCAACTCTTTAGAATGATTTTGTAGTTACATAGTAAACTATGAACTACAAGTTTTTTCAAACATATAAAAATATAGAAAACTAGGCAAGTAAAAACTTACAATGGATAATGTCATTATTTTAGAATGATTTCACAACTCTATTCAACAATTTTGTAACTCAAGAAAAATATTTGACAACTTAGGTCTATAATTTCACAACTCGATGATTTTACAACTCTAAAAAATAATTTCACAAATCAAGAAAATAAATTTTCAACTCAAGTAAATAACATTATAGCTCTACAAATTCACAACTTGGGTCTATAATTTCACAACTGAGGTCTACAATCTCATAACTATTTCAAACCTTAAAAAGCACCAAAATAGACAAATATTTTTGTGATTCAAGTGAATGATTTTGATAGTAATTTTCCTAAATTCTAAAATAGTTAATAACATCATAAAAACACAAAATAAAGAACAATTTCACAATTTGAATGGATGATTTCATAATTAAAATGATGATTATGAAATTAAATTGTATGATTTTATAATTCAAATAACTATTTTATAGTTAAAATATATGAATTCATGATTCTAAAATAATTTCATAATTATCTCAAAATGTAAAGGAAAATACTCATTTTCATGTAGAATAAATTTGTAGTTTGTTGAATGATTTCACTATTTCTAGGCTTGATTTTGTAGTTACATAGAGCCAAGTCCAAACATGAGCAACTTCATGATTTTTGAATATGATTTCACAAATTTGGTCAATGATTTCATGGGTTACCTCACTAAATCCATAGTTACATAGTCACAATTTCACAATCTATAGTCACAAGCGATGGAAAAGTTAGCCAAAAAATCAAAAAAATAAGCTCTAGAATGAAATCTTCTTGGCTCTAAAAAAATTCCAAGATACTCCATTTATGTTTGTGGGGCATGTGTTCTCATTGCGAATTCCATTATGTGATCAATAGGAATATATAGAGGGGACATTACTATGGCGTTAATATGAATAAAATTGAATAAAACACACTAATAAATACTTACACATTATAACATTGATCATTAATTTTGTGATCAATAATTCTTTGTAAATGGATCTCCTTTTACCACCTCTCCTTATAACATTGGTAATGTTGAGTTTGTGATGTAGTGATATCTTGGCATGCTCATAAATAGTCTAGAAGGAGTCTTAAGTAGGAGCAAATTTGAATTTGTGATCATGAGAGGTTTTCCTACCTATTTTGTGATCAATAATTCTTTGGAAATGGATCTCCTTTTACCACCTTTCCTTATCACATTGGTAATGTTGAGTTTGTGATGTAGTGGCATATTGGCATGATCATAAATAGTCTATAAGGAGTCTTAAGTAGGAGAAAATTTGAATTTGTGATAATGAGAGGTTTTCCTGCCAAAAGGGAATTTCAAATTGTTATGATGTTTTAATGGGTCTAAGTGAGTCTTGAAGATGTGTAATTGAGAAAAAATGTTGTAAATTACCTTTTTAATCTTATAAAAGTCATAATATTGGTTTTAAATGTTTATGTCATGTTAAAAATGGGAGGTGACAGTCTAAAAGGTCACCACCCTATGTGGGTGGGAGTTGTTAGATGTTTCTTGATTCAATAAATAGTTAGGGATTTGTTTTGATAGTCATTTTTATATGGTATAATGAGGATATAGTGTTTTAGAGTCTCTAGATAGATGGGTCTGAAGAGGAAATAAGTCAGACATACTTTTCATGAGAGAAGGTCTACCAAATGTATGAGGACTATGTATATTTTTATGAATTTTGAGCTAAAGCTTTAGTGAACATAGAAATGAAGTAACTATTGTATCCAATGGATATTTATTAGTCTTTAAATGATAATATAGTAGTCACATAACTGAGGAAAATAAATTTCATGTTTGTAAGAAGATGTGGACTTTGTCAACAACTTTGTTATCTTACATTTGCATGTTCTAAATTTAAGCACTGTGAGAAGACTTAAATTTGGTGTAGAGAATTTTAATAATATTTGAATTAATACCCTATGTATTATATATATATATATATATATATATATATAGATGAATGGTATATAAGGAATTTGATAAGAATGATTTTTTTGATTATAACCCCTATCTCAAGACTATAGTTTGTGTATTGGAAAATAACTAGGATTAAGCTGAACAAAGGTGGAGATTGAGTAAGTATGGTTTATTATAAATGATCAAGGATTTGATGAGTTAATTCATGTTAATATTGATGTACTTTAATCTTGTTTTAAATCATTTAATGCCATTTTATTCCAATACTAAAGGTTGTAGGGTCTATGTGCTCATGAATTTTGTATTAAGCCTAGTGTGAATGTCTATGTGTTTAAGAGTTGTGTGGAAAATTGAAGATATATGTGGGGTTTACCATATTGTAACAACCAAATATGAGGTTAAATTATAAATATATGTGTCTTTGAATAACCTTAAGGCCTCATGAAATTTTCTAGTAATCAAACCCTTATGTTGACTGATCATTGTTAAGACTGAGTATAGTATAGGGTGAGGATAACGTTTTGAATGTAGTAAATGAGTTAGGTAAGTGATATGGAATTTTTTTTAAGGTTTAAATATTATTTTGATGATATTTTATTTCTATTTATTCAACTTCATAGGGTATAGGTCTATAACCTATGATTCTTTGACATAGTCAAATGCAAACTATTATGAAATGTTTGAAAAAGGGTAAATGAGTGTTGTTTAAAGGTTAAGGAACATACCTAGGGTCTAAGTAGACCTAATGTAGCTGGTTTAGTATTTTAAACCTCATACAAATATATATATATATATATATATATATATGCCTTTTTATAGGCTCTCAACCCTGATAGTGGCTTATAAACCCTAAAATTAGGGTTTCATGCATATAATGAGTTTTGACTAGTGAAAATGTGCACAAATTTGTATTTTTAAAATATAAACTCACTTTAATGGATTTTATAGTTTTTGATTGATTTCCATATATACAAGTACAATTGTATATGAATGAGTGTAATACATAGGACTATAGACCTAATAGGCCTAATCAAGGGGCTAAATGCATGTAGAAAAGGGTCAAGCCAAAACAGTTAGAAGCTAAGACTTAATGGAAAAAATTATCTAAATAGAGGATATCCAATTTATTTGATGGTTTTAAAAAACACTTCCATACTAATCTATACATGACATATTTCTAAGAAAGAAAGGCTATAAGGATAGTCCAAAAAACATGGTAGAGTTGTATAAAGTTGATTTAATGCATTGTAAAAATATGTGAGTGAGTTGATAGGTATAGAAAGGTAATGAGGATCACCTCTAAGGTTAAAAACAACATGATTCATTATGGGTAAATATATACCCATTATTGCATGTTTTCAAAGAAAGAATAGTGAAATAAGATATATTCGAAGGCCCTATTCATTAATGCGTGATGGGATTGAGATAGTTTGTAATAAGGAGATTGTATGCTTTATGTGTTTGGAATATGGATAATCAAGGTGTTTGTGTTTAGGTCCATTTGGATAAATAAATTTAGTGATTTCCAAGATAGATTGACAAGTTTGGAAAGAAGAATAAGTACATGAAGGTGGAGGATATAGATAGAGTTGGCAAGGAATGGAATAAATCTACATCATTTGGTATCAGATCAAAGAGATGCCTTGGGAAATGTGTGAGTATAGGTATAGGTTGATTATTTGATTTGTTTATTATGCATGTAAATGAAAATTGTAGGAAAGGAGTTGATCAAGAAAGAATATTTGGAAGGGTATTGTTGAGATAATAGAATGTATGGTTTGTGATTGATTTATTGAATGTATGAATGACAAATATTATGGTGGTAGACCTATAAAAAAGTTAGCTATTAAAAATCTCAAGTGAGATAGACAATCTCATAAAGAGATCTTGAGAAGGAGAGATAGTCCTAGAGTAAAGGACAAGAGTTGGCAGGCCCAAGTGAGGTTTGATATATGAGATTCTAGGTGCGAACCAAAAGAGGAGGTGGTCCAAGTGAGGCCAAAAAAAAGATTATGGGAGAGGTAGAGAGAAAGGTGAGAAATATGGTTCAAATTAATATATACAAGAGAGAGAAGTCAACAAGAGATAAAGAAGAGATAAAAATCGATAGAGAAATGAAGAAAGATATGATGAATTAGGAGATTAATTTGATGGAATTACTAGAAGATTGTGAATAATGGGTTAAACAAAAAGATGTAGAAAGCCCATGGCAAGGATGGGTGATGAATAAAAAAATGAAGTGGCCAATATATATGCTCATGAAGAGGAGAAGACATGAAATGAAGAAGGAAAATATGAGAAAAAATCCCATGGAGGTTTGGAGACACGCAAGTTACCAAAAGAGTAACATGAGGATTAAGAAGTAGAAAAAGGAGTTCTCATAATGGTGAAGGTGAAGGAGGCAGAACAAACAAAAACCAAGAAATCACTTTAATAAGAAGACAAAGGAAAGAATAAGGTGTCCATTCAAGAGGCACTTAAATGTACATTATGGTCTCTTTGTTTTATAACTAACATTATATTTGAGTTTCTATATGTAGGTATGAAGATAGTGAACAACCAAGTCAAGAGTTAGACAACAAATGGGAAAAAATCCATACCCATGCAAAAAAACGAGTATGAATATTAGAAGAGCTAGTTTAAATCTATTCCAAAAGGAAAAGATGATGCTAAGGGAGTCATTCAGCCACTCCATGAAGAACTAAAAGACGAATATGAAATTTTTGATGCCTTGGAAACCATAGAAGAAAGATAAGTGATAATATATGACATGAGACAAGTTGTAAAGCATAAAAATAAGGATGGTTGTAGGTACAAGTAGGAGAATGAGTAGTAGTACGAGAGAGAATAAGGAGCAATTGGATGAGGAAGTAGAATCATAGGTGTGGTAACAAATAACATATTCGTTTGTATGAGAATCAAAATTAAAAAGTTTATGGAGGTCAATAATTTTCTCCCCTTGAGTGTACGATGCAAGGGCATATTGGCATGTTCATAAATAGTCTATATAGAGTCTTAAGTAGGAGCAAATTTGAATTTGTGATCATGAGAACTTTTCCCACCAAAAGGGAATTTCAAATTGTTATGATGTTTTAATGGGTCTAAGTGAGTCTTGAAGACATGTAAATGGTAAAAAATGTTTCAAATGACCTTTTTGGTCTTATAAAGGTCCTAATAATGGTTTTAAATATTTATGTCATGTTGAAAATGGGAGGAGGCAATCTAAAAGGTCACCACCCTACATGGTGTGAGTTGTTAGATGTTTCTTGATTCAAGAAATAGTTAGGGATTTGTTTTGATAGTCTTTTTTATATGGTATAATGAGGATAGAGTGTTTTAGAGTCCATAGATAGATAGGTGTGAAGAATAAATAGGGTAAACATGCTTTTCATGAGAGAAGGTCTACCAAATGTATGAGGACTATGTATATCTTTATGAATTTTGAACTAAATATTTAGTGAGTATAGAAATTAAGGGCATGTTGTGTCCAATCAATGTTTATTAGTATTTACATGATAATATAGTACTCTCAAAATTAAGGACAATAAATTTCATGTTTGAAAGAAGATGTGGACGGTGTCAACAACTTTGTTTTCTTGCATTTGTATGTTCTAAATTTAAGCATTGTGAGAAGACTTAAATTTGGTGTAGAGAATTTGTTGGAGAATATTTGAATGAATACCCTGTGTCTTTTATATATTATAGATAGAAAAATTAATGGTATTTAATGAATTTGACAAGATTGAATTTGTTGATTATAACCCCTATCTCAATGTTATAGTTTGTGTGATTGGAAAATGATTGGGATTAAGCTGAACAAGGGTGGTGATTCAGTATGGTTTTAAAGAATTGATAAAGGATTTAATGAGTTTATTTATGTTAATATTTATGTGAATTAACCTAGTTTGAAATATTTCAAAGCCATTTAAGCCCAATATTGAAGGTCATAGGGTCTGTGTGCTCAAAAATTCTATATTGAGTCTATTATGAATGTTTAAGTGTTTAAGAGTTGTTTGGAAACCTGAAGATATATGTGGGGTTTACCATAGTGTAAAAATAGAATTTAAGTTTGAATTATAAAGAGAGGTGTTTTTGAACAACCTTAAGGCCTCAAGAAAGTTACTAGTAATCAAACCCCTAAGTTGACTAATCATTATCAGGACTGAGTACAATATAGGGTGAGAATCACATTTTGAATGTAGTAAAGGAGTGATTTAATTGATGTGGAATGTTTTTGAAGGTTTAAATATCCTTTTTATGATATTTTATTGCTATTTCTTCAATTACATGGAGTAAATGCCTGTAGCCTATGATTCTTTGACATAATCAAATGCAAAATATTATGTAATGTTTGACAAAGGGTGAAAGAGTGTTGTTAAAGATTGAAGAATGTACCTAGTGTCTAGTTATAACTAATTAAAGTGTATCAAGGATTTTAAACCTCATATAGATAAAGATATTCCTTTTTATAGGGTTTCATGCATATAATGAATTTTAACCAGTGAAAATGTGAAAAAAATTGTAGTTTAATAGATATAGGAGCCCTTGAACGGATTTTAGGTGTTTTGAGTGAGTTACATATAGACAAATATAGTTATATATGACTAAGTGTAAAAGAGAGGACTATAGACCTAATAGGCCTAATTAGGGGGCTAAATGTATGTAGAAAAGGGTTAAGAAAAAAGAGTTGGAAGTTGAGACTTCATGGAAAAAATTATCTAGATAGAGGGTATTTAAAATATTTGATAGTTTTACAAAACACTTCCGTACTAATCCATACATGACAAATTTCCAAGAAAGAAAGGCTACAAGGATAGTCCAAAAATTAGGGCAAAGTTGGATACAGTTGATTTGAATGATTCATTATGAGGAAACATATATTCATTATTGTATGATGTAAAATAAGGAATAGTGAAAAAAATATATGTGAGGGCTCTAGTCATTAAGGAGTGATGGGATTGTGATAGTTTGTAATAAGGATATTATATATTTTAAGTGTTTTAAATCTTTATAATCAAGGTGTTTATGTTTATGTCCATTTAGATAAATAGATTTAGTGATTTCCAAGATAGATTGACAAGTTTGGAAACAAGAATAAGTAAATGTAGGTGGATGATATAGGTAGAGTTGACAGGAATGGAATAGCTCTGCATTAGTTTGGCTTTGGCTTGGCTTGGTTTAGGAAATGGGCATGATAAAACTATAATAATGGAATATTTGCATATATTTTTTCATGATAACTTTACACCAATAGATATTTGAGGGAAATCTTGCATAATAACATTACACTACTAGATTTTATTTATCAATGGGTGAGGCCTTATATATATATATATATATATATATATATATATATATATATATATATATATATATATATATATATATATATATATATATATCCTCCAAAACTAACTCTAAACCAACTGTAGTTAGGCTAAAGTTTACTATGGTTGAGTTCAAACTAATCATTGTTGAGTTAAGGAGGGGATGTGTAATTAATATTTGGGGTAGATATCCCATTTATTAAGCATGGCTCTCCATTTATGAATTTAAGGCATTTAAGGAGGTATTTCTAATTCCTTGACTTTGAGGATGATGACATCATCATGACCTACTTTTTATTGAAATTTCCTTTTTTTAGAATTTATTTTCACTAATTTCACATGATAATTCCATGTAATCATTTAATTTTATTTGAATAGTTAATTCATTCTACTTAGCATTTTAACACTTTAAAAATTATTTAAGTGCCCTGCTTAATTGGTCCAATGGCTAAAATGTCAATTTGTTAGGTTACAAATTGACTGGAGATGAATCCATGAGAGGTTATCATTTCCTATAGGATAATACCCCAAATAGGGATGATTTAACATGATTATGAGCATTAATTTCTGATATGTGGATGAAATTGGGACATTTAGTTATTCTTAGGCTTAGTTTTCACTATTTGGTAGAAATCAATTTCAAGTCTGGTTGGAAGCCAGCTGTTGCCAAAATGGGGTGTCTACAATTCATAGTTTTCAAGAAGAGATGATATAATCAATAAAACTGATAAATAATTATTGAGATTACATCTAAGCCACATACACTTTAAATAAGGTGAATGATCCTTGAAAAGGGAAGGTAATAATGGTTTTGTTTCTTCTTTTAATTTTGGTTTTATTTAGCTTTGCCTTAACTCATGAGGCATTAGGCTATAGGTGATATATATACATTTGGTTTTTTATTGTACTATCATCTAAAAAAGTTTATAACCTATTTATTAATGTTAATCTAAAAAAATATAAAATATATTGGTGAACACAATCCTTATATTGAGCACATCAAACCGTAGGTTTTGTTTTTGAGTTTCTATATTCTTTCATAAGGATTTAGATTTGGTTTTTGACTTCCCCATACATGAAGGAAGAAATATTTTTCTATTTTCCCTAGCCTTATTTTAATTTTCATGATAATATTCTATGCCATCAAAGAAGGAAATATATGTTGTCCTTATAATATAAGGTTCTAGGGTAAGTGGTGTCCATGTATCAGATCCTTTGGTTTAATAAAACATTATTAAAATAAATGAAATAAACATTAATTCCTATTATTATTTTGATACAAATGCTATTCACAAACACATAAAAGTATAGGACTTTTGTGATCCCACCAATTATTAAATGAAATAATATGAAGGATTATTATCCACCCTTCATATTGGAGACAATATGAAGGGACCTTAATGAATATAATGAGATATTTTATGGATCAATTTCATCACTTCATATTGTAAAACAAGATGAAGGTCCCACATTGATGATTCATGTGATTTAATTAGAATGGTTCTCCACCCTTCATCTTTGAAACAAGATGATGGACCCACATTGACTCTTACAAATATAAGATTGTGAATCATTTTCTATTAATTTAACTATTGATGTTGTCAAGAGGAGATGATAAATAAATATCATTTCCAAAAACTTCTTAAGACTACATCCTAGCCACATTCACTTTCAACAAGGTCAATGATTATGTAAAAATCAAGGTAATAATGGTTTTGTTTCTTTTTTAATTTTGATTTTATTTAGATTTGCCTTAGATCATGATGCATTGAGATATAGGTTCTATAAATACATTTGGTTTTTTATTGTGTACTCATTTAAAAAAATTATACACTATTTAGTAATCCTAATTTAAAAAAAGATAGAACATATTGATAAACCCAAATGTTATATTGAGCAAATAGAACCCTAGGTTTTCATTAGGGTTTCTAATTTCTTTCTTAGGGATTTGTATTTGATTTTTGACTTACCCATACATGAAGGAAGTAATATTTTTTCTCTTGGCCTTAGCCACCTTTTACTTTGCATGATATTTTTAAGTGCCATATATGAAGGAAATATCCCTTGTCCCTATGATACAAGGTTATAGGCTAAGTGGTGTTAAAATATTAGATCCTTTAGTTTAATATAAAATTATCAAAATAATTGAAATGAATATTACTTCATCTTCTTATTTTGATACAAATGTTACTAATGAACACATACAAGTATAATACCATAATTTTGTTGATAAAATGCTTGATATAGAGGATAATAATTAATACTAGGATATAATCCATCTTGATGAAACTAATGGGGTAGATAAAACATAAGTTGAAGCACTAGTGGATTTCCAATATCAAATTCATTAGAAACCTCATTAATTAGTTAAGGTATTAAAAGTAATTTTAGAGGATAAAATGCACAAATGATATGGTTGTTATATTTTAGAAATAAAAAAAACCCTTTAGTAATATTAATCAAAATTTTATATGAATTGAATCTAAATTAGGTGTTTAGACCACTATCACCATTTCTACTATTCCTTTGTGTACACCTATGCTTATAGACATGATGTCCACCCATGGTGTGCGGGAAACACAATGTTTTCCTCATATTTTATTGCCTATCACTATAAAACATTTTTTTTACTCCTATGAATGCTAAAAATATGACATCATCCTCCATGCCCATTGAACAATCCCTCATGTAGACTATTACCTACAAGCTAAGTTGTTACAATTAGAGCAAGGTTCTTCTAGAGTGATTCATTCGATTATTCTCAAGCATTACCTTATAATAAAATATCCCTATATATTTCAAATTACCCTTTACCTATAGGTTTCTAGTCTCCTAATAATATATTATATAATGTTAAATGTGATCAATAATAACACCTAAGATCATTTCATAAATCATATTTAAACCATGCGTCTAATGGTAAATTATTGACTAATTTTTTTTTCTATGAATCCATAATGAATATTATTTGGAATTGTTCTATGAATTATCATTCCAACAAATTCATTAATTTCATCCTTTGGTCAATCATTTTTTTTCACAATTTCCAATTAATATTAGTGATAATTTGTCATATGCTCAAATTGTAAAGCTTAAGTAAGGACCCATTTAACCAATAAATGATTATGTCATTTGGTACAAGATCATGATTTATATGATGAAAAATACCATGGATGAAAATTAGTTTCATGATATATTAATTAAATAGTTTATTTTCTCTCTCCACGAGTCCATTATGTTTAAGAGATTTTAATCATTTGATGAATTATGCCACACAGTTAAGTATTAGAAGTTAATATCATATAAGTGAATAAGATAATGTTTGTGTTTAATCATCCAACTAATTTGAGTGGAAAAATTCAAATTAAAACAAGTTAAAAGTTCAAAATGAATGATATTAAGAATGAGGAAAATAAAAAAGTTAATATAGTGTCATAGCCTAATTAATGACTTGTCTTTTAGTCCCCAAAAAGGAGGAAATTTTCAAGATCAATTAAACCCCCTCATAAGACACTAAAAACATTACTTGAGTACACCATCATATCTATCCCCCCAAAAAAAAAAGTTGATATGAGTAGGACTCTACCCAAGGGATATGATAGTAATGCAAATTGTGATTATCATTAGTGTGTTATACTCTACGAATATATGTTTTTTGGTAAGACATAAGATCTAGGATCTAGTTGATGATAAAACTATTGAGATTAATGAGATTAGTATAGTTAGAAATGATTTATGGGAATAACCTAATGGGAATACAAAATTTTAAAATAAAATTTATCCCTTTATAAACAATGTGGTAATATAAAATAATATTAATTACTAGGTATAAATGATTTATAATGCATATCCTCCTCTGACATATAAGTATCTATTGGATCGTATTATTGGTACACTTATGAGCATATTTTTACAAAGAACTACAATTAAATTTTCAAATAGTGAGACTATGGATGATGATTATATTTATACATACTTGTTTATACATGGCTACATTTATTTTTATCCTATACATAATGTCATGATAGATAATGGTTCAAGTTAATATGTTTTCACTATGACACTCTTCACAAATATCAAATATATAGATGAGTACTTGATAGAAATAAAATATATATTTAAATGATTTGATGGAAAGAGGTAGGACCCTATTGGGAGTATTTTTTTACCACCTAAGGTAGGGCCTACAATAATTTATACTTTATTCATAATTCTACCAAGTACATACAAATTTAACATCTGTTAAAACATCCTTGGATACATAAAATTCATACAATACGATTATCTATACATATATTGGTGGATTATATACATGTTATCATGTTGGTTACACTTATGGTTATTCCATATGAGAAACCTCTTTAGCTAGAGAAATTTCCTCCTCCACCCCTAGCCCCACCATAATCAGTTACACAACAGATTAGGTCAATTATATTCATGCAATTCAAAGGAAGGTATTTTAATTTCTTATAAAAATAATACCTCAATTCCCATTACATCATAGGTCTAATCAAGTTACATACAAACTATGATCTACTCCATCATGTCTTACAATAGTGTAATAGGAATCTTCATGTGTTCCAAACTAAACACAAGAACATTCTTATACTATATAGGATATTCCATAAAAGGCCATGGGTACTAGGGATACTCATCATATACAAGATCATATGATTCATGATGTTAATGATGGATAGACTATAATATGAGATTCCCCCTTTGATTAAAATATAGATACAGATGCCCCTACTTTCCCACGATGAGTAACATTAGTCACATTTGACATAGGATCCACATGTGACCATATCATTAATGGGTTATTCTTTTATCAATAACATAATAAAAAAATAAAAATATACAAAAAAATTAAAACATTCATTAAATTAAAAATCAAATTCTATGCATGACATACATTTCTAGTTTAGATGTTTCATTTATGTTATTTATCACATTATGATAGATTCCATATCCTTTTTTTCCATATGCACATGTGTTTCATGGTATAAATGAGTGAATTCAAGACATACATGTTTTTATATTTTTGGTCAAAGAATACACAAAATGAAAACTAATTAATTATATAAAAAATAATGTGATATTATTATATAAATTACAAGTCCTATAATTTAGGAGTTTTTAACACACTCAGGCCAAACATATACAAGTTGTTAAAAAACTCTTGACTACACATATAAATAATCTTATTATAGTGTAGTGAGTTATTATCACAAGTCAAGATCAAACACACTCAAATTAATTATTTTATTTATATACCTATGTTTTACTAAACAGGTAAATGGAAAATTGACTAGATGAAAAAAAGCTAATGTAGTATAAAATTTGATGGATAGGGAACACATTAACAAATCCAAGGATGGGAACACATCAACCAATATAAATATGAGTAATGACACACACATTTTTTAATTCTCCATATCTATGTGTACATACACACATGTTAAAAAACACATTAGGTGTAGACTCTAATACTAATAATGACCTATAAACCTAAATAGGGACACAAGCATATGTTCACAACTTCACTTGCACTAAGAATGCATCATCATTGGCACATCACATATGAAACATGTATATACACATCTATCTAAAATTTATCTTAATGAGAACACATCATAACTAATAACACAAAAACATAAAATAACAATATGAATATCTAGGACTGGGTCCTCAATATCTTTAGTGAGTGTTGGGATTATTACTAAAATTATATTTGTATCCTCTATTTATAATTACTTCAACTTGATCACAAAAATCATAAATAGTATCCACTACTAATAAATACCATTCTCAACATTAGTTAGTTTTGGTGAATAAATTTTTAATCTTTCATAGATAAAGTACATCAAATTTGGTGATGAATAATAAATATTTAGATCTTAAGTCAATTGGGCTCATCACTTCATTTTTCACTAATATGGTATGTAGCCTCTGAGTTAGAAGAGAAATCAAGGTTAAAAATATCATCCTTCCTCCATTTCCTCCAAACTCTAAATAATTTGGATCATTATATCAATCAGTCAAGGTGTGTTATAATGTATTTCTTATGTTATCTATTAGCATCGATCACCTCCATCAGAATTTTCCCTCTTCAAATCAATTTTTTTATTAGGTGTCTGATTTAACTGAACATTCACCTATCCTTTTGTGTGTGTGTGTAAGGGAGAGAGATTAAGTGAGTGAGTGTGAGTGTTAATATATATAT